>JAGDQO010001189.1:0-575000 GCA_018342035.1 Solanum appendiculatum
TAAGGAAGCTATTATCCATATAATCAAAGGTGGGACTTGAAAGTTACGTCGTATTTAGTCGAATTCAATAATTTTAATCTAAATCCTATGAACCGTTCTTTTTATGTTATGTTGATCTTGACTTGAGATTAGCTTTTTAGGAAGCTAGTATTATCGCATTTACAACATAAATATCCTGCAAACGGTGAAAATTGTTCTATTCCTTGGACAAAGATTTGATCAAATGCGGAATTTACTTTACAAAAACTGTTACATATTTGTTTGACTAAGTCCAAGTTGGATGGCAGTAGTATTAATTTAGGCATTTCAAAATAGATTTGAACCAATTGAAGCATATGAAAATATTTTTGATTTCTTATTTAATGGTAAAAAATTGAGATCACTAGATGATGAGAATTTTAAAAAAACATTGTCTTAACCTTAAACTTTCTTTGACACATAATAGTTATTTTGATATTGATGGTTTAGATTTATTTTTTCAATTAAAAGTGTTAAGAGAAATAATACAAGTAGAAAATAATGATATAATGAAAATACTCAATCAAATAAAAATACTTGATTCTTTTCCAAATACACATATTTTTTTATAGAACAATATTAAAAGTTTCTGTAACCGTTGCCTCAGCCGAAAGAAGTTTTTTGAAACTAAAATTGACTAAATCTTATTTAAGATCAACAATGTCTCAAGAGAAATTGAATGGATTGGATATATTATCAATTGAAAAGGAAATTTTAAAACAAATCAATTATAAAGTAGTATTTAATGACTTTGCATCTAAAAAGGCTAAAAAAATACATTTTAAATAAAAATATATATGATTGAAAAAAAATCTTAGGCCCCTCTCTTAAGTTTTGCTTTAGGCCCTCAATCTTGTTGAGTCAGCCCTGTTTTCCACCATATTTGTGGAAGGTATCTTGGAAAATAAATATTTTTTTGAGAAAATTATGAAATGCATGTTGTTTTTAATACATCAAAATAAATAATACATAAGAAATAATATATGTATGATTAATGCAAGATAACTAATACAAACATTACTAATACACTCTATTTAACATTATTCGTATATACCCCACTAATAAGTGATCTCTACCAACATGGGTTGTGGTGCACTGGTAGGAGTGCTTCACCCTTAATCAGAGGTCTCGAGTTCGAGCCCTGCGTATGGAGAAAATCCTGTTGGGAGCGCCACCCTCGAATGGGCCCTGCAGTGCGCAATCCGGATTTAGTCGGAGCTTCAATGTGGGCTCTGGACACCGGGTGGGAAACAAAAAAAAAAGATCTCTTAATGCATGCATTAGCATAATTAAACGCACAATTGCCCCTCACAATCTTTTCCATATTTTTTCCACCATATTTGTAGATGGTAAATAAATATTTTTTCGAAATTATCAATGCATGTTACATAGCTAATACAAACATTACTAATGTCAATATTATTAATACACTATATTCATCATCATTCTTATATAACCCTACCAAATGCCTCCTATGAATTTGATGGCAGATTCAGAATCCATAAACTTCAAAACCTAACTCTATCTCTTATGTTAATTATTATATAATGAAGGAAAAAAGGCTCAAATATGCCATCGAACTTTGAGAAAAGGCTCATTTATGTCATTCGCTAAAAATTTAGCTCATTTATGTCATTTCCGTTTGAGAAAAGGCTCATCCATGTCATTATTTGTAAACTGAAATGACATACATGAGTCAAACTTTTAATAGAAGACATAGATAAACCTTTATTCAAAGTCGTTCAATGACATATTTAAACTTTTTCCTTACAATAAATTATATATGAGAGGGTTATTATTTGAATGGTAAAATCATATTCAAGTAAAAAAATGTCTTGACATAATTTTAATCGTTCTTAACAATAGCCTTGTGATATCCAGCTGCTTGATAAATATATATTAGTTAACTTTAGTATTGGTCTGAACTAATGAAGCCTACGGGACTGGGTGAAGATAAGGTATGTTGGAAGGTGTGAATGACACAATCAATGCAGAATGCTACTTGTGAAACTTGTTGTTTTCGTAAAGAAAGCGTAACAATAATTTTATTCCACAATATGATTAGTTCCAAATTCCACCTTGACCCATAGTAAATTTGATAGCAACTGAAAAGAAAGAGGGAAATCAATGTTTGTTATTATGCTCAAGTCTATGTACAAGTCTTGCTATAGAAATTTCAAAGAAAGCTACATCACACAAATTGATGAAAAATTCCAAAGCTTGCAAAAGAAAAAATAGATAAAAACAAAACAAAACAAAGCAAAGTGGGTTTTGGTTCAAGAACCAGTAAATCCTTACGCTTGATTTAGACATTTATTTATTACGTTGGGTATTAACTATTAATTGTCCTGAGTTTTTTACCATAAATAGGTTTTTCTTTTCCTAAAAGGAAAACATAAAGTCTCCATATTTGACTAGTCCTTTTCTGATAGGAAAAAGTTTAGGACTCTATAAATAATGACTTGTTCCTTCTAACTTAATCAACATTCACAATGTAGTCCTAGGGTGTTTGAGAGTTTTGGTAAGGGGGAGAATTTGTGGGACACAAGTGATATGCTATCACTTGTGTGAACCTCCTTGTATTCCGAGTGAATTGGTTAAGATTATTTCTCTCTATTTATGCTTTCCAGTGTTCCTTCATTCTTTTACACTGAAACTGTTTCTCTCGCTAATTTTTGTTATTTAAAAGTTTTAGAATTCATTTGATATTCTATTATTTTTAATTTACTTCATTTCATCTTGTTTTTGAATCTTTATAGAGTGAATGTACATGTGAAGCTATATAATTTATTGTGATGCTATTAAAATCTTATGATATTAATAAATAATTCAATTTTTCCCTCTTAATAATTCAATCTAATGGATATAAATAAAATTTTATATTTAGTCTTCAAACATTACGTGACATCTTCACAACTAATAACTTGTGTACAATCTACATATCAAAATGATTTATTTTTTAAAAAAACTATTTGATATGGTTATCAGATTGTCCATTTGATATTAAGCCTTAATTTGGTGTTACACTCCCTTCTCTTTTGATTACTTAAATTTATGAATAACTATTTAAAGAAATTTCTTTAGAAGATAAAGCAAAAAAAAAAACGGACGTAAAATAATCTATTTCATATTATTTTTTATAAAAAGAACGCCAAAAATAAAATAAAAAGGGCATTCAAGAGAAAGATTTAAAAAAAAAAATCATTTTAGACCCAAAGACAGATATTTTTTTTCAAATAAAAATTATTTGCTATAAATGAATTCTCTTTTTTAGGTTTGGAAATAGTAACAGAGAATAATATTCCTCAATATTATTGCCCCTAGACCAAAAGAATATTATAGTTGAAAATGAAATAAAATCTTGAATATTTTCCTACATCATTAGTCATAATCTAATTACTATTAGTTAATGGTTTTTCTTTGAATTATACTATTGTCCTGGTATGTGTTCATCGGATCATTTTTATATTATTATATTAGACAAATAAATAGAAATATCTTCCTATGTGAGGTAGTGATAAGACCTGCGTAGACTCTATTTTCTCCAGACTTCATTTTATAAAATTTCACTGAATATATTGTTCTTGTACGTTAATGTTATTGTAGAAAAGAAACAGAAATTAGTGACAAATAGTTTATGTCGATAAACAATAAAAACTTGTTGCTAATCCTATTTAATGATGGATTTAGCATCGACTTTCATAGCTAATTTCTTCTTATCATAAATTCTAGCCAAAATATATATATATATATAGAAAGCATTTTTATGTCTTTAATTATATTTTAGTATTCAAAATTCATTAGTTCGATTAGTTTAAATTTATACATTATTAATTGGTTGAAGATATATTTTATGATATCCCATCTTATCTCATGAATCAAACGACTATGGTCTATCTGTATAACTAAAAAAGGTTAAGACATAGAAACACACCTATACTACGGTGAAACTGGTAATTACACATCTAAACTATTCAAGAATCCTATCACCCTCACCTCCAAACTTCTTTTTTTTAGTATTATTTACCCCCTTCACAAATTAACAACGATAACATATTCAGTGTAATCTCACAAGTGGGATTTGAGAGAATAGAGCGTATGCAAACATTACCCTATACCTCGTAGAGATAGAGATACTGTTTTCGATAGATCCTGGGCATACCTACTAACAAAACAAGTTAAAACACATCATGTGCATAAACACGCATATACTAGGTTTAGGAAAAATGGTCCATTAGAGGCCATAGTTGGTGCTCAAACTTTAAAAATGAAAATTGTACCAACTCGAGCATACTATATGTCATGCATATGTTGATTTGATATACCGAAAAAATCTACATGTTCCATCTCTCAAAATTTTACTTCATGTCTCACATAACAAACATTTTTTTAAACCTTTAATGTATGTTCTATATAATCTATGGCTTTCAAAATCTCTTCACCTTTGCTTTCTTTAGGTAAGTAACAATCCATTCCAGCTTGAAAAATCTTATCTGTCTCTTCCTTTTCTGTATGTGATGTGAAAGCTATTATAGGTATTCGAATTCCATATCGCGCCTCTTCTTTCCTAATGCATTTTGTTGCTTCAAATCCATTCATCTCCGGCATCTACCACAAAACAAAACAAACAACGATATAATTAAGTTATATATACTGACAATGTAATACTATCGGTGTAGTTAACATGTTACCTCACAATCCATTAGAATATAATCAAATGGTGGTGAAGGAGTGGATGGTCCTATAACGCGTTGATCACTAAGGCCTTTGCAAACTTCATCTACAGCTTCTTGACCATTTTTACATGTGTAAATGGTTGCACCAAGCTTAGAAACCGCGGTTTTGCAAATCATAAGTAACATCCTATCATCCTCAACCACCAAGATTTTCTTTCCTGTTAAAGGTAACTTCTTACTAGAACATCTGTTAACATCAACAGAAACATCTTGTTCTAATGTATGTTGTTGAATCTTGGTTCTTGAAGTTGTTTCATCCTTCATTTCTTGTGTAAATTTGAGGACACGATATAAACGAGAACCATGTAGTGGTTTTGTTATGACTATATCTGTTGAAGGTAGGTTATCCTCATCTACACCTGGTTTATCGATCCAAACAACACGAAGGGACATGTTCTTAGGAAAGTCCTTTCGTAACTCAGCCATAGCACGACTCATTTCTCGAGTTAGTCCATCACTTGTGTCAATTATGATCAATATGAATCTTATAACTGCACTCTTAGAACTAAGTCCTCTGCCTCTCCTCTGAAATGATGAGATATCGATATCAATATTTGTTCTGTCTAAAGCACTGAGAGGAACTTCCTTTGATTTACACGAGGACGAGGAGGAGTTGGTTATCTTCCCTTTCACCTTCTTGAGAGTTTGAGGAAACAGCTCGTGACGATTCACAACATGTACCTTTAAGCCTAGTATGCTCATCATGAATCTACTAAGAACTCGACTTCTTTCTTCTTCCTTGATGAAAAGAATGACGTTGGATTTCTGATGACTAGTGATACTATTATCACTTGCTACTGAATGATAATAAGAGTCACTAGATATATGATCTCCTCCTAATTGAGACTCTAAATCTTCTTCTTTTGCACAATTAACACTAATTGCTTGATGTTCTTGACGCTGAGGTTGATTACATGCTATGAGGAAAATATTGAATCTGAAGCAAGTGCCCTTTTCACCAATTTGCTTGTCGACGATACCTATTTCACCTCCCATTAAACGAACCTGAAAAATGAACGTAGATAAGGAAGTAACATGAGATATAAAGTACGAAATTCATTAAACGCGCTATGAAGCAAATCTTGAAATGTTTCTATAATGATATGATCATATTGTCTCTTGGAGAAATATTAGTACCAAAAATAGACTGCAATTAAAGACTACTAGCCAGAGTCCTAAGTTGCTCGGACTTTCCAAAAATGTTGATGCACCTGTGTCCAGTACTCAAAAAACTCACTACTTTTGGAGGATCCGACATGCACCTAGTAAGATTCTTGAAGAGTCGGAGCAACATAGAGCTAGACAATGCTGAAACAAATGTACAATGCTTCTCCATGTTCATTGTCCTTTGGAAAACATGAAAATGAACTGTTATGATGATTAGACAGTTCCGGTTTTAGACTAAGATGCAGCACGTACATGTTGTGTGAAATTGACGCGTATATAAAAAGCAGAACACACTGACTGTACGTAGTGTATAGTGAAAGATACACGTACCAACGACTGAGTAATTCCGAGGCCTAAGCCAGTGCCTGCTTGTGATCCATGAACAGAAGTTGTCTGATCATTCACTTGAACATAATTCTCAAAAACTGACTTCTGCTTTTCTTTTGGAATTCCTTTCCCTGTATCATCCACCTCGAATATGAACTCCACACAGTTGGGATCTTGCTGAACTCTATTCAGTACTCGCACTTCTGCAGAAGATTCATCGTTCTGTAAACGTAAACATGACATACAACCAATACTAGCATTACTTGTACTCGGAGCAAGATTGGAACTTTCCTCAAAACCAGGTTTTCGAGCCCAAGCACGAAGAGTTATGTGCCCCTCTGATGTAAATTTATCTGCATTTTGCAACAAGTTATTCAAGATCCGTTGCAATTCTATCCGATCTCCTTCAACACGAGAGAATCGTGTGATAGAACCATCACATGGATCTAGTAACACATCGACATTCTTCATTGCTCCATTCGGGTAATAGATGTTGACAACATGTTCTAGTAACTCTTCCATGTTGAATTCTTCTTCTTTAAGAAGCTTCTTCCCTTCTTCAATCTTGTTTTCGTCAAGAATCGAATTCAATATGTCTGAAGGAAAAAGATCATAACTTTGAAGTACCTTACTACTATAAATGTTTTCTTAGAATGTCAGAGTATACAAGTTAAGTTCGACTGAACTAATAAAACACCAACCTAAAAGATCAATCTTGCAAGATTCCATATGATCCAAATACTTTACTACTATAAATGTTTTCTTAGAGTGTCAGAGTATACAAGTTAAGTTCGACTGAACTAACAAAACACTAACCTAAAAGATCATTCTTGCAAGAGTCCATATGATTCAAATACTTTACTACTATAAACGTTTTCTTAGATTGTCAGAGTATATAAGTTAAATACGACTGAACTAACAAAACACTAACCTAAAAGATCGTTCTTGCAAGAGTCCATATGATCCAAATACTTCACCAATTCAGATTCAGGTTCAGCCTGGACGCGACACATCCAAATTAATCCACTTATTCCAGCAAGAGAAGCTCTAACATCATGATTTGCGCGAGCAGACGCAGTACTTTTGTTCATACTCTTCCTCTCAGCTTGTTGAGTTGCTTCCATTTGTTTTATAAGTGCAGAACACAAATACATTTCTCTTCTTGCTGCTCTTATTGTTAGTATAACAAAACTAACTATGGAAATAGACAAAGCAACCATCATTAATATAATTAACATAAATCCAAATTTAATGTTCTTGTGATAATCCCTTTGTAAAACATCTTGTACATTATAAACCTGAAAATTAAACCATACAATGAATTAACCTAAATAGTCGTTCGCGGTTCACCAGACCTGTTTAAAACTAAAAAACCAAAAATAGTCGATAGATGTGAGACAATACCTTAATCTCGCCTTCAATTATTTTGACTTTATGGACCCAAAAAGGTATCAATATAGCAGGTACCAATAGCATTATGAGTGACTACATGTGACAAAATATTAAAAAAAAAAAAAATTACGTTAGCTAATTAGATTTTTTTTTTTTGGTTAAATATTAAATTGACTAATAAATATTTTAGCACTAGAAAACTTACAAGAACCAAGCAGAAACCAACAGGCATTGGCACTTTATATAAGCTTAGATTCATGGCTGTAAAAAAATAATAACACTAGTGATAATACAACATAGATCAATTTTTTTTAAAATAGTTCGGTGCACAAAACATCCTACGTTGATCCCGGGAAGGATCACTATCTATAGACAGTCTAACCTGATATAAGATTTTACGGCTCGAACTTGTGACCAATCAAAAAAACTTCAAAGGAATGGCGAGGAGGAGAAGATAAAAGAAGGTTTTTTTTCGGCAAAAAACTTAGCTCTTATTAAGACAAGGTATATATATAAGGATGTTACTGGGTGAAAAAAAAGGAAATATATATAAGGATGTTACTAGTTTTAATAAAAAGGAAAGAAATATATTTACTAATACGAAAAGAATAGTAAACAGACCTATGCATATATTTTCTTTCCATTTGTCTTAAAATTTAAATTTTTTTCTTTTTAAGATAAAAGTAGGGAAAATAACAAACATGGTCGTATATGTTTAAGAGTAGGTTCGAAATAATCCTTAAAATATGTATCGAATAGTTTTGGTCCTTTAAATTTGTCAAACGTTTTAACACTTTAAGTTTTATTAAAATTTATACCAGTATATTGCGCGGACTTTATTATACGATGAATGAAATAATGTTTAAATGAATAAGCTTCTCAAATAATGTTTAGGATTATTAATTTACTCAAGGTACATCATCGAATTCTTAGATATTGTTCTAGGATTTCAAATTTTACAACTGAAACTCTCGAACTCTTTGTGCATTTCCTCTCTACCTTATCCAATGTAGAGATAAAATTTGTCTACATACTATCCTCTTCTCAGACCCCACTTGTGAAACTACATTCACTAGAGCAAAATAAACATTTAGTGACAATAGATTTTCCTTTTAGCAATAATACTTATTGTAGCATTAACATTTAGTGATAGTTGAGTTAATGTCGTTGATCCCAAGTCGTTAAAAACATTTAAATCAAGTGTTGGTTATAAATACTCATGTAACATTATTGCCACTTAATATAATATAACGACAATCATATTATTCGGTGATTGGGTATGTTGTTGTTGGCTCTTTGGATTTCAGATCGCTACTCTTATCAAGAATGTCGTTCAAGTCATACTTGTCAATCATGAAATTTTGCACTGTGACATACAAACCCAATGCCTATAGAACATTTTCTTATGTTTAACCATCCAGTCTCGAAAATCCACTAGCTCGACTAATCCAGATTCACAACAAGCATAGCTCCACCACTAAATGGAGCTAAAAGCTAATTGAAGACTCAATTTGAAACGGAAAATCTGTGAACGAAAATCAAGTCGGAAGTACACAGCACATTCTTCTGATATTGTTCTATACTCTTGAGACAAAAAGAGGTTTAGTCAGCACTAAAAGAAATGCTTAGTATGACTTTCCACAGTGTATCAAGCTTCCAGCTCCCAAGAAGAGACCAAAAATGGCAGCACTTCCCAGAGTAGTTTGTCCAATGTATCTAATTTTCATTAGGCCGGGAACCTGCAAAATATTCAGAAAGTTCATGCTGTCATGGGCTAATATGGCAGGAAAACTTGAATAACATTATCAAAAGTTCGACAAACTTGAGCAAATTTAAGAAGACTATAATAAGGAACAACAACATGAAACTTAGACGATCCACAGATTTCACTTGCATCTCAATCGCGAAAGGAGGATAAAATCATTAGACATCTTGACACAAAGGTAAAGAAACAAAAAGATGAAAAGCAGAATCCTTATTTTTAACCTACTTAATCCAGAAATTGATAGTAGTAAAGGTACAAGACAGAAATTGATTAAAATGAAAAAGAAAAGAAAGAGCTGCTGCTCTCGTAATTAAGATCCTCAACACCCTCATTAATGCTTGTCCATTACTTGATGTCTGAGTTGTCCAGAAAAACACAGGTAGCTTTTTGAACTTCATTTGTTGTTTTAGTTTTCACTCAACAAAAACAAAATGAGTGAATTGTTGATCTAGCCATCACGAAACATGTAATGAAGTGGCTAACATAAACCACACTCTGGATAACTTGGGAAACAAAGTGATAAGACCCCTACATGATATCGTTGATAGATTAAAATATGTTTCTATTGTTTAGAAACATTAAGTTGAGGATATCCGAAGCTTGCACTGCAAGCTGGCTAACCGTCAACCATAAACTGCAGTATTGTTCCACATGTATATAGCTTTGAAGGCACTTCAATGAAATCAATGATTAAAAACCAAGGCCAAACCTAGATTGTTTACTTGCACTACTTCTTTTGATAAGGATATTTACTTGCACTATTAAAACCAAGAAGTGGAGAATTGCCATTAAATCTAGCTAGTGGATTTCCAAATAATACTAATAAAGAAAGGAGAAGAGTTGAAGCTAGATTGCATTCACAGAGTATTAACATAAGGTGGTAGAAAAGGATTACGAACTTACCTTGTATCTAACAGCCTCATATGTCCCATAAACAGCACCTACAAAAATGAACATTACGAATCAAATGCAGTTCAAATTACTAAAGCTTCTTTTGGTAATGTCTGATTGAGACATTGCCAACAAACTAGTCATACTTCATTTTTGAAATCTTCAGCGATGAAAACTTTTTGACATCATTTTAAGGCCCTGGTAAAGGTAAGTCAATGGGTGAAAGTGAAAATATGAATTCAGTTATAAAGAACCTCCTTCAAAAATGCATCACAAAGCCAAAAGGGAAAATCTTTTCCACGTGCCTTTGCGACAAGTATTCTTACTTCTAACAAATTGAACCTACCCCGAAAGGTTTCTATTTTCCAACTCAGTATATGAGAGATATCTTCAGTAAACATCTTACCTTATAAAAAAGATATTTGTTCAATAAATGGCAAAGTCCTGGTCAGTAGCCAATGGAACAACAGGGAGCAAACTCTAAAAGGAAATTTTAAAATATACTTTAACAACGCCGAGTGACCCTTCATTCGAAAAATAGAAGTGAGGATTATACTTCCTTCATCATATTTAACTATATTTCCTCCTTTTACACCAACTACAAAACCTAATTTTTTTACTACTATTTTGGGCTTCTTCTCATTTTTAGTCCACCAAACTACACAAAGTGTTTTTGGTCTCTAAGTCGCTTTTCTTCCTTCCCAATGTGGTAATGTAATTAGAATTACCAGTTGTAACACATCTATAATCCAGTTCACAAAAGGTTGCTTGTCTTTATCTACCTTGTCAAAAAACAAAGTTGCTCGCCTTTTAATATCTTACCTTATCAAAAAAAAAAGTTGCTCGTTCTTTATTATCTTGCCTTAAAAGAAAAGTTGCATGTCTTTTATCTGCTGATGCCAATTAAGAAAAATTACATGTTTCTTTTTTATAATATAATAAAATTACTAAGCAAAGGCCCCAAAGGCTTTGATCTAGTGGTAAAGGAGTAGCGTGTGATATGTCAGTTAGGCACACGTTATGAATTCAAGCTCCGCCACAGGTTTAAGTAGAAAAGGGTAGAGGAACGGACTCAATACTCATCGAGTTTCAAACTATGAGCTACTGACCCGTGAGGATTTCTCGGATATCCCAAAAAAAAAATTACTAAGCAGAATTATAAGTTAAGTCTACTTAAAGTGCTGCAGAACAGTTTTATGCAGAAAGAGAGTTTTAACCTGTTCACACATTTCCTGCTAATATTCAGCCCAAACAATAAACTACACCTCAATCCTAAACTAGCGGGTCAGCTATATTAATCCACTATATCATTCTTTTCTAGTCCAACCCATTTCATTCCACTAATTGAAACTAATAGCTAATGTTTCTGTACTCTAGCTCAGTCATCCTTCATTAACTATAGATACGATCTTTACCGTGTGAAGGCCCTACCCTAAGGTTTATTAAATAAGAGTTCCCTTCTGCCATTTCCTATCAGTATCATTGATAAACCCACAAAATCACCATCTAATGGATGTAATGTCATCAATCAATTCCCAAATAGTCCATCCATTATGCCTCAATCCCAAATTAGTCAGGGTCTGTTATGGAAATCTTCTATATCAATTCCACTCTACTCGGACCCATTTAGATCATTGACTATTTCTAGTCTGCCTTTCAACATACTCCACTCTCCTCCTCTATCAGACTTGAAATCAACTATACAAAGCTCAAATAAGTAGAGTTAGCAACAACCATCAAACAAGCTCATAAAATCTAGAACACAGTTGAGAAATGACATCAACAACTACTCCTCAGTCCCAACAGGCCGACTTTGGCTATATAAATCCTCACCGACTATCAAACTAGGGGCAGATCTAGAGGGTACCGAGGGGTTCACCCTCAGCAAAAAATTACACGGTATATATAAGGTATTTTTTTTATGTATATATATAGATTTTGAACCTCTTGAACATAAGTTTAGAGGTTGACTTAGTGGTTGAGGGGTCCGAAATTCACCTTGAGGTTCCAAGTTCAAATCTCAAGCACTACATTTTTATTTTTCGAACCCACCACTGTATCAAATTTTATTTCTCGAACCCACAATTGTATCAAACAAGCTCATAAAATCTAGAACACAATAGAGACAACTACTCCTCAGTCCCAAAAAGGCTGGTGCTGGCTACATGAACCCTCATTGACTATATTACTCTATCAAACAAGCTCATAAATATAGAACATAATTGAGAAATGACTACAATAACAATAACTACTCCTCAGACCCAAACAAGCCAGGGTTGGCTATATGAATCCTCATTGACTATATTGCTCTATCAAGCAAGCTCATAAAATCTAGAACACAATTGATAAATGATATCAACAACTACTCCTCCTCAGTCCCAAACAAGTCGGAGTCTGCTATATGAATCCTCACTGACTATATTACTCCATCTAAATAGCCATTTCTCAAGCCAATTTCATGATAAATTGAGAAAATGTATGTTTTGCTTATCAAATAGAATTACAGCAACAGTATCGATTAAGGGCAAAAAATAAGCAAAAATGAGAAAAATGGTTAGTAGGGTTTAAGAAGAAAAGTTTGAAGGAATTTACCAACAGCGCCACCAATTGCACCACCGACGGCCACCCCCGCCGTCACACGCGCCAAGCAGCTATCTCTCGCCATTTCTCTCTCTCTCTCCTCTTTCTCTCTCTACAATGGGGGAATTTGAGTTCGTTGTTCAGTGAAGGAGAGTGACAAATGGTTTATATAGTTTCCCTTTGAGGGCCTGTAGGGAAAATGACGAAACAGAATCCTCCCTCTTGTTTTAGGTAAGTTCACAATAGTACCTCAAGTATTTTTTTTCAAACACTCGCACCCCTCACTTTCGACCCTAAGGGCTTGTTTTGGTTGATAACAAGTTATTCCGAAATTAGTTATATCTCACCCTCAACATGAGATAAAAATAACAATTGTTCCGGGATTAGTTATATCTCACCCTCAATATGAGATAAAAATAACACTACAATCACATGTTATACCACAATTTTGTCCTACAATTAATCTCAAAATTAATCGTCACTTATCCCTGCTACCAAACAAGCCGTAAGGTTGTGAGTTTGAGTCGCTCTTAGGGAGGGGTAAGAAATAAACTAAGTCATCCACTCAAGCTTTCACCTCTTGTATTAATAAAAGATGTGTATCGCATAAAAGAGATAATTACAAACAGGAGGGGCACATAAAACCAAAACCTCAAAAAAAAAAAAATTGATACACAGTTTTTCCAAACATCTACTAGCATCAAAGAAATTGACTAGTTTGTATACAGAATACTTAGCAGAATTAGAGAAGAAAAAAAAGTACAATAAAAAATTGGCCTTTAAAGGCTCTGTCTTATTCATTGATTGATCAAATATCAAAGCTGTGACTACAGAGTATTGCGAGTTCAGATTTCTTGTTCTTGTCATAATCATCAATGTCTCACAAAAATAATCAAAATGCAGCTTCTTGTATATGTGTGTGAGAAGAGGCAGCGAATTATTGTGACATAGTTTGCGCATTTCTGGCACTCTCTTTCACCATTGTCTTAACAAACAGTTCTCCTGCTCGGTAGGAGGACCGAACCTGGATAAGAAAAAACTCTGTTAAATCACAAAGCTTACACAATTGGACCAGTCAAAGAGAAGATTGCAAGCTTGACAGATGATACGATTAAGAAAAAACCAAGTTCGATTCTCCTGTTTCACAAGAGTTGGCTGTGATTCTTTAGTACCATCCATGATCTAGTTAGAATTTTTTTCCACATTGAGAAACTAAAATCAAACTTCAAAAGCTGGAAATTCTTATCGAAAGGAGATTGGTATTAGGGTAAGGTCTTACCAAGGGACCACTTGCAACATAACGGAAGCCAATAGACTCTCCATAGTCCTTCCAAAATGCAAACTTTTCAGGGGTAACATATTCTTTGACAGTAAGATGTAATGGGGTTGGCTGCACAAAATGAGAGAAACTTCATTAGTCTAAGTTGCTAGGAGCCTCAGAGAGAAGATATGACGAAAACTCGAAAAGAGATACAGCATCAGTGGATCACAAACTTCAAACATCAAAAACAGATTAAATGAAGTCTTCTGAGAACACAGAGGTGACAAGACAGCAGAAACCAGTACACCATTTCATAAGTAGTTAGTTACATAGGATTTGAAGCAGTAAAGCCACTTTTTGTCTAGAGGTTGAATCCCGGGTACCATATTGCTCACCTGCAAATACTGGCCCAGCGTCAAAATATCAACATCTATGGCCCTTAGATCAGCCATGGCTTCCTTCAGCTCATCATCAGTTTCACCAAGTCCCAACATTATAGAAGTTTTTGTTATCATCCCTTTCTTATCGAGTTTTGCATGTTTAAGCACAGATAAACTTTGTTCGTACCTGCATCATCCAATGTGAAATCATTTAGCATCTCATACTAGTAATTATTATTGTTATTCCTACTCTAGGAACAAGTATCACACAAGTTTATTATGATGTGCAAGACTGCAAGCAATTCATGACTTCATACAAATCATGAATCAGTTTGTTCCCGACACAAGAAATTAAGCTTAGTGCTCTAGAATTTATCATTTTCCCACTTATATAGATATATACCCTTTTTATTTGAAAATAAGGACTAACATTCTTGCACATTCTCATCCGTTAGGACTGGCTTGACTTAGTGCGAAATCCAGCTTACTGCATCAGTTTTGCATTTCCATTATGTTCATCCTTCAGACTAAAAGATGATTGTTTAATTTACACTGTGTTCAGTTTATATGACATATTTGCTTTCGAAACTTAGAACTGATATTAACCAGATATCAGTTGACATTCCCTCTAAATGTATATCTAGGTTAAGTCATTGTCTACTCTAGTGCAAAATAAACAAACTGAGTCAATTGTAACTATGAATCAACTCAATTTTCGAACACACAGAGTACACACACACACAGAGATGGACGTGGAGAGAGAGAGAGCAGAACGTGTAATGTTGCCCAGAAGGGATTCCATTAGTTATGATTGGATCGTCCTTTTCTTTTATCAGGAACAACATTAGAAGAGGTAAGCTGACAGTCAACTTTCCTCATTAAACCACTGAGGTCCTTTTTTACTTTGGCATGCTTGGCAATATAGCAAAGTGTTCGATGTAGAGAGAGCAAAGTCCAAAAGAAGAGACTTCCATTAGTTTGATGCTTTAATTGCTGGTCAGATAACTTGATTAAGTAACAATTCCGATTGAGTCTTGCTTGGAGTCTATGTTGCTCAAAATCTTCAAAAATGTCAACGGGTGCGTGTTGGATTCTCCAAAAGTAGTGTATTTTTGGGGAATCCGATACGGATGAGGCTTTGAAAGTGAGTCCGAGCAACATAGCTTGGAGTACCAGCCATTCTAGAAGTTCTAATTCACAAAACTTTATGCTTCCTAAACCTTGAGCTACCTGTACTCATAAAAATAGCCCTCAGCAGCCTGAAAGTAATTAATGTACCCTCTTAACTCAACAAGTTCTTAGAATCTGAGGGAGCTTAAACTTCTCTTTTGGGAACAAAAGAATCCATATGACAGAGGATTATTTATGAACAAACATGTTAAATATAGATCCAAGTGCTTTGATACCCCTGACACCCACTTCCACACCAATTTCTTCTCCCGCTCCATGGTAACTCCTTGTAGTATGACTTTACAAGACAATGCATTATCATGAACCTACACCGAGACAAAACCCAAAAATAGTCCCTTAAGTTTGGGCATAAACTCAAAATCGTCCCTTAAATATATGGTGGAGCACTAATAGTCCTCCTAGTATTCAATAGTGGTGCACATTTAGTTTAGTCTAAAAGTTTTCATCCAACAGAAACGGCAAAAGTCACTATTCCGATATTTTTGTTTCCCAAACAGAAACAGAAGTCATGTTCTTTGACTTTATACTCAACAGACATCGTCCCCTTTCTCGTTCTTCTCCACTATAGTCGTTGCCGTCGTTTCCCAAATCAGGATGCTCCTTTCTAGTCCTCGAAAGTTGCAACTCACAAGACACTCCTCATCGACCCCCTTTCTGACACTGCAAAATTCAGTGTCCGATCCATAGTTTTTCATTTGAATCCAAATTCAATAGCAGCCAAGGGGGGCAAATTTCACGCTCACACTAATACCTTAAAGATGAGTATTTATGGGTGAGGAGGGGCAGAGTGGTGGCCTGGTGGATATTGGGTAACCAGATGATTATCCTTTAAAGTTTTAGTTGATGGGCATATTCTTCTTCATAACTCAAAAACTTACACATGATCAGGACAAATAGATTGTAGATGTAAAAATTAGAAAATCAAACAAGGAGATGGGCATAAAGCAACTGAAAGGAATAAATAGAGAAAGAGAGGGAGAGATAGTTTAAGGAAATTCGGAAGTGAAGAAAGCCTTTCAACGGATTGCTCGTGACTGGGGTTGCTCCTGTCACTTACAATAGTGTAACCCAATGGCCAATGCCTAGAGAGTGACAGGTGAAACATTCACACAACTTAATGGATTCTTTTAAATCTCATCTTCATATTTTGTTCGTTTGTTATTTGATTCACTTAAAACTTAATATTCTCAGTTCACATTTTCTTCTATGTAATTTCAAAGATTTTTCTACACTTGGTACGAGTAAGGCGTATGCCTATAAATTTTGTTAGGTGCTTCTTCAAAAGTAACCAGAAGCATGGGAAAAGAGCTTTTCTTATGTTTGAGAACCAGACATGCAGATTTGGCACTTCTGCGATTCAGCCGTTTGTGTTTAAACAGAAACTGTTACCCTGTACTAAATATGCATCAATTTGAATACTTGGAGGCCTATTAGTGCTCCACCATATATCTATGAGATGATTTTGAGTTAATGCCCAAAAGTAAGGGACTATTTTGGGTTTTTCCTCACCTACACCAATAAAGCTTTGAGTCCAAACTTAAAATCCATACCTAATACTAAACCTTCAATTGAGCACATAGTACCCTCCCTCCCTCTGCCTTAAACAATAAACGGACCTTCTCCCGATCCTCAAAGTAATTAATGAAGGAGGAATATGCTATCCTCCATCAGTAGGACTGTAGGAGTACTCAAAATTTGATAGGAAGCATACAAGTACATTTTGACCATAACCGTTTGAAAAAATTTACAAGATGACCTTACTAAGGTGATAGTTAGAATTGCCAAAAGTACCAAAATGTCAAGCTCAAGTTTCATCCATAAGTTATCACTTAGCAGAGGAAAAACCCAACATTTTAATGATTAAAAAAGAGAAAGCAACACCAACTGTAATAATCTTGCATGTACTCTTCCTTAATAAATGGTCAGTAAATCATCAAGTTTGGGACAATAACTGTATAGATCAATATTTCAGTTCAGAATACACACATCATGTCTCTAACATCTGGCAAAACCAACTGGCTGTATAGAAAAGCTATAAATGACAAACTCATCAAGAAAAGCTGTAAATGACAAAAATTAGGAGTATTCACGGCACCAAACTGAGAAGAACAAAGAGTTTCCAGAACTTACCCTGCTCTAGGATCTCTAACAATACGTTGAAGCCGTTTCACAGTTTCGACGTTGTGTGCAAAAACGTCTAATCCAGAGTGAACTAGAGTAGACACAGCACTTAGATCACCACGGAAATCAGAAGTTAAACACTCAACCATGATATCAGGCTTGAGCAACTGAGAAAATCATATAGGCACAAATCCAGTTAGTTGCACTTGATCCAATCATGTACCATACGTTTGAATAACACAAAATACACTGGGTTTACTGACAAAAATTAACTCCGGACCTTCATGGCTTTGACTGTTTCAGCAAAGTGGCCACTCCCTCCATCAGGTATATCGTCACGATCAACACTAGTTAAGACAATGTAATCCACACTGCAGATGAAAATCAAGGAACTCTTTTTCATAACTTATACACGAAATCCACCATAGAAAATATAAGCTACTTCCGGGTATTGTGATAGGAATAAAAAAAGCTTCAACGTTGCAAAAACACGAGCAGGAGAGTTCCATACATATCAGTTTAATCAGGGCTTATTTTCCATCAGACAATGAAGTTGTTTCATATTGGTACTCCATTCCTATAAGCAATATTTCTACGACGATTATACAAATTCAAACACAATGCAAATGAGTTTTGCTAGTGACTACAAAATACTACTAGTTTAAAATCAATCAACTACACATCAATAACAATAGTCGGGAAAGGCTAGATAAATCCTCTATATCTATTCCGCTCTACAGGGGCCGATTTCATTCCAATTCTAAACATGTGCTCTAAAGCTACAGTTCTCTAAAATTCACACTGATCCCTACCTCAATAAGTGAAGCTCAAATCAAATTAGAAATACGCTTGGCAAACGCGCTCTATTTTGGGCCCATTTCATTCTAATACTACACCATTATCAATTCAAAAGAAAGACAAAAGCTGCTAGCAACATGTTATGTACAGAGAGAAAAATTACCCCCAACTAGCAATAGCGTTAGCAGTGTTAACAGGTTCCATAGGATCAGGAGGAGCAGGATTTCTACTAGTCTTAACAGCACAAAATCTACACCCACGCGTACAAGTATCTCCAAGAAGCATAATTGTAGCAGTAGCAATACCATCTCCACCACCATTCCAACACTCTCCAATATTAGGGCACTGAGCTTCTTCACAAACAGTGTTAAGTTTAAGCCCAGATAGCGTTTCCTTCACCTCTTCATATTTCTCCCCTTGTGGTGCTTTTTGCCTCAACCAACCCGGTTTCTTCACCGACGGATCTCTCCCTGTGTACGGCCCCATTCCGCCGGGATAAACCGACCCATTTGAGGGTGGCGATATGGGTTTCAGTTCCAGTGATTCGCATCTAATGGGTCGTCCTAAAATTCTTCCTTTTGATGAAAAAAGCTGAGAATTGGGAGAAAAAGGGGTGGATTTGTTGAGGGGTTTATGAAGAGGAAAGTATACAGATGAAGATGAAGAACAAGACATTGGAGAAATGGGAAAATTTTGAATTACGAGAGGAATTCGAATTAACCTGAGAAATGTTGAATAAAGAACATTGAATGAAGCTTTTGGCTATGGCGGATTAAATTTTGGGATTCGCCATTGTAGACTCCGCCTGAAGTTTTTTTTGTTGTTAGGTTAGCTCTATTGCTAAACTTCCTATTCATGAAATTGGTTATTGAATTTTTTTAAAATTACTAATAAAACACTTTTGTCCGAGTCGGGGCGGATTCATGATTTGAACGTAATTATATGGAAAAAAATGGAGTTTATTTCCCCAAATAATAACAACAAATTCAATGTAATTCTATTAGTTGGGTCTAAAAAGTATAGAGTGTACGTAGACTATATTACCTTTGTTTTGAGAGGTAGAGACATTGTTTCAATAGATCCACCGTCTCAAAAGAAATATGTATAGATATAAGTATTTTAATACATATAAGATTAAAGTAGAAATCATTGAATTCTCGTGAATTTACACGCAATATGACGAATATGCCCCTATATTTGAGTGGTCAAAAGCGGCAAACGGTAAATTTATTGAAATTGTTCTAATTGAATTTGGATTTTGTTTGTTCTAATTTTGAGGAGATATTCATTGGTGTAGAAAGGTCAATCGAGCGGAATTCTTTTTCATTTTTTTATTGTATCTTTGAAGTGAATAATTTAATATTTGATTTATACTGTTATACACTTTTACGATTTATATAAAGTTTAACACTGAAAGTCAAAGCTTTTATTATATACTAACTAATATCGATAGAACTCATGGACGAATTTTTAATAATCTTATATAGCGATAATGATAAAATAGTGATCATAATTAGAAGGAAAAGATGAAAGTACTTTTTGTTTTTGCAGATAATATACACACCAAACATTTCTTTAATATGTGCCTTCCATCGCTCCTGTCATACCTCGTCATATACAACATCAATCAGTATTAATCAAGCGACGTAATTTGAAGTAAATTATTTTTTATATTTCCTTTTTGAAACATTTAACCATAGAATTTGTACAAAGTCAAAGCTATTATATATTATATACTAACAATATCGATAGAACTCATATACAAATTTTTAATAATCTTATATAGCGATAATGATAAATAGTGATCATAATTAGAAGGAAAAAATGAAAGTACATTTTGTTTTTACGGATAATATACACACCAAACATTTCTTTTATATGCGCCTTCCATAGCTCCTGTCATACCTCATCATATACAACATCAATCAGTATTAATAAAACGACATAATTTGAAGTAAATTATTTTTTATATTTCCCTTTGGAAACAATTAACCATAGAATTTGTACAAAGTCAAAGCTATTAATATATACTAACTAATATCGATAGAACTATTATACGAATTTTTAATAATCTTATATAGCGATAATGATAAAATAGTGATCATAATTAGAAGGAAAAAATGAAAGTACATTTTGTTTTTGCGGATAATATACACACTAAACATTTCTTTTATACGCCTTCCATAGCTCCTGTCATACCTCATCATATACAACATCAATCAGTATTAATCAAACGACATAATTTGAAGTAAATTATTTTTTATATTTCCTTTGGAAACAATTAACCATAGAATTTGTACAATAATATAATCCTACTAGTAAACATATATGAGTAATATATATAGTTCTATAATTTGACTAAGCAATTTTCTCATTAGTAAAGCATTCCCTCAATTTGATCTTTGCCTTGTTTGAACCTGTTTTGTGAATAATATCACAACATTCACATCGATCCATCTGGAAAAAAAATAGGCAAAAAAAAAATAAAAATCAATATTTATCTTTAATAATTATAATAAAAAATAAAAAAAACATACAAATTATGGTGAATTGTAAATAGTTAAATGTAATATGTCAGCTTTTGTTACACATTGAGGAGTTTGATTAGTTCAAATTTGTGTCGAGAAGTCCTGCTCTAGAAATAAAATGCTCCCTAGCTTTCCATCAAAGTCAACACTATTTTCACTCCAATCACAAAATATACTAAAGAACGTATATGTGTATATAACGGGCAAAAGTAAAAATAAAAGAAAAAGAAACTTACCTCTATACGTTTTGTTCTAGAAGAGTAAACTTGAATCTTGTTGACATAATTTGCCGGATGGATGCCATCGATCGGGCAATCCGTCAACCACCGCATCGCCGATCGGGAATACGTTGTCCAAATTTCATTTTTATTCCACGTTTCTCCAATAGATTTCAAGGAAAAAACATGAGGAGTTTCACAAGAATCTTTTGCAGACGACCTCGTATTGAACAAGTCATATGGAGGATTAGGTGTTTTAATACAAGTTTTAAATGTTTGAATAGGTTTAATTAAATGACTTCTTGCCATAATTTTCTCATAAATATGAACTGAATACCCCCATGATACTGAAAATGTCCAATTGCTAGGTCTATGATGGCATATTGTTTGTTGTAACATTCGAGATTGATCAAACTTTATTGCTTTCATAAGGTGTTCTATTGATTGTGTACGATCCATTAAAGGAAAAATGGGTGTTATAGCATCAAAATGGTGAAGTGACATTAATGGTGCTTTTAGATGCGATGATAATAATCCCGAAATATCACCACGCATATAAATCTACAAGAAAAATAAATACATTTTAGTAATATATTTAATAAGAAGCATGTCAACTTTCAACATTAAAAGTAATAGTCAAGGGAATTAAACAAATACTTTTAAACATTCAGAAGATTCAACAATTTACATATATACACATACGATAAAAATCTTTAACCTATATATACAATATGATTTTTTTAGAAAAAGGATTTAGTTGAACTCCTTCAATAAACGTGGCTCCTACACCGGTGATAACTTAAAATTATAAGATAAAAAAAACAACTAACATACTATAACAAGTTAAACTAAATTGATAATGTAAAATTTTGTTATGCACTACACGTGTCTATAACTCAAATCCTGATCTAACTAGTGCAAGCATAGAAATGCATAATGATAGAGATATATATACTGGTCAACTCGATACAGATATAATAATATTTTTGAAAAGTTCGAAAAACGTACCTGATGAAGACCTTTAAGAGGAGAAAAGCTAACTCCAAGATCCACAATACAAGCCATAGTAATAAGATCAGCAGAATTTAAATGTGGATATCTCCTTAAACAACTTTCAATATCTTGAGCCAATGCTTTTGCCAATGGAAAACTCATAATAAATCCAGCACCACCATAACCTTGATTAAAAGAGTCCCAAAATTTTGACAAAATACACTCACTTGGAGCTCCAAAATAGTAATACTTGTTATGATCATATTTTCCAAGAACATCAACAATATTTTCCAAGAAAAATATCGAATCGTCGTCCCCCATAATCAACCATCTAACACCTTCATGTTCTTGATCAAAAAGTTCCTTGATACCATGTACCATTCTAGCTTGAATTGGTGCAACATGTTGAGTTTCTTGAAGTAATTTGGTTATATTTTTTGAAACTTTATAAGGGGGTGAATTTTTGGACCATGGTAACAAACTTACACTAGGGGACACATCAAGTAACAAGTACCCTCTTGTCACTTTTGGCCTCCACCATGATTCAATGTAATTTTTCCTATGGTGCCATGTTTTTTCAGAGCCAAGTAGGCCAAAAACTAAATGGCTAAGATTTGTGGGGTTTGTGTCATTTGATGAAAACAAGTGAGAAATTGGTGATGAATAATTTGGATCATTGAAGAGAAAAATTGAGGCTATGTAAAGAAGTAGATATGAAAATAGGACAACTTTGCAAAAGATTTTTAACATTTTTTTTATCTTTCTTGAATTGTGAATGAAGAATTCAACTCAAATGAAGCAAAATGCAACTTTTTTTGTGATAATATATAGTTTTTAGAATATAAGGTGAAGGCTTATGATATGTATAGTTTTTTTAAGGAGATGTATGTTGACTAGGGTGACCCTACAGAAGGTAAAACATTTAATATTTGCAATAAAATGGCATATGTTTAAAAGGTAGATATAAAAGGAAAAAATAATAATGACAAGCAATTTTTTATTTTAGAGGTAAATAGAATAATTTAAACATATGATAGCATTAAGAAATTAAAAAATTAAGAGATAATTTATTATTTCATTCCTGATTTATTTTAACTATAGTCATTTCTCATTCAAAGCATTGGATTTATTATATTCAAAAATGGTGATACAATAAAGATGTCATTTTCTTATTACTTTTTAAAGAATGTACCAAGTCGGTACTGAACAAGTAAAAATGGACATAATGAGTACTTGTGTTGAAATTTTTATTTTTACGTTCAAATTTATTTTTTTCCAATTTTGGAAAGAGATATTCATATGTCTAGGAAGGTCAATGGAGTAATATTCCTTTTTTGTTTTTAATTTTTAAATTTTTGTTAGGTGTCTGATATTTATATTGAGATGCCAACTAATTGAATTTATGTTGTGTTATTCATAATTCATCATATTTTGTAACTTCACATACATCATCTATAATAACAAAATGATGATCATGATTAGAAGGAAAAGACGAAAATACAAAAATAAATTAACTAATGAAATTTTCACTCATAAAAAAAACCTGAAATTCATTCTCAATTATATGTAATAATGGTCCCTAATATTCAAGCAAGGAAGAAAAGGTAATATATGTTGATAAAATGCAAGATCTACATTATTGATAAACGTCAATTCAAAATAATTATAGCTTAATATATACTTTGGTGTGTCTTTTATGTACCACTTTTGATATATATTGTGTGTATATGTTTAAGATCTATTATCTCTCATCATATGCAGATAGCGCCAATCTAAACTAATCGAGTGATTAAATTTCAAATACCAAAATACTCTTTATATGTCCTTTGGGAAAGAATTACCCATAGAATTTGCACAATAATATAATACTAGTAGTAAACATCTATGAGTAATATAGTTCTATATAATTTGACTAATTAAGCAATTTTCTCATTAGTAAAGCATTCCCTCAATTTAATCTTTGCCTTGTTTGAACCACTTGTGTGAATAATATCACAACATTCACATCGATCCATCTGAAGAAAAAAAAAAGACAAAAAAAATATTATTAAAATTTTAATAATTTATATAGTCAAAAAGAATTATGTAAATCATAGTGAATGGTAAACAATTAAATGTTGAACATATGAGGAAATTGTATTATATTATAATCAAGTTCGAATCCAAAGGTTTAGGTGTGAGTTCTCGAAAACTCAATAACTTATGTGCAAACTACCTTCTTGTATGAAATAGTTATTTTCTAACTTTAGTTTATAGTGGTAAAATTCAATGTCTATACGTGAAAATAGTACTACTCGATATCTAAATTTCACTCTAATCATAATATATATTAAAGCATGTGAATATGTGTATATATAAAAGGAAAAAAGAAAAAAAAAAGAAATTATTCACCTCAGTACGTTTTGTTCTAGGAGAGTAAACTTGAATCTTGTTGACATAATTTGCCGGATGGTTACCGTCGATCGGACAACTCGGTAACCCCCGTGCCTCCGATCGGGAATACGTTGCCCAAATTTCATTTTTATTCTTCATTTTCCCAATCGTTTTGAAGAAAAAAACATGAGGAGTTTCACAAGAATCATTTGCACGTGGCCTCGTATTAAACATGTAATATGGAGGACTCTTAGGTTTTTTAACCCAAGTTTTAAATGTTTGAATAGGTTTAATTAAATGACTCCTCGGCATAATTTTCTCGTAAATTTGAACTGAATATCCCCATGATACTGAAAATGTCCAATTACTAGGCCTATGGTGGCATATTGTTTGTTGTAACAAGCGCGATTGACCAAATTTTGCTGCTTTCATAAGGTGTTTTAGTGATTTTGCACGATCCATTAAAGGGAAAATTGGCGCTATAGAATCAATATGGTGAAGTGACAAAAATGGTGTTTTTGGATGTGACGATAATAATCCAGAAATATCACCACGCATATCGAGCTGCAAAAGAAAATTCGAGTATTATAAGTCAAACTAACATATAAAAAAGAAATACATTAGTAATATATGTTGCTTTCTATTTTTTTAAAAAATCTGAATAGAAATTATGTTACAAATAAATATATGTTGTTTGTTAATGCTGTTTCCATGATAGAAAGCACTTGTCGAAAAAAGAAAAATATTAATAAATACTAGTATAAAAATATCTACATAATCATGTTACATATAAAATAATTACAAATAAGTTTTCTATAAGAAATACGAACAAATTAGTAACCTGAAAAATAATAACTAGCATACTATAATAAGTTATATTATATATGTTGTTAACATAAAAATTTGTGTATATTATCAGCATCTATAAATATACAAAATTCTTTTGATATGGTGAAGGCGTGAAATTTTATCTATATTGCTTGCACTTTTAAAAAATATCAATCAATGTGTGTTGAATTTTTCAAAAAATAGTACATTTTTAGAGAATTCAACTTGTACCTATCAGCATTTTTAAAGAATCTGAACAAAACAGACGAAATCTCACATCTTCACACAAACATAAGAAAAGGGAGAGATATATTGATCCACTCTGGACACGAATACAATAACATTTTTTAAAAGATCGAACAACTTACATGATGTAGACCTTTAAGAGGAGTAAAACCAACTCCAAGATCCACAATGCAAACCATAGTAATAAGATCAGCAGAATTTAAATGTGGATATCTCCTTAAACAACTCTCAATATCTTGAGCCAATGCTTTTGCCAATGGAAAACTCATAATAAATCCAGCACCACCAAAACCTTGATCAAAAGAGAACCAAAAATTTGACAAAATATACTCACTTTGAGCCCCAAAATAGTAGTACTTATTATGATCATATTTTGCAAGAACATCAACAATATTTTCCACGAAAAACATCGAATCATCGTCCCCCATAACCACCCATCTAACACCTTCATGTTTTTGTTCAAAAACTTCCATGATACCATGCACCATTCTAGCTTGAATTGGTGCAACATGTTGTGTTTCATGGAGTAATTTGGTTATATTTTTTGAAACTTTATAAGGGGGTGAATTTTTGGACCATGGTAACAATGTTGCATTAGGGGACCATGGTAACCCCACATCAAGAAATAAGTACCCTTTTGTCACATTTGGCCTCCACCATGATTCAATATAATTTTTCCTATAATGCCATGCTTTTTGAGAACCAAGTAGGCCAAAAAGTAAATGGCTAAGATTTGTGAGGTTTGATGAAATTGGTGAATTTATATTATTAGAAGAATTTAATAACTCATAATAAGGTGATGAACAACTTGGATCTTTGAAGAGAAAAATTGAGGCTAAGTTGAAAAATAAACCTAAAAATAGGACAATTTTGCAAAGGGAAGCCACAAGATACTTGTCAAATAAAGATACAAACTTGTCTCTCAATGAATCAAATGACATTTTTGAAAGAATTCAAACTCAAATGAATCAAAATGATACTTTTTATGTATAAATAGTGAAGGCTATACTACTAGAGGTATATATAAATTATTTTATTTATAGTAAGTTACTTCTCAAGATATGTATATATTTTTTAAAGCTATGTATGTTGACTAGAATGACCCTTTAGAAGGAAAGATATCTGATGTTTGAAATCTAGTGACATATGCTTAAAAGGTAGGTACAAAAGCCATTCTAGGAAAAATAATAATAACAAGCATTATTCATTAGAGGTAAGTAAAATAATTTTAAATATATAATACATTAATTTTAAAAAAATACTACATGTATGGTAGAGAAAATGCAAATAATTACATGTAATAATACAAGACTTGCAAGTAGTAGATTGTGTATATGGTAGGTAATGAGTTGGAAAGGATCACTGTGGTTAGACTTGCGAAAATAATCAGTATAATTAGTTATAAAATTTATCGTTAATTAGCTCATAGATAAAAAAAAATTTGATAATTTATCACTAATTTGTTTTGAGGTTGATTAATTTGTATCCGAGCCGAAAATTTTCATTTTTAGAGTAAAGTCTTATATACTAAAAATTACGTCATTTTCAATGCTCGAACCCAAAATCTCCCAAAGAATGGAGAGATGATGCAAATTTTCTTAGTTGTTAAGGTAATTAAAAATATAAAAACTATTAAGGTTCCTTATTCAAATAATGAATTTCCAATGCCTTTCTTATTATTATTTTTCTTTGTTTCTTCTTGGCATATTTAATTTGTGTGGGACCAACAAAATCATTATTCATTGGTTATAGGAAAAGAGGAAAAAAATAAGAACTTGGTTATATTAATGAAATCAGATATTTACCTCTCTTTTAATTGGTCATGTTTAAGTGATTTTCCTTTTTCTATTTGAGCTATAAGTAATAAATTACAATCCTTAGAATGATATTATCTATATTTAATTTTCTTTGAAAATATATTAATGTAATATGGAACCAACATAAAGAAAAATAGCCTAGGAAGGGAAAAACAATAAATAACTAGCCATTTTTTCTATCCACTATTGAATGTTTTTATTTTTTAGAACTCATATCTTGACTATATATATATATATATATATATATATATATGATATAAGTTCATTGACTGAGGAGAATTTTACATTGAATAATCAAGTACTAGAGGTAAGTTCAAATTTTAGATACAATTTTCAATTTATTAATTAATTTTTAATATTTTATGTTGAATTAACACAAATTTTCTAAATTTTTCTAATTAATCATCCAGAAAATTATACATTCATCTACCTATCGAGAAATAAATCTAAGTTCATCAAAAATGTCAAGGCCTGTCTGTTTTTGCTTAGTTCTGGTAATTTTTCTAATACGAATTTTGTTATTTAGATATAAAATTTGTATGTCGTTAATTTTTCTGACTACTGTTTTGCTTGAATATTTATGTATAAAATGCAGTCATTGATAATGTTATTGGTACCTGCTGTATTGATACCATTTTGGGTCAACAAAGTCAAAAAAATTGAAAGCGAGATTAAGGTACTATCTCACATCTATTTTTTTTTTATGTTGTCAATTCATAGGATTTAAATTCATTTTATTTTCACATACATATAGATGCACACTCTTACATGTTGTTTCAGAGATAATTGATATATCAAATACATAACTATGCTCGTGTGAGTCCTACACACCTCAGATTTACTTTAATTGACATGGACATTGAAAATTTTATATAGTTGATTCCAATTAATTTGTGATAGAGACATAATTATTAGTAATGGTAAAAATAATTTTCTAACTTATTTACACTATACATTGGAACTTATTTGACCTAATGACAATGAAATTAGGAAATTTTGATTTCTATATTTTGTGGAATTACATTGGGGTATAATAAAGAGAAGAGTATGTACCTTTTAAGGAATATTTACATTATCACTAGATTTTAATCTATTGTATCAGATATTATATCTTATTATCTTGATTATCTAGCTCGATGCAAGTACTTGAGAATAAACTAATGTCCTGCTTTGGAGACTATTGTCTAGATAGCAACATCATTACATTTTAACCAAAAATACTACCCCGTCAAAGATACCTAATCATCCTTATGAGCGGATATTTTAGCCTTTTCCCCTATTGTTACAAGCATACGATTCATGAGAAAATAAACAAAATAGAGCAAACCTAGTACTTGTATTTCATAATTACCCTTTCAAGGAACGATAAAAATGACATTATGTATAACATATTTAAATAGATCTATAGCTAGTTGACATACTAGCTATCTCACACATCAAAACTCACTAGCCAGTCTATCTCTTAAGGCAACAAATCTCTAGCTAGAATAACAAGTTGCTTAGAAATTGTACTCTAAACTACACATATATGATATCTCCCTGGCAATGACTTCATAATCTCTGGATTTCTTCTCTAACCATATGGCATAGACACATTTAGTGTATACGATTTTAAAGGCCTGAGCTAGATCTCATTGTTCTTCCCTTTGCATTTTTATGTTCCCATTTTATGGCTTGGATAATAGGTCTCCGCAACCATAATAGGATTCTACTCCACAGCTGCATGGAAAAGGAACATTCCATGAATAGATGATCTCTAGATGTTCTGGCAGAAAACACAACATCTTTATACATTAGGCATTTCCATGTCACCTTAGGATAGACAGGGAGAAGGTGAGAATAAATCTGCTTAGTAATACTTTCGATAAAGCTGGTTAGTTGCACCTGTGCTACAACAACCTGCCTAGCTTCTAAGATCTTTCAGATGATCCAACATGCCTGAGAGGGAATACTAAGTGTACTCAATGTGATAACGTACAAAATTCTTTTACGTTATCAGTGTATAATCAATGTATGATTTCATTTTCAGGTATATGCATCTGGCCAAGTAGAGAATGTTCTACTAAACCAGTTGCACAAAGCCATTGAATTTGGCTTCATGTTAACTATCTCACTGATGGTTTCTTTGGCAATCTCCATAGTTACTTATGTTATACTAACCATAAGATCTGGAAAAAGAGAAAAGTCTTTGTCTGCTCAAGTTAAAAAGCAAAAAATGAAAGCAACTCAAGAAATGAAGGAAGTAAGAGAAGTGTCTTTGTCTGCTGAACTTATAAATCGAAGAATGGAAGCAAGTCAAGAGATGAAGGAAGTAACAGTTCAGCTACCAGAGGTGGACGGTGCTTACCATCTGAGACAGAAAGATGTTTTTGTTGATATGGTCGAACTTTCTAGTGAGAACTTACCTTTAACAGGAAAGAAAATCCTGTTGATTGAGGACGATACAACGTCAGTTACAATTTCCCAAAGAGTGGTTTATACACTTGGTGCAACTACTTACATATGTAGAAATGTTAGAGATTCTGTTGATTATGTTTGCAAAATCCTCAGAGATCAACGCGATGTAGGACCATCCACTCCTTCACCACCATTTGATTATATTCTGATAGATTTTGAGGTAACATCACTACAGTACTAGTTTTGAACTCATTTAACATGTTAACTACAACGATAGTATTACATTGTCAGTATATATATAACTTATAACTATTATATCGTTGTTTGTGTTTTGTTCTGTGACAGAAGCTAAATACAAGTGCATTTGCAGCAACAGTATGTATAAGGAAAGATTTGTCATATTATGGATTCCGAATTCCCATCATGGCGTTAACTGTACATTCAAATATGGAAGTGATAGCTAAAATTTCAGATGCAGAAATGGACTATTACTTACCAAAACCGCTCAAGCCTGATCTGCTTTTGGAAGCAATAGATTATTTAGAGTATAGAAGGGTTTTTAGGAGATCATAGAAAGTCTTTATTTCATCGAGTCGTTATGTGAGACATATAATGTAAAATTTCTCAGAAAACTCTTGTAGAGGTTCGCGAGAAATGGTCCTCAAGTGTCTGTTCTCATAGACTATCTGTTCTTTCTGAAGTTATGTGTGTTGTTTTACTCCTCTATAAACATGTTTGTGATGTGTTCAATATGAAATGCATACACCTTTGATATGTTTTAATGTAACTTAACTTAATGCATTGTCGGATTTTGGAGCAACAGTAAAGTTGACTTCTTGTGATATACAGGCCTTGTGAGCTTCCTACATTACACCCCTTTGGGGTTCTGGCCTTCCACAAACACAGGATTCTTATGGCACATGTTTCATATTTATAATCTAGATTTCTTTTATGACGTTGGTGTCGGGGATAGCTTGCACATACTTCGACCTTTCTAGTAGCTGAAGGGTGGTTAATTGAACACCTTTTGTCACAAAATTATATCGTGTAGGATATTACTTTTTATACAATATACATAAATCTTAAACAGCCTTAGTGAAATTCTCGTCTTCGCCACTACATACTGTAATATAAATTCTACAATACCTATCTCCAAGTCTTCAGGAGTACTAGGCTGACAAGCAGTCTAAAACAACCTAATGTCAGAAGGCTCATCAAACTCAACTTTTAAAGACAAATGCAGCAAACCTTTTTTATTATAACCATAGTGTTCGTACTAGCTTGTATGCACCTTGACTTTCATGGAATACCTGCTACATCCCATTAGCAAATGCATTGAGTGACTCAGTCCAACAAGATTTGGACATATGAGAAGACATGACTGACTTACTGTATTTTTGTCTCCGCTAGAATTTGAACATGAGAGGCTGAGACCTCAGAATTTTCAACTAACTTCATTGACATTGCTAAGATAATTTATGCAGTTACAAGCAAAAATTCCTTTAATAAGGAGCCTCTTCTTGATGCTTATTCTCAAAACTCATAGGAAGTGTCTTAGATCAGATAAAAAAAGCAGTTCTCAAAGATGAAAATCCTCCAAAAAGTTTCAGCTGCCATTAAAGAACTAAAGAAAAACAAGTACAACTATGATAAATTTCCCTGATTACAAAATCCGTAATTCCATATGCTATCGTTCTCATTTCTAAAATCTGAGCACCGGGCTATGACCTCATGGATCATCTTTTTCCTAAGCCAAGTAACATAGTATTGTAAGTTCAAATGAAATCGAAAATATAAGTCCTTCAAAGGGATAATCGTGTCCTAATACTGACTTCACTCATCCAAAATCCTCAAATAGCAATTGGCAACTACATCAGAAGTGAGTTCCAGAGCAAAAATATAAAGGGGGTATGACTTCATAAATGGTTGATACTATTCTTGAGAAAATACGCCAATGGATCAACTTTGCCCGTTTTTGCGTCCCTTGAGGCCAATAGTGGCATTCCCAAGCAGGCCTAACCAGAGAGGTCACAGTTCATCATGGTCTTGTGGTTGCTCCTTATTCATCATCTCTAGTTTATCTTGTAGTTCCTATAACATTAATTCATTTCATCATAAGTATTTAATGTCATAGGAGGATAAAATATATTTCTGAGAGAAGTAATTAGAAGAAGCATTGAAGGGGGGGGGTGCCGGGCTGGGGGGGCAATATAGAGGTTCAGAAGAGCACCCTCAGTTTTTCTTCCAGACAAAGTGCTGGTGTAGACAAAAACGCTAAATATCTGCCATAATAAACTACAAGTCAGATTTAAGTGTACAAGAATCCACTAAACACAAAGCATGCAAAATTCTGAGTACACAAACACAGATAAATGCTTACTCGCAGCGGCTCGGTTCATCTATATCAGTTACCTCATTTTTCAAACCACACCTTAATTTGACCTGTACAAATTAAAAACAATTTAGAGAGAAAGAGGAATATAAGAAGAATGCTGTAGATACAAAGACAATCAAATTAGTCAGGTTACCTTTAAACTTCTATTTGGCCCATTCCAACAATGGTCGCCGTTTGTAAATTGCATAGTTCTGTAGGAATCCTCAAATTTATCCCAGTTCCTTTGATGACACATGGTAGAAAGAAAAAAAAAGGTATAATGAGTTCTGAACTAACAACATTCAGGCAGAAAAATAAAGATCTAGAAGAGAAACCCAGACCATAATTTTACATGTCAAACCTAGAACTATGTAAACCGAGAAATCCCCCATGGGACAGTGGCGACTGGCCCTTGGTTCTAAACTCGATGGATATTAGCCCCCCGCCCTTATTCACTTAAACACCAGGATATTGTCCGTAGTAAGATTTGAACCCGTTCACATGCACCTAACCTACACATCAACAAGCACTGTTGCGCTCTTACCACTAGACCAAAACCCCCTACCCTTATCTCCAAAGTTCAAACCTGTGACGTGCAACTAACCTAACACATCACGTATTGTGCTCTTACCACTAGACCAATATCATAGAAATTGTGTTTCACTAGACCAGCTTTATATATAAACTGTCTCTTACATTACCTAATCAAATTGCAGAAACTCTATGATAGGTCTGCCATGAATATCTTATACTCAAGAGAGGAAAACAAGGTGCAGAAACTCTGAATAGTAAAAGTATATTTGCAGTACAAGTCATGCTTGCCTACTACTTCAGAGACAATCAACTACAATTTACTGTGCAGAAGGACTCAGATAATGCAGATGCTTAAGATGTTAAAGAACCAACCCCAAACGAGTTGTGCTGTAGCCCTCAACTTGGGTAGTTTCTTTGAAAGGGCAAATCTTGTATGTGTATCTGAAGTAAAAACATTTGTTAGTGTCTGCTAAAGAATTATAACTTCGTACATATATTCCTAAAAAGTAAAACATTAACTAAAACTCAGGTTAACAAGACAATGGAAGATTTATCACTTGTTCTCCTTGCTCTCGAAGCATTGACCATGGAATGAATAGAATTCCTTCTCCGGTCCTGCAATAGAACTAGTGGTTCAGCAATCAGCATTGCAAAATCATTCACCTTCTTAGAGAAGGTAAGTTATAGAAGAATGCTAATAAACACAAACACATGAATTTCTGTACCAAAATCATGTTTCAACTTTTGCTTCAAGCTAGATAGCCTTGATTCGATTTTTGTCAACTTAGCACTTGCCTCATCGTACTCTTTGCGTATGCGGTCAGCATCTATGGGAGCAAAAACAAAACAGCATCCATCATTTTCCTTCTCATTAGAAATAAAGAGCAGAAAATTGGATGAAACCTCAGTTACTACCAGAAATGTTCACTGGAGTTTGGAACAAATTGACAGACCGAAAAATTCTCTTTACAGTTTGTCGTATCTTCTCCATCCAGGAAGGACTAGTTGTGGTTGTAGTATCTGGATAATTAGAATATAACGTATTAAAATACTACTAGCTGTAGGCATCAAATGCAATAGAATTACTTTCCTACATACCTGCAAAATCTGAATCATCATCAGACTCGGACTTATATGAAGAACTTGAATCATGGTCCTCTCCAACAGAATCTTCAGCGTGGTCCTCATTGTCATCATCGTCAGACTTGTGTTCATCATCGTCATACTTGTGTTCATCATCATCATCATACTTGCGGTCATCAACATCAGAATCATATCCATGATATTCCTCTTCATTGGTATCAGATGGCACCTCATCATGGTTATCATGGTTGCTATCTGTACCAGCCCCAACTGACTCAGTTTCCTGTTCGCTCTTTTTCCCTAACCAACGAGAACCAATAACACGTCCTAAGTCTTCCTTTGACAGTGACTCAATATTTTCAGTAGCATCTTTCTCCTAAAAAACATAAAAATGAGTCACACGATAAAGGTTGTTAACATCATTAAACAAAATCTGCAACCATTATTCTCATGCCACCTTAGTAGTAGACAAGGAAGCTATACTTGCGCACTGAAATTAGGTTCTTCCTAATGCACTATGATTTGGTACAAGCAATTACTCCAAAGCTAGGAAAATTAAATTATACAACCCTACTCCTGCGCCCCTCAATCCCATATCTACTACTTAGTCAGGCCCTAAACTACTTTCATTGTTGTGTCCAATAGTGACAAGTTCCATATGTTTTTAGCCCATTGCACATGAAGTACCAACATATAACCACAATCAAGCATGATCAGGAAAAAGGATCTCGTATAACCGCTACACCCCCGTACACCCACACCCACTCCGGTTTCCACTTTTTGTGCCCTGTTTCAAAGTAATGTGCCTTTGGATAGTACTAAACCTGTCTTTGTGTAGTAGATATATAGCGGCTTGATCATCCGTCAACTATGTATTAGAGTGCATTTTCTGTTATTTCAATAATAAACTGTGGTTATTACATTCATTTCTCTAATAATTATTTCAATGATAAAGTGTGGTTATTACATTCATTTCTCTAATAGTTGAACTTCAACTTTCCAGTTTCGAGTTATGCTCAAAGCGAGGTCAAGTTACACATTTCAATTCTTTATGAGCATAAGATCTTCAATGCAAGTGGAAAGATATTTAGCTCAGTCAGAGTATCATGAGGAGGTTAAAATGGTGTCCTTAGGAACCTTGACCTGAAGTAAAATTACTAGTGTACTTCTATAGCTTTTGTACGTTTAAAAAAAAGATCTTGAGACACAAGTTCCATCTACGGGAAAGTTCTAGCCTCCCAACAAAAAGTGGAAACCTGCTGGGGGGTTGAAGTGGTTATACAAATCCTTTTTCCTGATCATGCTTTCACAAACTGCTAAAAGTTTGTTTATGGTAATACATCTTGCTATAGGTAAGGGTAAAAGTACTGTTTTGCAACTAAGTCCAGTGTCCTCCCTGAGATAAGAATTTGAAAGATTTGACATGATAGAAAAATTATTCCAACTTGATTGCCACCAGCCATACTTCATAATGGGGCCACTTTGTCTATCTCTGGGAAATGGTATCTATCTATTCCATGTGATGGTACAAATGAAACGAGCATAAAAAGAAAAGAGAATAGACCTCATTTCCATTTCCTCATTTTTTATGCATGAAATTCCTAACTCAGAATCAAAAGATTTTTTGCATGTAAGCAAGTTATTTAGGAATCCACACTAAAAGAATGGCCTCCACGCAGTGGCACCACGATTTCATTCAAAGCCACCATGATTTCATTCAAATACCACCTTTTCCTAGTACTTCACCACATATTAGCATATATTAAATTACACTGCTTTAGTTATAGCTCATTACTTTATTGGCAAAAAAAAGTACACTGTTTCTGGAGAAACTTATCAGAAGCGAGGATTTCATATTAGATTAAAAGAAATTAGGTCAAACCGATTGAAATAATAAGTGCGTAGCTCACAACATAGCCAAAAAGAGTGAAGATAGATATATAGCAAAAGTGGTAGCTTTAAATCAATAATTGTACCTCATTTCTGCTACTAACATCAGCTTTATTGTTGTTGGTGGACGACTCCTCTTTTATTTCAGGATGCTATACAAAATGAGATTCTGGTTAATCATGATAAACCAAATACTTTTTACAGTATCATATGGGAAGGAACTTGGGCTTCTCAAAGACAACAAACCTGAGAAGAACCCTCGGGCACCTGCTCTACCTCATCAACCGGAAACTCCTCCTTCACAGAATGGCCACCATGTTGTTCTACATCCGCAGCTTTGTCATGGCCTTCTACCACATCCTGATATAAATATATAACATAATTACTAGATCAAGCAACAAAAATGCATAAAGGAGACTTATTCTTTTTGACCCAAATTAAAAACATACAAGAGACTTTACAGCACTAATTTGTAGATAATATATAATGTTGGAATACGAACATTTAAAGTCAGTTCCATATTTTCTAATAGACCATATTTTCTATTATGCTCAAGGGCATTATTATCTCCAGAAGGGTGAACAGTTCTATTCTCTTGGGAAGTGAAAATTTTTATTTCTAAACAAAAGCAGTACTCCACCTGCAGCCAAATTCGCATATCTCACAATGTGTTACAGAATTTTATCAACAACAATATACCTAGTGTAATCCCATAAGTGGGGGGTTTTATCAATTTTCCATAAAATTTTCCTAATCCTTTTTTAAGCCTGGGGAAAATTTGCAACCCTCCTACTAATAAGCATTTCCGTGGAAGAATCAAGTAAGGCCGTAAGGGTACCAAGTTTTATACCCATGAAAAATCATTACTTTCTAGAATCGTAAAGAGCTTTTGATATATTGGACATCTACAAAGTCTAAAAACAATGGTCAATTTAGCGTGCGACATAGATGTGGAGAATCAAATGCCCAAAAACATGTGAAGGGAAAAAAATGAGTCAGCAGATCAGAACTCTTTCCCCAAGTTCCACTATCTACTTCTATAAGATATTCTGATATCCTTGCCTACTATTGTGTGTGCTTAACATCATCTAATAAGGTAACAGCTATAAAGATAAAAATAATTAAACTTTACGGGAGGAGAGTCTTCCAGAAGGTCAATCTTATCGTGGATGTCACTCTTCACAGCTTCTTCCTGAGCTTCAGCTTTCTCCTCAACTTTGCTTGCCTCAAGCTTAGCATCATCAGCTTCCTTTCGATCCTTCTCTTCCTTTTCTCTCTTTAACCGCTCTTCCTCCTCAACCCTCTCTATTTGTTCTTTTTTCTCTAGATCAAGAAAAGTGAAAACTTATAAGAAATTATTAGAAGCAAATTGTTGGAACCTTGCTAGAAGAGAAACAGATATTAGTGCGTGAAAATCTCATAAACTACACAAACGTTGGACTTTTCACACGCCACTTGTAGAAAATGAACAACAAGAAAAGTGACAAGGATAACAATAACTAGTCTAGAAGGTTGCTCTACTTGGCATAGGTGAAAATACCTTATTGAACATTATAACAGCCTTCTAGTTTCTACAAGGTCTCAGATCAGGTAACTTTTAGGTATCTACTCAGAATATTCCCTATAAATTAACAAGTAAGATATGTATAACAAACAGTTTTAGTCTTTTCTAAATTGTTTTCTATGGTCAAAATCAATCACGATACAATCTGAGTTTTATGAAGTGGAGTAGCCTTGTCGAGAGGTACTATATATACCAGAGTAAGTTCTTGGAAACAAATGGAGACGACCTACTGGGTTGTGCATTTCCGCCACATTTAGTATCTCTTCTCATCAAACGGAACCAGTTGTTAATTATACAAGGAGCAGAGAGCGTGAATTGTATAGGACCTCATATTCAGGAACATTTCAAGATTGCGAGATGGTATATCTTCCAAACTTGCTTGAACTCTTATTCAGGGAAAAGATCTCAATGACCGGCAGAGACTATAGAAAGAGGCTGGAAAGAGAAATGGTTTCTTCACAGTAAGATCGTCCTATCAGAGAGTTTGAGAAGGGGAGATAATGACGTTCCTTATACTTTCTGTGGATTCATGAAGCACTAACTAAGGAATGTTTCTTTGCTAGGCTGGCATTACAACAACAAAAAACCCATTATAGTCCCACAAGTGCTAGGCTGGCAGTATGGAGGCAATTCTTTTAGTATGAATTCCTAAAAAACTTGTTGAATGCAAGCAAAAAAATGATTCTACAAGTTGGGAGTGCCAAGCCTAAAAAAAGAGGAAATGTAGGAAATGAGGTCCATTCTCTTTTCTACTTATGCTTGTTTCATTTGTACCATAACATAGAAAATATTGATATCAGAAGGAACCATTTTGCAAGAGGTATGCAAAGCGACCCCATTCTCGAGTACTTGTTTTGTTGATAAATTAGGGATGATAATCCTCTCATGTACAATCTTACTTGAGGGGAAAAGAACTTACCCTGAAGCTGCTCAACCCTCCCTTTAAGTATCTTCTCCTCATTTTTCAGCTTAGAGACTTCAGCTTCCTCTTTTGCTATTGCAAGTTTAGCTTCTTCAATCTCCTTCTTCCTTATAGTTATACCTTCCTGAAATGTTGCAATCTTTTTCTTCAATTTATCTCTAGCTACTCTGCCGACCTCCCAACATGTATTTGGGCACTTAACTTTACCATCATGCTCATCACTCCCATCGCAACAATCTGCTCATTTGTGCCATTAAGATAGTTACTAGTTTAGAAAAGTAAACCAACAATATTAAGAAACATAAAATATACATCAATATGATTTTATCGACAGGAAAAGACTGTCAATGATAGTCCAAAGGCAATGAAAACCATTCTACAATGACTATTTATCTAAGAAGTAATATCCTATACTGACAATGAATTCTTCAAGAACTGAAACTTTATGAAACTTAGCTTGTCCTGGATTTGAATGATACGTGTTTTGCAAAAGATTTTTGTTCTTTTCTTTTTTTTTTTGGTAACCAGCTTTTTGTTCTATTTTTAAAAAGCACTTTTGTATTAATGTCATTCAATATCTTTTTAGTTACTGTTAGAATGCACTATTTCAGATCACACTAAGCACTGTGATGTAGAAAAAGATTCTAATCAAACGCTATACAGAAAGGCAAGAACGCAATGATTCATACCACAAATGCCATCATTCACCCTAGATGAGTATATGAAGAGAGGAGCATGCCCTGCATTTTTGCAATAAAACTTCCCACTGGGACATGCCGAAGTTCCTGCAAACCAATCACCAAGGACAAACAACTTTCAAACACATGCACATATTATATTTACATACAGAAAAGGAAAGCAAAAATGTTGATCCAAAATGAAACTTTAACATACTTTTGCCTATGTTGCACCGCAAATAAATCTTAATTTTCTAGAAGACTATTTATTAGAATTTGAAAGAAATGAGTCCAATAGGGCGTAATGTATATAGAGAATTTATATAGGCAAACCCAACTATGGTGTTGCCGACCTAAAATCAATGAAAATGTCCATTTTTAGATAAGGTGCTTCATACAATTCAGATGGATTTCAGAGCATGTAGAGATCCTACTTCCTAGTGGTTCAAGACTCAGCGCTACCACGAACAAAATATTTTCACATGTTTGGACTAATAAAAAATCAGGCTCCCGCATGCAGGGGCAGAGGTAGAAAGCCCAACAACGAGTTTAAAACCAGTCATTAGCACTTGAAGTAGTCGTTCTAAAATCCACATCCCATAAAGTTGAAATTCTGGCTCCATCTCTGCCCACATGATGGGAACTTTACAAAGCTAAACTGAATAAGTTGAAGTGTCTCTCTAGTCTCTAGTAGTTACACACTTCAATATTTGAAATTGACACATAGCTCATTGATTGAAATGCACCAACAACAACAACATACCCAGTGTATTCGTGGGGTCAAGGGGTCTGGGGAGGGTAGAGTGTACGCCGACGTTACCTAAATGCACCATAAATGCATAGTTTTGCATAAACAATGGAACAAGTGAGAAAATAAGGGACAATAGGGAAAATACACACAGACCTGGCTCATCAGACCCATCTGGGCAGTCACAAAAATCATCATTGAGCTGATCCTTGGTGAATTTCTTCGACCCATCTTTACATTTTATAGCACCAGATGATAAACCCTTGTAATAATTTTCATCTGCAATCAATTAAATGTTAACAAAATCACAAATGGGTCATCTGCACTTCCATCAAAACAGCAAGATAACAATCATTTCTACAGAACATTTCAAAATCACGAAATGGGTCATCTTCACTTCCATCAAAAAAGCAAAAATCAACATCATTTCTACGAAAAAATCCAAAATCACAAAATGGGTCATCTACAATCCCATTAAATACCAATATCAAACATCATTCTTGACGAAAAAATTAAAACAGAGAAATGGGTATACAACAAATGAATACGAACCTTCCGGGGCAATTCCGAGGTTAGCAATGGAAGGAAGAGATACAGATCTATCGATTGAAGATATACAGAAGATACAAGACAGTAAAAAAACGAATTGAAATCGTAATTCCATTTTTTTCCACCAAAATTCGCAATTGGAAAACTAAATCTAAATCAGCATTAGCTTTCAATACACAGCAAAAATTGTATGTATCGAACGAGATTTGCAGTGGCTAACTGATTGTATAGTGAGAACAGCATGGAGCTTAGGGCCAATCAAGAGTATTTTTCTAGAGTTGGTGATGGAGCTCGGCAGCCATTGGTGGAGTACTTTAACGATGACGTTTTAACACTCTTCTCACTAATTTTATTTTTTCCAATTTTACGGTAGAGTTGTCTTTACAAGAAGAGTAAAAATAATAGTTGATTCTTATATTATGGTAGGTTGTCCTATGTTCCTTTCCGAAATTATTAATATAAAAAATTATGTTTACCAGTGTTTTAAAAGATAGGAGCGTGAGGTGAGATGTTTTATGCAGTACGGGGCGAGACGTAAGCCCTGCGACACGGGGCGTAAGTCTTATGGATCTACGGGGCGTAGTCTCATGTATATTCAATTTTATAATTTTATTACTAAGAAAATAAGCAAAAGTAAAACTTTCAATTATTTTACAAATAAATTTTAATAAATAACCTTTAATATATAGAAAAAAATATTATGATTTTTATTTGAGAAAGGTATTAATAACCAATAATGAAGAAAAAAAGTATTACAATTACTATTTGAAAAATATCATTACAGCAATAATAAAAAATATGATTTAAAGCAAAAAAGGTTCAAAAAAAAAAAAACAAAACGCCCATGGTGTCACGACCCAAGGTACCCCTTAGATGTGACATGGCGTACAAGACCCCGAGAGGCCTCATACAAGCCCTTAGAATACATTACATACAAGATAATAGAGAATAAAAGTTCAAAAGAGAATTTCATATCAAAGCTTTTAAAAGAAACAGCGGAAGTCTACATCTCATATCTCAACGCCAATCTAATATAAAGAGCAAGATTTGGGACGTAACCCAATACAATATCCAACATAAGGAAAGACATAAAAGAAATAAGAGCTAGGCTATGTCCTCGGATGGATGAGGACTCACCAAGTCTTCTATCAAATCTCTAATCAAGCTCTAGCCATGAGTGGAAGGTGAATCGCCACGTCCTACACCAAAGAAGTTAATGTAGGCAAAAGTATGCGTTAGCACAATTAAGTACTAAGTATGATAGCAATGCACATAAACACATAATCATGCAAGAGAGAGAGACATAATCATGACATGCAATGGCCAAGCTAAAAACATGATAAACATGAGAAACATGAAACATAAAGCATATATCAAGGCCAAAGCAAGCTAAATCATCTTTCTTTACTTCATCATGAGAACACTTGTTCATTAACTTGTGGGGAAAAACCTTAACCGACATGTTAGACCATGTGAGCTATCAACACGGAATCCGGTGTCTACCCCACACCTAAAAGAGGTGTCCTTACTTGCCAAGGTAACCATAGCTTCTAGCTTAAATGGATCCACTAGCTAGTGTCTATCATAGACCATCACCCTATCGTGGCACATAGGTCATGGGACATGGGTAATCGCCACTTGTCCACTCGGTACTCAACATACTACCCACGGATTAATCATAGTCATAATCTTATCATATTATTAGAAAGCATGGGGGATCTCCCCTACCTTACTATGAGTAGACATGAGGGATCTCCTCTTGTATTGTCTTGGATAGGCATGAGGGATCTCCTCTTGACTATCATAGGGAGGGGGGAAAAACATGAGGGATCTCCTCATGTTCCTTTCATTGAATCAACTCCCTATCCTCCTTAGTTAAGAAAATCCTTTCAAAATTCATCATCAATATCTACATGTCATAAACTTTGGCACTTCAATCTCAAAGCACCCTTAATTCATCATGCTCATATTTCATAGTTCATAGAGTTCATATGGGTTCATGCAAGTTCAACTCATATCATGCAATTCAATGCAAGCTCATGCTTAGAAAGCCATAATTAAGACAATTTACCCATACTTGAAGGAACTCACATAATAGAGGAAAATCATGCTTTTGACTTGATTATGCTAAATTCATAAGATTACCTTCAATTCATTCATAATTCATGCTTGATTTTATAGAGAATTCATAAACTTCATAAAATCATAACTCAACCCAACAATCAAAGCATAGATTATCAAATTGGGGAGAATTAGCTTGGGATCATGGGGGTTCATGCAATCTTCACATCAAAATATGTAATTCACGCTAATTCGTGCACTAAGTTACTTTATCACGCTAAATCGTGCACTAGGAATCATAAAATCAATAATTGGAATCATAATTGAAGAACCCACAATGATTGATCAAAATCCTAATTCAATTGGGTTAGAGTAAACCTTTGAAAATCATGAAGAAGAGGAAGGGCCCATTGGAGGAAAAGACTCCTAATGGTGAACACTATCATACCTCAAAGCAGTCCACAAGAATTGGAGAAGATTGAAGGTCTTCAATGGAGGATTCAAGCTTCTTCTTCTTCCTTGAGATTTGAGAGAGAAATATTTGAGAGAAGAGAGTTTTGGAATGAATTAGAATGAAAGGAATTAGGCTTAGAAAGTATTTATAGGTCTTAGATAAGGGTATAACCGACTTAGCTTAATAGGTAAATAATTAGGGAAAATACCAAAAAGCCCTTAATTAAAACTGTCGGGGCCAATCGACGGACAGGATCTACGGTCCGTACATCAATTGACGGACCGTCTTGTTCTTCCGTCAATTGATTCAGAAAGTTCATTTTGGGCTGAAAATTTGGCTAAGTCAGGAAGGCATCTACGGCCCGTCAACTGGACTACGAACTGTCCTGCTATTCCGTAGGTCAAAGTTCAGAAACTTGAAAAACCTGAAATTTCATAGCTCCATTGACGGTTCCCACCTACGGCCCGTCAATCCATATACGGCCCGTAGGTGGCCTCCGTAGGTCACTGTCTTCAGGTGAGTTATGCATTTTAAAATCCCTTGGAAGCTTGGGGTGTTACACAGGGCATGCGTTTTTACGCCCAGAGCTTACGTTTTTACGCCCAAGACTTACGTTTTTACGCTTGGAGCTTACACCCCAAATTCTAGGACTCACGCCCTATGGATCTATGTCTTCTATTTGCGCCCCAGAGCGTTTTTGGTACGCCCCGCCCCGAGACTCACTTGGGACTCGCCCCAAAAAGCGTTTTTGAAAACACTGATGTGTACCGAACTATCCTTTGAACTGCTTAATGAACAAAAATACATTTGACATGATATTCGTTGAAGGATTTCTATAAAGATGACAGTACGTGGTTATTTCATCCATTTTCATTACTAAGAACTATAGCTAACGTTATTACCATAGGAATTATAGAAAGTGGAAATCTTATGTACAATTATGTGAAGTGATAAAAAAAAAGTGACTTATTTGTCCTTTTTTTCACTTACTATCACCCAAAAAAACTAAAATTCGCGTTATATAATGAAAAAAAAAAAAATTCCGTATTATTTTCGGATACAATTAACCTTTAAATTTAAAATTACGAATTATATACCCGATATTATTAATTAAAGATGATTATTATAAGCCAGCATGATTCATAAAATATTCTTTAGTAATAGGGATTAGGGCATTGGGCAGACAGAAGAAGAACTATAAAAATATAAGGAAATATTTTTTTTTAATTATTATAACGTATTTAAGTAATTCAATTTTTAAATTTTGGAGTTGAAGGACAAAATTTTTTATTCATAACCTCATAAATTTTTGAATCTTATTTCAAGTTCTTTCTATTTTTATATTTCTTTTCTGTATATTGAAAATAATTAGCAACATTTTTATTTATAATAATAAAAAATCAAATTAAACTAGAGTACAAAACCTGAATTAATAAATGTTAATTAAACATAATTAAATAAATATATAAAAAAAATCCTAAACAAATTAGGATTCTTATTCCAGTAGGAGTCCTTTTTTTTTTTAACCTATAGTATCAATTATAATTGAAATCCTAAAAATGAATAGGACATAATTAATTTTCTTGCTTCCCTAACCTTGTTAGCATCGGATTTATCACATAATTGTTTATTAATATAAATATATGGTTCTTTGTTATAAATATTACTTCTTATTTACCTCAACATTTAATTGCTCTCTTTCCTCTTCACAAATTAATAAGAAAATAATTATCGATCATGGCGACTTATACTTTTGAACATAGAGAATATTTAGAAGATGTAATTGAAAGTCAGGTATTACTAATCTCTAATTAATTACCTTAATTTTCCAATTAGGTTTTCAACGTTTTTGTTTCATGTCTAATTAGGTTTTATAGAATTTTTTGGGTTAAATTTTATTACTTATAATAACTAAATTTTTTCGTCGATTATAATTATGATTGTTGTTGTTTTAAGCGATAGTCTGATGTTTTTATTAAATGTTTGGAGAATGTTCGTTCACATGATGCATCAAAATCTTGACTATCTTGTTGCTTATTGTGTCTTTATAGTCTAACAATTTTCTTGAATATTAAAGTATACATAATTTTATAACCGTTGTATATCGACAAGTAGTTCATTCATGTAATGTATCATAGTACATTCATGTAATGTATCATAATTCATGTAATGTATCATAATCGAGCTCTTCGCGTATCGTTTCGTTATTGTTATTATCTGTTTTAGCCTAACTATATTTGGAATATTATAACCGTTTTTATATCAATTGTTCATCTACGATCACATATTGACATGTTCATGTGATGCATCATAATCTAAATCATAATTTTTTTTATTTCTTATTGTTATTGATGATTATGATTATATCTATTGAATACTAAATTTTCCTTCTTTTTTTTATGTAGGGTTTCTATGTGACAAGCAATTATGGAAGGGGAATACCTTGTGGTATAGTAAAAATTGATGAAAATTCTGAAACTTTTGAAAAAGCAAAAAAAGCTGCTGTTTTTGCAGTTAATAAATACAATGAAAAATTGGAAAATTCATCAAAATTGGGAGTATTGAAAATTATAAATCTTAATTTAGAACCTACTGCTGGTTCAATTTATTATATGACTTTGGCAGCTTTGGAAATATCTTCTGGAAATATTTTTCATTATCAAGCTAAAGTATGGGAAAAACTCAACACTGGTTACAAAGTTGAAAATTTTCAACTTGCTCCTTATGTGCCAATATTCTCAGGTATTTATTAATAAATACTATTTCCTTTTTTAAATATTTTTTTTTTGGTTTTGTATCACTCGTTATAGTACTGTTCTGTTACTATTTGTTGTTTTTGTTACTATATCTATTGTCTCTTGTCTCTTGTACTTCCATTACGTCTTTTTCTAGACCGTTAGGTAACAACTTCTTTACGTATACTCTACTCTCCTTAATTAGACCCTACTTTGTGTGGGACTACACTGTGTATGTTGTTATAGTATCGTCCGGTATTGTTCTGTTACTATCTGTTGTTTTGGTTACTATCTATCGTCTCTTGTCTCTTGTACTTCCATTATGTTTTTCTCTAGACTATTAGGTAACAACCTCTTTACGTACACTCTATTCTCCTTAGACCCTACTTTGTGGAACTACACTGTGTATGTTGTTGTTTTTGTTGTAGTATTGCCCGGTATTGTTCTGTTATTTTGGTTACTAATCTATTGTCTCTTGTACTTCCATTATGTTTTTTTTCTAGACTGTTAGGTAATAACCTCTTTACGTACACTCTACTCTCCCTAAACCCTACTTTGTGGGACTACACTCATGTGTATATTGTTGTTTTTGCTGTAGTATGTGGGGTCTGATTAATCTTGATTTGCATCTGAAAATTCGAGGGATAAAGTATTCTCTACCAATTAGCAAAGATGAATTTAAAATTTCTTGAACATGGGTGCACCACTTAAAAAAAAAAAGTTAGCATCCATCCATGTGCACCATTTAGTCTTCACGTGCCCCACTTCTAAACTTATAGATTCGCTCCTATTACTAAGTCGATTATATTCCATATCTCCATAGTTCAAATCGAGAGCTCTAATTATTACCTAAATTTTCTTTATCTTACCATTAATAAGTTTTTGTATGTGCAGAATATAAGAATTTCTCTATTAAGGTTAATAATTTGCAAGATTGGATGGATGAGAATTATCTATATTACAAGTGTTGCGACATATACAAAAGGGTAATTTTTTTTAAAAAAACCTAATTTAATTATGTTTCTCTTTATTCATATTCATATATATTATTTTCAGACTTGCAAGTATAATAATTATCTTATTTTCTTAAATAATTAATTTTATTTTTCTTTTTATTTTTGCAGCTTGTTTCTGTGGAGGTGATTAGAGATGAAGAAAATGGAGAACCATTGGGCTATGGTTTTATTAATTTCAAAAAAAAATCAGCAGCAATGGAATTTTTAGAGAGCAATAATGGAAAACAAATGCCAAATTCCAACCAAATTTATTCATTGGAGATTGAGAAAAATTGAAAGATTTTGAGGATTTTTTTTTTGAAATAGTTTATTATGCTTTTTATTATAAAAATTTTAATTAATGTAATATTTACATTTGGTTTTTTAATATGGTATTTAGATGGCTTTTAGTTTCTTGAATTGTTTCCAATAATATCATGGTCTTTATTTGATTTCAAACAATTATAATAATCATACGGTATAGAAAAGTAAATTCAAGAATAAATTTTGTAGTTAAATAGAAATTTTCATTCATAATCCAAAATATCAATGGATTAGTGATGAATTAACAAAAAATTCAATTAATTACGAGGGACAAGCAGAGATATAAGCCCATAAAGAAGTGAAATTCGTTTGTTTGTATTCAACCGACTGAATCTACTTGAAAAGAGAATACGAGTCATCTTCGTTGAGCAATGTCCTATTTTCTAAATAAAAATAAGACCAAAAGTAGACTTAATTTGAACAAGTACATCTAACTTCTCGTCTTGATTCATCATAATCAAGAAAGACGAAATCGATCTATTTAGTGATAAATTAGCAATGGAGTTTGTACTGATTACATAATTCTTTTGTTATAATTATTACGAGTCTCGAATCGTGCACCAATATACACATATACGTAGCAATTCAATATAACTATATAAGGGAAATTGAAATACTAAATTTGCATGAGAAAGTTTTACAATGTTTTATTTTTTTCTTTTTTTTCACATTAATAAAAACCATAGCATAAGTACAAGAAATTAAATAAATAGACAACACTTGCCCTTCTAAGTTGCATTGCGGCAAATTCTAGCGGTTGGATTTGAGACACAAACTGGAAAGTACTTCTTCTTAGCCTCCGGTGAGCCGCGCTTCGGCTCATCGTCTGCCATGGCGGCCCCTGCAACAGAACATGCAGCAGCAGCCGCCATGGCAAAGAACAACTCCCTACGACCACCACCGTTGTTGTTGATCTCCTTCTTGTTGCTCATTACAACATTTTCTCCCTCAGACACGTTAGAGCTCGCCTTCACCATAACAACCCTAGTGCCACGGGTCGCGGCCGGGGCTTTGGTCAGGGCCGCGACCGAACCACCGGCCAATGAGGTTGTCATTGTCATGGAAGCCATTTGATCAACTCAATATACTACTAGTTGATTGCTCTTGTGCAAAGAAGAATGGTTTGGTTTGTGTTAAAAGTAAATGTTATGTATGTAATGGAACAAAAAAATGAAATAGTGAATTGCCATTTGGAAATGTCTTATCCATTTTCTTATCTAAACAAAGGGCTGATAGCCAATAAGATTTTGCCACGTGGAAAGATCAATCTTGATCTTGAAAAATGTTTTTGTGGTCATTATTAAATTTTTTTGGCTCTTCATCTAATGTTGGGGGTACTCTTTTTCTTTTTCTTTTTTTTTTTTTGGGAGAGGGAGTGGGGGTGAGAAAATATTCATTGGTTGCTAATTTTAAAATTTATCCATTGATTTTGCGTATTGAAGAGTAAAAATTGTCAACAAAAATATCTCATTTTTAAAAAAAAATCAATTTATTCCAACTACCATAAAAGAATGTAAAAATTACATAGTGTTAAAAACTAATTACATCATATTCCTGCTCTTTCCCAAATTACAAAAATTCCTTAAGATTAGAAGATTTATGATACATCAGGAATCATGCGGATACATAGTTCACGGATATATCTGAGAGGGGATGGGGATGTATCTGAGAGAGGATAAGGATGTATCCAAGTGAGGATTTTTGTTGTTTTTTTAAATGATAGGAAATTTTAGAGATTATGATATAACGTATTTATGTAACTTTTTCTAAAAGAATTCAAAACCCCATTAAACTAGAAATTCTGGTCTTAACCCCTTGCTAAGTAATGAACATTTGGGCTTGTCGGCTCAAAAGGGCCTGTTCGGATATTTGGTCCATTTCCCCTTCCAAAGTAGTAGGCCCATTAGACCACTCGATACATTTTGATGGTATATAACATATTTACCCAATCAAAATTACTTATTATTAAGTAGTTACATATAAATCTCTTTACAAAAGTTAATTAACTATTTTAAATAAAATTATTTCCTACTTAATTTTTAAAAAATTTATACTGTCAATATATATAACATAAATCCTTTTATCAAACTATGTCTTAATTTATTATTCTTATTTTTGGTTAATTGCAAGACAGAATCGAAGACCTTTATTACTATCTTATAATATAGGAAAACTTTCAAAACTAACTTTGGCAAGTAAATAAATTAATAACATTTCCTGCCAAAGAGAAATAATTAACGATAAAAATAAAAAATAAAAGACGAAAATTTAACTCAAATCCCAATTTGCCATATATAATAAACAACTCACAAATAACTTCAAAATAATACTAATAAATAAAAATATTTTGGCAAGTAAAAAATTTCACTCGATTTACCATTTATTCAACATCACCAAAAATAAATAAAATTACCTTATAACTTATTCGATTCTATAAATATTTTTTACACCGTCAGTAGACCCCGACCCATACTCCACCTATATATAGTCTCACATGCACAACACCTCCAACACACACAATTCAACAATTGTTCTTATTTGTTACATTATTAATTTCTGAACACTGAACTCTGATCGTTCTCTAGCTATGGACGAGGCCTTGTTTTTCATCGGCGGTTTTGGGTTGTTGTTTTTGTTTGTGGTTAGTATCAAATGGATGTTTGCACCACCAGCCGCGGTGGCAGCAGCCGCAGCAGCTCAAAATACAAACACAATACCACTAATTCTTTTTGGAATACTTATTATTGTTCTTATTGCTTCTTTTGCTAAAATGCCAAAACCTAAAGATGGCGGTGATGATAAGTAATTTTTTTAAATTTATTTAGTAATAATTTTAAATTTTGAGATGATTAATTAGAGCACAACTAGAGAGTTTTTTTTTTATTAAAGTTTGGTTTAGTTAATTAATTATCATAATTTGCATGCATGCAGACTATAGAATTGGTTGGAATATATTTCTCTTAGTTTTTTTAATGAAATAATTTTTTTTTAATTTTTGGTATTTAGTTTATGCACTTGTTGTTATGTTTATATACTATATTGTTTGTTTACAATGTGAATGGTTGTTTGTCGCAAAAACGATTACTCTCTTTTTTATGTTTTGATCGAGAGTCAAGATCTTTTGATTTTTACTATATATTTTTACATGATTGGGAAACGGGTTAATATCTTAAATAGTCACTCAATTTTGAAAATTTATTCAGAAAAGTCATTAAACTTTGTTTTGTATCAATAAAATCACTCAACTTAAATTTTTGTATCAATAAAATCATTCAACTAAATTTGTCATTAAATAAAATTTGTCATGACAAAATAAATTATTATTTGTTCCTAAAATTGAATGATATTAACTCCTAAAATGAATAAATAAATAAAAAATATGCTTTGTGGATTAAGCTAAATGTTCATATATGAAATTAATTCTCATTTTTCCATTATGTCCGATGTTTCAAAATCTATTTTATTATAATTTTGCAAATCAAGTGCTACGAATCTTTTGAATATTTGTATAGCGGCAAACCTCTGCTAACCACTAGGCGATTTTAATTCATAACATAGCTTGAGGTTTTAGCATACATAAGCAAAAGTAACTATTAAATTAATTTATTTATATAAAAGTTAAAATTTTAAAAGGTCATTTAATTTTGAGAATAAAAAATAATTTATTTTATCATGTTAAAATTTAGTTGAGTGATTTTTTTGATATAAAACTCTAAGTTGAGTGATTTTATTGAAACAAAACAAAGTTCAATGACTTTTCTAGATAAATTTTCAAAGTTGAGTGACCTTTTGAGATATTAACTCATTGGGAAACTTAGATAAATTTTTTGAAACTACTTAAAATTAAAATATTATAATTTAAGTCACAATAATAACAATTCAAAATAATTAAAAGACATAAAAAAAATTATGATAAAAAAAAGACTTAAAATCTAAAAAATACCACGTAAATAGATAAAAAGGGAGTAGCATTTAGGTATTACCCAAGTTGTATTGGGTACCAGAAGCGGGTTTAGCACATTTAATATCTTAGTTAATTTTAATTTGTTCAAACCTTTTAACACGGTATTCATTGGAAATCTATTTTCAACAAATTTTTCTTCAAAAAATTTATATTTTGGATATCACGATTGAAATAACCACAAAAGCAAAAGAAAATTTGTACATACACTCTAGCAAGACTTGGATATACAATGTCTTTTAACAGACAATCATTCTTTTAAAAATATATTTCAGCATAACAATCAAAATTGTTCTTGTTCTTTTCCTTGTTCTGTTTCTTATGTATAATCGATTTTCGATCTTTGGTGGTGGTGCTGACGATGAAGATTGAAGTAATGAAAACGTATCAGAAACAAATTTAGAATTTAAATTGGATGGATTTCAGAGGTTGACGTTCGGGATTCTAACACAAGGCATTTAATTGAATGGATTCAGAGGTTGGGGTTTGGATTCTAACATAAAGCATTTGATTTATACGATTTGAGATCTATTATTGTACGTTTTTTTTAAATACACTAGTTTAGATGTACGTGTATTGCACGTGAATGTCAAACCGTATAGTACATTATTTTTTTAACTAATATAAATATTTTTAAACTAAAAATTTAAGTAATCGATTATAACAGGAATAAAAAAGTATAATTTTCTATTAATAATGAATGTAAACTTTCTTATGATTACTTATTGTGTGCACACTTGGTGAAATAATTTTTTTTTTTGTAACTTCATCACATGCCTCCAATCTAGTAAATATGACATTACTTGCACATTTTGATGAAATAATTTTATTTTTTTGTAACTTCATTACATGTATATCAAAGAAACAACGTCTTTTAATTTATCTCATATTGGTTTTGTAGGGAGCTTTCTACTGTATTTTTCTACTGTTTCACTGCTAATTGCTATTAGTCGCTTTATTTGGTCAAGTATTAGTTGACGTTATGGATAATCACGCGACCCTATTAACGGTGGTGATGATAGCGCATATGATCATTCCATCAATCCGGGAATATGTCATTGCAATCACCTCTCAACTTCTTACCCCGATTAGATTAATCATTTTGATTATAGTTTTAATTCTGACCATAAAAGAATGTAAAAATTACATAAATTACATAGTGTTAAAAACTAATTACATCATATTCATGTTTTTTCCCAAATTACAAAAATTCCTTAAGATTATAAGATCTAGGATACATCAGGAAACCTGCGGATATATCCGAGAGGGGATGGGAATGTATATGAGAGAGGATAGGGATGTATCCGAGTGAAGATTTTTTGTAAATTTTTTTAAATGATTGGAAATTTTAGAGATTATGATATCTTAAGTTATGTATTTATGTAATTTTTTCTAAAAGAATTCAAAACCCTATTAAACCAGAAATTTTGACTCCGTCTTAACCCCTTGCTAAGAAATTAACATTTGGGCTTGTGGGCTCAAAAGGGCCTGTTCGGATATTTAGTCCATTTCCCTTTCCAAAACAGTAGGCCCATTAGCCCATTAACGATTCCGCAACACCGGTTTAGCTTACGATGTGATTGGAAATCCTCACCAAACGAGTACTATCTTACAGAGAGTCGACAAGAAATTTCATTTTTAATTGGCAATTTCGATCCTTATATTTATATTTGTCAATTAAAGACTTTATCACACGCGACTTATAAATAAATGCGACTTACAACTTGCAATCATCACACACAAATTACAAATTCAAAAGCAATTTACAATCTCATTTTTCTAAATTTAAAGTTCGATACATTTTGATGGTATATAACATATTTACCCAATCAAAATTACTTATTATTAAGTAGTTACATATAAATCTCTTTACAAAAGCTAATTAATTATTTTAAACAAAATTATGTCCTACTTAATAAAAAAAATATTTATACCGTCAATATATATAACATAAATCCTTTTATCAAACTATATCTTAATTTATTATTCTTATTTTTGGTTAACTGCAAGACAGAATCGGAGACCTTTATTACTATCTTATAATATAGGAAAACTTTCAAAACTAACTTTGGCAAGTAAATAAATTAATAACATTTCTTGGTAAAGAGGAAAAAAATATTGACTGTAAAAATAAAAAAATAAAAAACAAAAGAGGAAAATTTAACTCAAATCCCAACTTACTATAGGCGGCTTATAATTTTTACCATATATAAACTACTCACAAAATAACTTCACAATATAATTATTAGTAATAGTAAAAAAGTATAGTAAAGTAAAAGGTAAATATTAAATGTATTAAAATATAAATGTATTGATATTCCCCCAAAAATTTTGAGTATTTGACTCTAATTTACTCACAAAAATTAATGATATTAATATATATCAAAATTTTTGTGGGGAATATATATCTTGTTCTTATCAAATTTGGAGAATAGTTTTCTAAAAATTGTTGACTTAATTATGGTTATAATATTTGTTAATGTAATATAATCTTGATCTTTAAAAATTAAAAAGTATACATATCTCTCAACTAGATGTGTACTTGACGAAATGGAGAGAAAATGTAACGAGGGGAGCCAAATCCATACTCCACCTATATATAGTCTCACATGCATAACACCTCCAACACAGACATAATTCAATATTGTTCTTATTTGTTACATTATTCCCGAGCCCTGAACATTGAACCCTGAATCCTGACCGTTCTCTAGAGATGAACGAGGCCTTGTTTTTCGTGGGCGGGTTCGGGTTGTTGTTTTTGTTTGTGGTTAGTATCAAATGGATGTTTGCGCCACCTACTTATTATTGTTGTTATCGCTTCTTTTGCTAAAATGCCAAAACCTAATAAAGGTGGTGGTGATAAGTAATTTTTTAGTAATCACTTTAGTTTTGAGATGATTAATAGCAAAACTGGACTCTTTTTAAAAAAAGCTTGGGTTTAGTTAATTAATTATAATCTGCATGCATGTAGACTATAGTATTGGTGTTGGAATATTTCTCTTAGTTTTTTCAATGAAATAAAGTTTGTTTTAATTTTTGGTATTTAGTTTATGCACTTGTTGTTATGTTTATACACTATATTGATGGTTTATAATGTGGATGGTTGTTTTGTCAAAAAAAATGTTTATTCTCTATGTTTCAATTTATGTGACATAATTTATTTTTCGATTGAGAATCAAACCTTTTATTTTGACCATATATTTTGACATGGTTGAGAAATGAAAATTTTAGAAACTACTTAAAATTAAAGTATTATAATCTAAATCACAATAATAACAATTTAAAATAATTAAAAGACATAAAAAAAAAGTACGATCAAAGAAAGACTCGTTTGTATCTTCAAATCTGAAAGATACACATAAATAGATAAAAAGGAAGTATCATTTAGCTATTCAAATAGCATTTAACATGTGAACCTTAATAAATTTTAATATATTCAAACCTTGTAAATAATAATATTTTAAAAAATATTTATACATATTTGAATCATGATTTAAAGTTTAAAGGTTTTCAATAGTCTTAAATTAAAAAAAAACTTTATTTTAAATATCCAAGGAGAATCGAACCAATATTATAGTACTATATTTAGCAAAAATGAATTTTTGTGTTGCATCTATCCTAAATTTTTAGCTTTCCCTATACATCACATACAAAATTGGTTCTTAAAAGTTTCAACTCAAATAACATGAAAATTACTCATAAAAAAATGTAAATTATCAATATCTTAACTCTTTTAATTTAAAATTAAAACGTAGTTAATAGCCGAATTTTTCAACAATTTTCTTCAAAAATTTCATATTTTTGTCGATAGAAATAAGCACACAAAAAAATTGTGTATACACACTCTAGCATGACTTGGATATACAATGCTTTTTAATCTATACAATCATTCTTTATAAAAATATTTCACTATAACAATTAAAATTTTCATTATAACTGGTTTTTCGCATCCTTACGTACAATGTTATTATAGAAAAAACTGACCTATTTTTATTGTTGTTATTGTAGATGGAAAGGTTCGATTGGGATTGAACCCTGTTAGTATTAATATTGTATTTTAACATATAATAGTAGATTACGAGGTGATGATGTGCAATTTCTTGAAAACAGAGTTTTGTTTTTCAACTCGTGACCAGATTTTCTCTCTCTATTATTGCTATTTGTATCATATTAGAGAAGTTAAAGCTTCATGATTACATGAGTGGTTTATCCAAAACTCAACATAAGGTAACATCACTGTAGAGTGTAGTCTCATTTCCAGTTCACGTAAGAAACTCGCATACTTAATAGTTTAAGTATAAAACTCGAAAAAAATTAAAATACTTTAAATTCATAACAAGTAAAACATTCTCATAGTTAAAAACAAGTGTTATTCATCATAAAAGAATTTATAAACGTCAAATATATTTTATATAAAGATGGAATGGTAGAAAAGTCCTACAAACTTTTCACCAAAAAGGCATTATATTCCTCCTGATGTTGTTTCATACACAAGTTTTTTTAAAAATAAATACTATATGACATTACTTGCACACTTGGTGAAATAATTTTTTTTTTTTTGTAACTTCATCACATGCCTCCACTCTAGTAAATATGACATTACTTGCACATTTGATGAAATAATAGCAGTGGTGATGATAGGACAGATGATCATTCCATCCATTCGTGAATATGTCATTGAATTCATGATATCTCAACTTCTTACCCCAACATGAAATCTCTTCCAAAATGTCACTAATGCATGTCGAATTCTCTAAAAGTAGGATTCGAACAACATAGGGAGGGAAAGAAAAAAGAATAGAGCAGTTTTTAAGTCAAAATGGACTCAAGCCAGTCTGATGTATATTCATAGGCAACAAATGTTACAGCACCAGCAGGTGCTGCTTTAACAATTGATGGGACAATGCCTTTATATAGTCCAGCCCAACCTTCCTCTAGCAAGATCCGGAGGAGGCCATCGTACATATTTTTATAAGCACGGGGCTCGAGTCGAGCCCCGTACTTTGGATGCCTCTGTAGTCCTTCAATCTGAAAAGAGATATGGTAGTAGTACATTAGCTGGTCTAAATTATAACAGTTCTATATGTGGTTGAACATCAGATGCTCACACAATCTGCAATAATTTTTTTTTATGATCGAGAAATTCGTCTGGAGCCAACCAAGTCTTTCAAAGTCGGGAATGTGGGTCCCCCACTCTACCCTTCTCCAATTAAATACTAGACTTAGTTTGCTTGGCACGATGCTCGAACTTGTGACTTAAGACACCAAGTCCTGCAACCTTTGTCAATTGAGCCAATATGCAATAGTTTTACATCTCCTTTTTCCTTGTCTCGATGCTTCTAATGTAGGGGTAAGGTCTATCGGAAACAGTCTCTCTACCTCCAAGATAGGGGTAAGGTCTGCGTATACTCTACCCTCCCTCGACCCCACTTGGTGGGATACACTAGGCATGTTGTTGTTGTTGTTGACGATGCTTCTAATGATCGTAACGTGATCTTGAAGAAATATTTGTTTCTTGGGAGAAGCATACAATGGGAACAAGAAATGCCTAGCTTACACGAAAAAACTACATTTACTCCTTCAATTCCATGGCGATAACAGGAGCGCTAATGGTTTCAGAATTCGATAGTTACAGACAAACAAACAGACCACTAGCCTTCATTCTATGGTCAAGTCCTTGATGTCTTAAATCTCATTTAGTAATCTTTTAACCTGATGATTATACCGAGGCACGAGATAAATGAAGAAGGAAATCTACCTGGAACCTCTTTTTAACCACGTCAAGAGGATGGCAGACAGCTTTAGCACATGTTCCAGAACCTAAACCACAGATGAAAAGCTGAAAGCTTGAAATGAACTCATCACCTTGGCTTGAGTTAGAAGATCTAAGACGATTCCAGGCCTACAAAAAATTAGGCCAAATTGTGTAAGCCGAAATAAATATGCAAACAACTGTTAGAATAAACTTTAACATCATGTAAACTTGCAACAACAAGAAGAAACAGCAGGCAGTAACAAGGAATCGAAGAACAAGAAACTACGCGAATAATCAATTCTAATACTATCTACCCACCAAGCCTCCCCGCAGGAGATTGAGACAACCCTCAACAACCTTCTACCCTGATTCACGACCTCCATATCCTCATGTCTAAGGTCAAGTCCTCGATAAGCTTAATTTGTGCCATGTCCTATATAATCACCTCTCCTAAGAACTTCTTCGGGGCCTGCCTCTACCTCTCGTTGAACCCCACCCATGGACTGAGGCGTAGTTGATTAATGGATGGATATTCCAGTCTCAGATGCAGTAATGACTGCTACAGCCTGAGTGGATTCCCTTCAAAACAAAAGCAAGTGGAAGAAAGGGATAACCAGTTTAAAATCTGGAAATTCTTGGGTAGACTATATCTAGCATGTTACTATAATGATTGGCAAGTTAAACAAGTAACCCTCTTAGAGTGTCCCATTCACACAAGTCCACCTACGCATTGCATTATTAAGCAAACAATTAAGCCCGAAATACTACATTATCCCAATGGCCCAAACAATCACAACCTCGCATCAAACATACCAAGACCGGGACAAAAAGAGCATCGTAATGAATATAATTTGGAGGGACTAAAAGGTTTACCTTCATCCAGCGTTTGAACGTATCATAAGTTCCAAACTGCAACCCAGCATAAGGAACAATCCCAACTAGTGTTGGTGTCAATCCAGCATAGAGTCCTGGAACACCCCGAGCTCTGAATATGTCAACAAATGCAGACCTCATGTTTCGATAAACCTGTACATTGGCATAACAATCAATCTCATGAAATCTTCATTACTAGACATTTAGAAATAGTATATACATTAACATCTTACTACATCCCTTAAAACTTGGGTGTCGGCGCTTCATTTGGCTTTTGGTTCACAAACAACTATTGACCAAATTTGCAAACCTACTACAAGGCAATGCGGACATGACGAAAATAAGGAAAAAAGTCTACTTCTTACCTTAAGTAACGCATAGGAAAGGTAACTCTTTTTGAATAAATTGAAAAAAAAAATACATTTTGCAGCTTTAAGTCAAATTGATACTTCTAACACTGTGTAACATTGGTAATATTTTTTACTTAGATTTTTCTAGTGGTATGCATGTTAATTTATAAAATTGATGAAATATGTTTTTACACTTATCAATGTTTGTTTACAAAGTAATTGTTGTATCCCCCTATTTTTTAAATAGTTATGTCTCTTGATTTGTTGTATTACTTATCATGTTTCACCACGTTTATATGACCTCTTACTCAAGGAAGGGTGCCTAAACTATCTCAACACAAAAGGACAGAGTAGAGATCCAGACATGACCTATCTACAAGTATAATTTGTCAACTTCTCCAACTTTTAAGAAGAAATACAAAACATGATTAAACGAAAAGCTTTGGTTAATCAACTTTCATGATCATATTGCAAGATAAAGCAGCAAAAAATACAGGTTACATATGTGGGGGCACATCACAGAATATCTTGGAACCTATGAAAGACTTGCCAACTACCTTTGGCTCCCCTTGGGAGGCTAAAATGGTTCTCACGAGCTCAAATGGATATGAACCAACTGTAGCTGCACATCCTGCTAATGCTCCGCTGATATAAGAAAGATAAGGGCTCAAATTGATGTGATCTTCTGCATCATACAAAACAGTCAAGCCATCAAATGATAAGGCTTGCCAATGGTTTGCACAAAACGCTCTGTGAAAAGCATGTCTTAACATCGAAATAACTACATCAGATTTCAGGAAAATCATTGACGAGATGGAACACCTAAAGTAAAATTAAAATTTAACACCACACAAGGTGCAGAAGTTTGTAGATCTCATGAGAAGGGAAATGCTTCAAATGACAATGAATAAAACAGTCAGGGACATCAGACATGTTGTGCATAACTTTCAACATCTAGGCAGGGATGATCTTTTAAGCCGAGGGTCTACCGGAAACAGCCTCTCTACCCCACAAAGAAGGGGTAAGGTTTGCGTACATCCCTCCCAAGACCTCACGTGTGGGATTTAACTGGGTATGTTGTTGTTATTTCCATGCAGGGATTAATAATATTGATGTAACGAGAAAATCATGGTGTAGAAGTTGTATAACAAAGTACAGAACCTTTACAAAGATATGGTTATCTACGATTGACACCTAGCCATCTATGCTACCAAAGATCTCACCTGTGCACCAAAAGTTAATGAAAACAGTAGAAAATGATCTCAGCCATAGAAAGTCATTTCTACCCCCTTCAAATGCTATCCTATTTGTCTCCCTCTATATCAGGGACGAGTATTCTGACGAACCTGTCTTTGAAGAACCAGCAGCAAATGTTTTCAATTGGTGCAACACTGTGAATTGAATGGCAGTATATGGCATAACCATCAACAAAGCTGGAACATTACCCCGCCAGAAGCCCTGTGACAAGAATGGATATGTGCAACCAAAATTAAATTTACCAAAACTAGCATCAAGTTTGAAAGACATCAACTGCTAAAATAATTAACTTTAACAATTACAAACTACTTCCTTCTCCCTCCCCCTCCCCGGCCTCCCCGGTGGACCAGCACACACTATTAGATGAAGAACATAGGAAGTAGCACTTGGAAGCACCCATGTTAGACTTTTACAGTTCCAACGCCTACACTGGTTACTGTTTTAGAAAAGACGTCACCATTTACTTTTTGCTTTTGTATGAACTGAGTGTTTATATAAGCAGATTACTTTTCCAAATGTTTGCGTAGTCAGACTTGTCAGTGCTAGAATTAGTCGGGAAGAACAAAGCCACAAGCTTGACCTTAAAATTAACCAACAAATACTATCAACCATGTCTCCACAATTTCTATAACAAAACAAATTTGAGATCAGAAGAGAGCTGAAATGAACATCTCATATTCATGAGAACAAGTTTCAACAAAAAGTCGTATAGCATGGTGTTTATTCTATTAAGACTAAACTTTATAGGCAATGGACAAAAAAATAGAATCAACACGGACATATCTAACCATATGCAATGCAGGAAATATTGTGTTTCGAGCAGTCAGTTAATCAATAACTTACTGCACTCAGCAATCCATTTATGTGCAGAGCATAAGATGCTGCCTCAAATGCAAGCCTCGAGTATCTGAGCAAGATTTCCAAAATTCTCATGACAAAAATAACAAATACCTTTAAGCCTTCTTCCCTGAGTATATCCTTAGTAGCTTGCAGCATCCCAGTGTACTTAGAAGTTCCATGCACATCTCTCCGAAGCGAGGCCCACTGATTAGTGGGTTCCAGTTGGACCTGAAACGTTCGTAAATAAGAAAACATTTAGCTCTTGATGTACAACCAAGCAAAGAGATGGAGAATAGAATAAAATAATGCACAGAGAGAGAGAATATTTTCCCTGCTTTGAAAACTTTTCTTTTGAGTCGAGGGTCTATGGGAAACAACCTCCCTACCCAACAAAGGTAGGAGTAACGTCTGCATACATCCTACCCTCCCTAGATCCCACTTGTGGGACTACACTGGGTATGCTGTTGTTGTAAAGAGAGAGATAGAGTGTATGTTTTGAGAAAGCACAAAAGAAAAAGAACTGACATTCTTCATAAAAGCTCTAGATCATCATCTAAAGCCACCTTGAGTAGCTAGGCTAACAACAAAATCCAGCATCATTACATTTAAATGAAAGAATGTATAAGTCTATCGTGATTAATATAATATAAAGAAAAACCAATGAATATATCTACTATGTTTACTTTTATTAATATAATATATAGAAGAACCAATTGAAAATAACTTTTACAAACTAACTGATGTCTTATATGGCTTTTATTTCAAAGTTTTTTGTTCCTCTACTAAGTACAAAGTACTTCATTAGAGCAGGGTATGATATAACAGATATCCACGACATGCCACCCCTCTCCATCAAAGAATTCTACAAGAAGTTGAGAGGGCAGTATCAGAAGGTTTCGTGGAGAAAACTAATCTGTTAGAATATGGGCTTGCCCAGATGGGTGTTTATGCTGCAACTAGCTGCGCATAAAAGACTTACTACTCGAGATAGATTACACAAATGGGTGTATCAACAAGTTTGATATGTCCTCTTTGAGAAAAGGAAAATGAGACCATTGCACACTTATTCTTTGAATGTGATGTATCAGCATATATATGGAAGATGTTGCTGCAATGGTTGGATATCACCAGAGATCCTATGCAATGGAATGATGAACTTACATGGGCTGAGAAATGGGCAAAAGGAAGAAAACCAAGAGATTGTGTGTACAGAATGATGCTAGCAGGAGCAGTACACCATATCTGGAGAGAGAGGAACATGCGTATCTTCCAGCAAAAAAGTCAACAACCAAAGATCTTGATCAGAAACATCATTCAAGAGATTCACTATAAGGCACAAAGCGAGATTAGAGTAGCAACTTGGTTAGTCAATTTTAATGTATTTCCTGTGTAATGCAGCAATGGCAACCTATAGCTATTTTGGTGTTAGTAGCTTGAACTGACTGCTGGGACGATTGTCTAGTAGCATGTTCACCCCTTGTACTTCAATTCTCACTTTGGTATAATACAACTATTTACCAAAGAAAAAAATTTAGATTATTTCGACACACTGGATTGTGTTGAGCATTTTCTAGCACCATGGATGCAAGAACAAAGGAACCAGAATCGGGATGCTAAAGATAAGAAAAAGGTTAGGCAATCTCAGGCGTACTTTTTAAAATAAGTAGATTACATAGGCTTGGCCAAACATGCTACTATACTACAATGTGGAAGTTCACCTACATGCCCGTGACCCATAGTTCTTAAGATTGGCTAAAGAAATACAACAAAACTTCCTTAGATGTGAATTAATGTTGTGCTATACACGTTTAATGTAACTACATTAGACGCCCAACGGCCAAGTCATGTACCCAAAATGCAAAGTTAAAGCAGCACTAAATATATGCAGAATACACACCTGAAATCTGATCTTGATTACATCGAGAGGCGAGGTTACAGTCCTTGATATACCACCAGAAACTGCCCCAGCTGTGGCATCTATTAATGCCCTTTTAAGTTGCCCCGTCTCCTCCATCTCTACTATAGACTAAACAACCTGCAATCATATTACAAAGAAAAACACCACCCATGTTAAAAATCCTTAAACTAGCCCTAGTGAAATCGAAAAGCCACCTTATCCAAAGTCAAGCTTACATATTGAGGTGCATTTTTCTGTATTTCTTTTTTAAAACATGTACATAGATAGATAATGAACTCAGTACTAAACAACTAGATAAACACATTGGACTTAGCTAAAAGATATAAAAATCAACTATAACAACAACAACATATCCACTGAAATCCCACAAGTGGAGTCTGGGAAAGGTAAAGTGTACGCAGACCTTACCCCTACCTAGTGGAGTAGAGAGGTTGTTTCTGAAAGACCCTCGCTATATAAAATCAACTACTCCCTCCGTTTCAACTTGTTTGTCTTACTTTCTTTTTTAGTCCATTTGAAAAAGAATATCTCTTTCCCTTCTTCTTTTTTTTTGATGAACGTGGTGTCCGGGTCTCGACTAATTCCCCAGGATACTTGTCACCTCCCACGAGCATCAGGTACTAGGTAACTTTGTCTACCAAGGCTAGGACAAATAGGAAGAATCACCGAGTTTTTTTCGTCTCTGCTAGGATTTGAACCTGAGACATCATGACTCTCAACTACTTCATTTACCAGTAGGTCACACCCTTGGGTGCGAATGCCTTTCCTTTTTTCGGCGACTCTTTAATTCTAATTTTCTACCTTACATGTTTAAGACTAAAGACCATTTTGATGAATTTTATGCATCTTTAATTTAAGCTCACACAACTCAACTTTCTTAAACTCCGTATCAAATCAAAACCAGACAGACAAACAAATTGAAACAGAAGGAGTACCAATTAACAATGCTTCAATCTCAAATTATTTGGGGTCCATTATTTATCTAATTACTACTTATAATCAGCTGATCCCAGTCATATGAATACAATTTGAGCTAACAATCAACAATAGCAAAGGCAAAAACACAAATTTTATTAAAATTCTAAAAAAACAAAACATCAAAAGATGGAATTTTGTTAAATGGGTCAGTAACTAAATGAAGAAACAATGAATACCTGATACGAGAAAAATGGGTGAGAAAGAAAGGGCGCAGCTTCCATTGATGAAAATTATCAGAGCTAAAAAATTCAAAAAAATTATATATGGAAATAATAACAATAGCTTTTTGTTAATATGGAAAGAAAAACTATTAATTTTTCTAGATTTGGGACTAATGAAGGTATATAATACCAAAATAAGTAGAAAAAATTGGCTAATTTTGCTCCTTTTTGGCCTCCTATGTAGTTAAAAGAAAAATATGTTGGAATTCTACCCAAAAAAATGAATCTCGCAATATGCGAATTTGGATTTAATCAAGTCAAAACAAGAATATCAAATATCGAGTGAAAAATTAAAAAAAATAATATGAAATGAATCTGAACTAATGAAAAAAAATGAACGTAGTTGTCGAGATTAAATCTGGGTCACCCATGTGACAAGCGGGAATACTTATCACTATACTACAACGACTTTTTTGTTTAGCAATTGTTGTTTCACTTTTCTCAATGCAGTAACAAACTTAAAGATCGATTATACATCTTAAAATTGGTTGTGAATTTTGTTTAGACACTCGATTTATGACATGATTCCATTGAGCATTTGAATATATGATAAAGTATTCTTATTAGACACTCCCGACTAAAATTTTGAAGAAGTTTCTATACTTGTTTCAAGCGCTCATTAAGTAGATAAATAAACAACTCAAAATATATAGTGCTTTAATTATACGTATTAGCCTCAATAAGATGTAAAATCTCATGTTTGTTCCCATTAATGTTAATGTATATAATTAAAAGGGATGTCATATTTAATATGATTACGTAACAGATGCTTGATAACACACACAATTTATTTATTTTTAAAATTTGAGGCGAACTACTTCGTTATGCTATTATGCATTTGAACCGAAAGTCTTTAAAAAACAACCTCTCTATCTTTCAAGATAGGAATAATGTTTATGTACACACTATACTTCCCAGATCTCGTTTGTAGGATACTAGGATTATGTAAAGTATGTTATTGTTGTTGTAAAATCGAGGTGGAACAATCTAATCCAAATACTTATCATATGTTTAGGTATTTAATGAAAAAAAGTCATAATTTGGAAGTAAAAATAAATTTGCTAGCAAGTTAAAAAATAATATAAGGACTCGTTTAGTAGGAGAACAGGTTGTCCATGCTTAATTATTTCGGGATTACTTATTTAGGATTATTATTCCACCCTATGAGATAAAAATAACATTATAATTTGAGATAAATTATTTGGCAATATTACTCATTCTAAAATTAATCTCAAAATTAGTTATATGTTATCCCTAGTACCAAATGCATATATATATTCCCTATTTTGAAAGGGGTTTTAGGAGGGCTTTTCTTTCCCATGTTTACCCGCCGTTTAACAGCCCAAAATTTCTGTTCATTTCAGAATGCACACCAACTGTTTGATACAATTACTAAACCAGCTCTTGTCTCCATTCACCATTCCATGCTCAATTATATACAGAAAAACCGCAAAATTGAAGCTTTTAAGCTTTTCAAGAATCAGCTCCAAATGGGTATCTCAGAAATCGACGAAGTTGTTGTAGCATTAGCTCTAAAGGGTTGTCGAGAAGACGTAAATATTGGAACTCAAGTTCATAGCTTGGCGATTAGGAGTGGGTTCATTGAGTATGTAACTGTTCCAAATTCATTGATGAGTATGTATAGTAAAACTGGAAAGTTTAATAATGCTTTGTGTGTGTTTGATGGCTTGAAGTTCCCAGATAGAGTTTCGTATAATACCCTGCTTTCGGGGTTTGAAAATGGTAAAGAGGCATTGGGTTTTGTTCATTGGATGCGTTATGTTGGGGTTGTTTTTGATGCTGTAAGTTATACTACTGCGCTTAGTCATTGTACGGATGTAGAGGAATTTCATGTTGGTAGTCAGTTGCATTCTCTTGTAATGAGGTTTGGAGTTGAGAATGATGTTTTTGTTGGAAATGCACTTGTGACTATGTATTCTAAGTGGGGTTATATAGTGGAGGCTGAAAGAGTATTTCTTGAAATGTTGTGTAAAGATTTGGTTTCGTGGAATGCATTGCTCTCAGGGTATGCACAGGAAGGGGGTTATTCAGGGGAAGCTGCCTCTGGGTTTAGGGAAATGATGAGGGAAGGGGTGCAACCTGATCATGTGTCGTTTACTAGTGCTGTATCTGCTTGTGGACAGGAGAAATGTTTGGAGCTTGCGAAGCAGATACATGGTTTGGTTATTAAAATGGCGTATAGTACTCATGTTTCAGTGTGTAATGTTTTGATATCATTGTATTATAAGTGCGATGTGACTGAAGATGCGAACAAGATTTTCCAAAGTATGAATGAGCGTAACGTTGTGTCTTGGACAACAATGCTTTCTATGAATGATGAAAATGTTGTATGTATTTTCAATGGGATGCGGAGAGATGGGGTTTACCCTAATCACGTTACATTTGTTGGATTAATTCATTCTATAACTGTCAAGAATTCGTTGACAGAAGGCCAAATGGTTCACGGATTTTGCTTAAAGACAAACTTCTTCTCTGAACTGAATGTTGCTAATAGCTTCGTTACCATGTATGCTAAGTTTGAACTAATGCAAGACGTGTTAAAGGTTTTTGAAGAGCTCGACCAGAGAGATCTCATATCATGGAACGCTTTGATTTCTGGATATGCTCAAAATGGAATGTCTCGAGAAGCTTTACAGACGTTCTTGTCAGCGTCAATGGAGTTACCACCAAATGAATACACGTTTGGCAGTGTCTTGAGCGCAATCGCCTCATCTGAGTGTATTTCATTAAACCATGGTCAGCGGTGCCATGCTTGTTTGATAAAACGGGGGTTCAACAGCAATCCAATTGTTTCAGGTGCTCTCCTTGACATGTACGCAAAACGTGGGAGTATCTCTGAATCTCAAGGAGTTTTCGATGAGGTCTCAGACAGGAGTCAAGTTTCATGGACTGCTATTATTTCTGCTCATTCGCGACATGGTGATTATGAATCAGTAATGGCTTTGTTTGAGGAGATGAAGAAGAAAGGCGTGAGTCCTGACTCAATAACGTTTCTTTCCATACTAACAGCATGTGGTCGAAAAGGGATGGTTGATACGGGAATAGATATCTTCAATTCCATGGTTAAAGATTACTCCATCGAACCATCTTCAGAGCACTATGCTTGTATGGTTGATATGTTTGGTCGAGCAGGGAGGCTAAACGAGGCTGAATTTTTCTTAGGTCAGATTCCCGGAGGACCTGGATTGTCCGTGCTCCAAAGCTTACTTGGTGCTTGTAGGATTTACGGAAATGTTGACATGGCAACAAGAGTAGCCAATACATTGATCGCGTTAGAACCAGAGCAGTCAGGCTCATATGTCTTGATGTCGAATTTGTTTGCAGAGAAGGGGCAGTGGGATAAGGTAGCGAACATCAGAAAAGGAATGCGAGACAAGGGAGTGAAGAAGGAGATAGGATTCAGCTGGGTTGATGTAGGTAGCATTGAGTATTCTTTGAATTTGCACGGATTTTCATCGGATGACAAGTCTCATCCGCGGACTGAGGAGATATATTGGATGGCGGAATGTATAGGTTCAGAGCTGAAACATTTGGAGCGCGACAAAGAAGAAAGCGAGTTTGTGACATTAGCCTGTATTATATGAGTTCCTTGGAGGGTATAGACGTCAGATGAGATCAAGTTAAGGACGCGTTTATGTAAATTACTTAGTGAAAAAGAATCTGTGAAGTAACTGCTTTGTAATCAGTCTTTAAGATACTGAGCGAGTTATGGAGTGCTTGTCAAGGGTGTTAACGCATACCCCAAAGTGATCATCACCACAATGGAACGTGTAACCCATATATTGTTTCATACAACTGCATTTGTTCCTTTAATCCATAGATTTAAAGAACACAACGTATCATAATATCTCACAAGTTATGTTGTAAGACATAACAAGATATGTTATGTCAGGAGAGCATAATGTATTTTTTTTAAAAAAACAATAGACTAGATCTTGCAAGTTATGTCGATCTCAAGGATGTTAACGCATACCCCAAAGTGATCATCACCACAATGGAACGTGTAACCCGTATATTGTTTCATACAACTGCATTTGTTCCTTTAATCCATAGATTTAAAGAACACAACAACGTATCATAATATCTCTCAAGTTATGTTGTAAGACATAACAAGATATGTTATGTCGGGAGAGCATAATGTATTTTTTTTAAAAAAACAATAGACTAGATCTTTCAAGTTATGTTGAGATATGTTGTATGTCGGGAGAGCATAATGTAATTTTTTTTAAAAAAGAATAAGAATAGACTCGATCTCGAGGATGGGATTGTTGGTGAAAACATTAAAAAATGAACGCCGCTGCCGGGGATCGAACCCGGGTCACCCGCGTGACAGGCGGGAATACTTACCACTATACTACAACGACTTGTTTGTTCATTAATTATTGACTTTCTTTTATTAATAACATATTCGACAAATTTACTGACCATTTAGCCATAGATAATTTTCACTTTTTTTGGAACCTTTTTGCTAGGACATAGAATTGTCACAATTTTTCGGAATTCAAAAAACTCCAAAAGGCTATTTTCACATAAAAAAGAACAAAAACAATCTCCAAATACCATTATCAGCTCGAAAACACATACTAACTATTTTTGTTTCTCCAAATTTCACAATTTTTATGTCCGAACATCTACTTAAACAAAGTTAACAATTTTACATATCTCTAACTCCAAATTCATTGCGATTTTTTACAACAATATCATACATATGAATGGATTTAAACCTACTAAAATCAATTGGGAGAGAAATAAGATGAATTGTAGATCTTTTGTGGTATTGAAGAAAATGTGGATCATCATAATACCTCTCCCATCCAAGACTATAAAGCTTTCTTTCAAGATTTGCATAACATGTAATGACTTCATTACTAGGAACATGAACTAGAACTTTCCGACGACCGGTCGTGGAGCTGACGTGGCAGTCGCCCGGGTTTTCTAGCCGGACGACGCCGTTTTTGAATATCCAAACACCAGACATGATGTTAAATATAGGGAGGGAGGGAGAGGAAGTTGAATTTGTGTGAAAGATGGTGTTGTTGAAGAAGAAGAATATAATGTGTGGGTTTTATAGGGTTGATGCATGTGTATATTATACATACATATATATATATATATATAATAAATAAATAAAAAGTCGATGTACATATAAAGTATTCTACGTTCACGTGTGATGTAGATAACCTATCTTATTGCAAACATTTGTGGCTGCTTCTGTGGCTCGAATCCGACAAAGACAACTATGTCGTTGCTCCAAGACTCCCCTTCATATGTAATATATAATATAAATTGTGCTAAGAAATTTTATTTTTATTTGTTGAAAAAAAAAAAGAAAGAGAAGGGAAAATAAAAGAAGTTCTTTTAAAAAAGAGAAAAGACATAAAAACCCGAACTTGACAGCACAACTTACTTTTGCACTTAAACTACACGGGTGTTTATTTACCCCCTTAATTTAATTTTGCGTGAATTTAATATCACCCAAACGGATGACATGGCAAAAAAAGAAAAGAAAAAAAAAATTAAAGGCGCGTAAAATATATTTTTTTAAAAAAAAAATTGAAGGCGCGTAAAATATATTTTTTTTTAAAATAATGGTCCCACTATATATATATATATAATGAAAAAAAACCCACCCACCCCATTCTTCTTCTTCTTCAAACCTCCCCACCCCGCTTTCTCAAAACCCCACCTACCCCCTCTACCTGCTTGTCTCTTCTTCCTCAAACTCCCCACCACACCCTACCCCCACCCCACCCCATCCTCTTTCTCCTTCTTTAAACTCTACATCCAAATACATTTTCTCGTTAAACACAAAAATAGAAAATCACATTCAAGACCCACATAATTTTCTTTACTCTTTACATTTGAGATTTGATTTTTCTTAAAAAATAATTATTCATCTAATTTTAAACATTACTTATTCTATACCTGAATATGCATTAAGAAGTGAAACAAGAAAATTAACAGCAAATCTAAAAAATTAAGCACATTGATTTTGCATAAATTTAAAATCGTCATTGTTGATACAAGTTGATAGTTCCACTTAGCTGGAAAAAAAAGTATGGTGATTAATATAAGTATTTGATGGAAGTAATAGTGAATAATTACAAAGTAATGAAAAATAAAGTGAATCTATCAGTGTGAAAGTTTGGATGTTAAGAAATTGACCCAGATGAAATAATGAAGAAAATGGATGAAAAGTGAAAATAAAAATTTTAAAAGATGTGGGGAGAAAAAATAAAAAAAAGTATTTTTTTTCAATTATCTGACATGTCATCGATGTGGCATAGAGGTGGCACTTCGGTGGCGCGCGTGCATTTCACCCATAAGTATGAAACTGGTATTGTATGTGTAAGGTCCTATTAAATTCACTTGCAATAAGATTAGGGGGGTAAATAAACGCCCGTGTAGTTTAAGTGCTAAAGTAAGTTGTGTTGCCAAGTTCGGCAGGGTTTTTATGTCTTTTATCTTTAAAAATAATTATATTAGGATTGGATAATCATTTGAACTTCCGACTAATTCTGATTTACGCCGCAATTTTTCTTTTTCTTCTCATCATGAATCTTATCCAATCTAATATCTCCACCAAACATGGGACATGAGACATCTCCATAAGTTCATCTTCTTGCTTCCCATGCATGCATCTAATCATAATATATTCCATATTTGGAAAGATTCAATACTTGTTTTCTTCTTTTTTTTGTTATTTATTCGGTATTCGATATTTATACTAGGTTTTAACTAATTCAAATTCATGTTTCATAAAACTAAAAAGTGGGGAAGCGATCCCACCAAAAAAGTTTTTTGATAAGGCTTGAACAAGGAAAATCGCTCCTTATCGAGAATCTTTTTCATTGTCAGGACTTGATAGGAGACTGCTTCCCCTTTTACGTCGTGTAAGATCCATTGGTCAAGAGCGCTTTCAATCCCCTTGCTCAACCCTCGAGTATGAAAACAATCTTGGTAGGAATGCTTTTCTTTTAAATAGACTTTATGCAACATGAATCTGAATTAATTAATTGAAGCTCAATATGAATATCAAACGGCAGATAGATAACCAAAAAAATAAGGAATATTAAATCTTAGTAAGATTAAATGCATGGGAAGCAAGAAGATGAACTCATAGAGATGTCTCATGTCCCATATTTGGTGGAAATATTGGATTGGATAAGATTCATGATATGAGAAGAAGAAAAAATAAAGAAAAAGTATAACCTAAAGCTCTTTGTTTCTTTCTCTCTATCTCTTCCATTATCAATATTTCAATGTGACTAAAAAGAATTCAAAACTTGCCCATTCATTGAGAAAGTGGCATAGACTGACAAGAACAAAGAAAGAACATAAAAACTATATAATATACTTTTGAACCAAAAAATAAAAAACTGTATAATATAATCATCTTTTTTTCCTTCACATTGTACATGTGTTGATAAGACACTTTTATATATATATATATATATATATATATATATATATATATATATATAATATCTAGATTTAGAATTTTAAGTTGAAGTTTACCATGTTTGTCCCTTTTTAGTTATTGTCTTTCATTATTATTATGTTTAGATTTTATATTTGGACATCTATAATTAGTATACTTATAAGTATTGTATTTTAAGTTTTACTTATGATTTATATTAGAAAGTATATTTAAGAGATTCAATATTATTACTGCACCTTATATATATATATATATATATATATTTGAAATTGTAAATATAACTTTGATTATGTTATTAATTATTAACATAACCGAATAACCAAACCGAATAAAGAAAAATCAAACCGAACCAAATTTATTTTGGTTCAAATTGGGTTACACTTTTTCAAAATCAAAAATCGAAAAATCCAAACTGAAAAACCGAATGCACACTCCCTAACTACGAGTTGTATCCCAAAAGCCGCCTTTGTTACCAAAAATAATTCGAAATTACGCGGTTAAGCAAATTTATACTATTTAATTAGTCATCATAGCTATAGTTTGTTATCATTATCACTCGCGACTAACGTTAAGTATTAATTACATAAGCTAGCTTCGAGTTTGTATAATTCGTCACTTTTGTATAATTCGCAACTAACAATTTTTCGTTTGATTTGTATTTGTATACGATGATTTGTATTTGTATATGATGGTGATTTTCTTTAGTTTTTCAGTTTTATCACCAGATACATTCAATATTTTTTGTATATAACTTTCTAAAATGTTGTATAAACATGTAGTTTTCAGATTTTGTATAGTATAATTTGTATAATGTAATTTGTATAATATAATTTGTATAACTGTGTAAAGTTCAGATGTTTGTGTTTGTATAAGTTCGTTATTTCGAGTTTTATCATATTTGTATAATTTCAAATTTTGTATTATTCAATTACACAAATACATGCGAATTATACAAATGTACCCGCGTATTATACAAACGATGCGTGAATTATACAAATCATCGCCCTCTCTCGCTCGCCGCTCTCTTCTCTCTCCCCTTCTTGCTCACCTCTCTCCTCCTCTAACATGTAGCTACGAATCGTAATTAGCAAACTATGGCTATAGAACCTAATTAAGTTATTTTGAGTGGTTATATGTGAAAGTTTCCCTACTAATAATCAGCCTATATTGTATCCGAATTTAGTCGGGCTCCAATGTAGGTACTGAACACTGGATGGGAAACCAAAAAACGAAAGTTCGAGTCATACAATCATGCATGTATCAGATACTAAACATTCATACACTTCATTCTTTAAATTCTTTACTTTGTCTTCTTCTTGTGTGTGTTGGAAATTTTGTTGCATAAGTACTACTCTTTTAATAAGTAATTTTTAGTCTCTATTAATAGAACTGAAATTGGACAACTATTAAGAATTATAAGTCAAGACTACTTAAATTGACATAGAAGTACAAAAGTTATATACTATTAGCAACTTTTAACCCAATATTAATTAGCAATTTTTAACCAAAAATAAAATTAGTAACTATTAGCCCAAAACTAAAGGAACACAGTTTTAAAGTTGATTTTTATTTAAATCGTGAATCCTATCGAAAAATAAGGAACGTGGATTGAATATTTTTCTTCAATATTTTTTAACTCCTACAAACAAGAATAAGTGGCATTTCAATTTCTCTAAAATCCCTAACCCGAATACAATAACAATGAATTCCAAAAAAAAAATCAATTTGATATCAATCTTCGAACAACAAGAGAAAGATGATAATTTTACTTGTTTTGTTTCATTATAACGGAGAATATGATTAAAAAACAACAATTTTATAAACTATTCCATGGAAGGGATGATTGTTAATACAGAAGTTGCTTTCAATAGATTCATTCAATTGATTGCAAATCACCTTAGTGTCGATACTTTCCTTAATTTCTTGAAAATTCTTTATAAAATTCATGACACAATAATTCAAAGTTGATACAAAACAATATAGGATTGCGAGTATACATGGAATTGAAGAAATAACAGAAAATCTTAAAGACTATCCATTATGCATAACTTGAAAAGCTACTGACATGCGTTATACACTTTCAATTACTGATGTTGTAGATGAAATTGTCAATACCAATTTTGATTCTAATAGTGTCAACAACATAAATACTTTAGATTTGTTAGAATACAACAACATGATTGCTCGTGAAATTGCACATTTTGAAGAATCCACTATTATTGAGAGTGTTACTACAGATATATCAGCATAAGGTTAGATTACAAGGATTTGTTTTTTTTTTATGTCAATCCTTCAAAATCATATTATTCGAAAGAAGTTTCAATTTAAGGTGAAACGATCAAGCGCATCAAGGTAACATTGAATTCTGTAAAAAAGAATTATGTATACATTATGCATCCTCTAAATTGAATGATGTAAATACTTATATTATGTATTAAGTTATCTAGTGTATTTAATTAGTTCTGTATGTATAAATAATGCGTCAATCAAAAAATGTTGATGAATAAATAGTAGTTTAATATATTTGTATCGGTTGTGGATTCATATATACAGTGTATTCATTCTATTAGTATTTGTATACATTCAATTGTATTGTTCTTGAACCAATGTGTATACACAATCATGTATACATTAAATATAACTAACTTTTGTGTGTTCATTCAATTAGTAATTGTATACATTCAATTTCATGATTTATTCGTCAGTGTATACATAATCGTTTATACATTAAATTTTAATTTATATTTGTTCAATTAATATACTATATATCCCAAAAATTTTTACAAGAATCTTATGAAAATCTTTCTTATTCATGAAATTTAATAAAAAATCGCAAACAACAGAACCTAAATTTCCATCCAAAAAATATTGGAAAAATCAATTCTACAGATAACGAAATTCCTGATTAAATGGGTAAGAGAAGTTGCAAGATTATGCATGAAAGAGGAATTTAAGAAGATAACAATGGAACAAATGGTTATATTAAATAAGCATACATAGAGAAGAATTAAGAATGGAAGAGAAAATTTAGGAGAAGACAAAATTTGAACGACTTATGAAAGATTTAAGAAAAACAAAAGGAGAAAAAAAAGGAAAACCTATTCTTACAGTTGACAAACCATGAAGAAAGAAAGAAAAATGGCAACAAGGGAATATTTCTCCATTACAATTAATGAAAATAAGGGGAGAAATAAATGAGTTACCGTTTGAATTTAGATGAGAAAATATCACAAAAGTAGTTCCATTTTTCAAGAATACAAAATAGGCTATTTCGTGCCATTATAAATATTAAAAAGCTTTTTAGTGCCAAAAAAATAAAGGGGGCTATTTAATGTCAATTTAGTCTATAAGTTGTCATGCTGTACCATTTTTTCTTTTATATTAGTCCACTCCCCCAAGAAAAATTGTTGTTGTTGGGCTGTTCTTTATTTTCTGTAATGTGTTCAAAAGGCCCAAAGGTATGGAGGGTATTAACAAGAAGCCCATCAAATAGGTCATTAGATGGGGTCATTTACACTTTTTTGTGTTGGTCTTTAGGCAATTTTCGTAGGACATAAGTTTATATTTTCTCATCATAATATTCGAGACGTTATACACCTTGTGTCCTGCTGATTACTTAGAGTAAAAATTAGAAATCAACCTATTTGAATGGCAAATTGTGTAGTTAAATGTCATCTGAAAGTGTTTGATTGGTCGATCTAGTGAGCTAAAGATGGCTAGGACCTAAAAATTTCATATCATCTAAGCTTCATTTAATTGCACGATTTTTTCTTCAAATGGGTTGATCTTTACTTTTTGCACAAATACATGATATGAGCCAAACTTACCAAGTCCTACCAAAGTCATAAGTCGTAACGACCTGTAGTGTCAGGCTTTGATCTAGTGATAAGAGTGTGACACATGATCTACAGATCAGACTCATACCACGAATTTGAATCTAACTAAAGAAAAACAAATTGATAGTGATGGTGATGGGGTGAGGAGTGGGGTGGGTTGGGGGGCTAGTTGAAAACATAATCTTTTTTTAGCTTCACATGCTTATTTAAACAAGGAATATCCAAGAGCTGACCAAATTTATCTTTTGATAGAGAACTTCACAAACTTGAAAGGTCAAGAATCATTTAAGAATAAAAAAGAAGGGCAAAGGTTGTCTTCTTCAACCATTGTTTATAATTGTTAGTAGCAAGACTCTTTTGTTATCTTAAAATTGGAATATAATCATTTTATATTATAGTATAATACCATTTGAATAACGATGACGTTTGATCTAGTTTCCTATCAACCTCATATAATGCACCAGATACCTGATATTTGTCATCAGCATAAGTATCAGGTAACTGTGTTCACCAAAACTTAGATGAATGAAAAAAAAGTTTTATAAAAAGAAACAACTAAGCCTCGGTTCAAAGCAAGTTGGATCAACAATATAAACCTTCACTGCTTCATTTAAACTCAACTCATGTCATCATCGTACCAAATGAAATAATGATGAAAGAAATTCCAACACTTTCTCTTATTCATGAAAATGATGAGCAACACTAAACATATATTACAAATGAAGTAAAGGTGTTTTGCAGAACAAGTTCAAGCAAATTGAAAAATGGTGAATAACATAAACCTTCTATATAAGCAAAATAACCACCCCTACTCCCCTCCTCCCCTCTCCGAGGCTCGGTTTCCTTACCTTGGGGTCAAACTACAAATAATATGAAACGAAACTGACAAAATTGTTCTTCAGATTGACAAAGCTTATAGACGAGTTGATGCTTTTGAGGTACGTTTGTTCATTCCCAGGATTATCACCATTACTGTCACATCATCATGATATTTCCTCCTCCTCCCAGCTGGTATGCTCATCAACTCTTCCTTACTAAAGCCTGCAAATGTATGGAGTAAATTCATATTCTCTTGGCAGGCATATCCACAATATTACTTGATACAACCTCAGAGGATCATCAACACAAAATTTAGTACTCCCTCCGTTTCAATTTGTTTATTTGGTTTTGACTTGAAATGGAGTTTAAGAAAGTAAAGAAGACTTTTGAATCTTGTGATCTTAAACTAAAGATATGTAGAATCTTATGGTCTTAAACATGCCATGTGAAAAGTTAGAATTAAAGAGCTGTTAAAAAAATAAGACGCATTCTTTTTGAAACGGATTAAAAAGGAAATTAAGACAAACAAATTGAAACGGAGGGAGTATTCTTTTGCTGATATCATTGCATTAACTAGCAACTAAAAAATTGATTAATATGTGGCTATGTGCCATGTTGTGTGTCTAATATAATGTGGTTTCATTTGACTTTGTTGTACCGTAAGGATGCAAGATTGCCAACGTGCTGACAGTCGAAATAGTGGTCTAATGTACACTATTTGATTAAATTACATGAAAGTAGATGTGGTCAAATGGAGAGAGTATGATGCATATGTCATACCTGCACAATCTGCAGCTCGCATGACAAGTTGCTCCACTAGAAATTTGGCTGGATCACCAAAAGGGTAACGTTGAATGTAAGAATGGACAAGCTTTACAACATCATCGTTGTTGAAGAAGTCAAATAGACCATCGCTTCCAAGTACAACAAAGTGATCAGCACTAGATATTTCATGTACAGTTCGAGACGGCTGTACAGTAACATATGGAGGACTAACTAGATTCCGGACACGAAGAATTCCCATCAAAGCATCATTCATACTCTTCTGCAATAAGAAAATGAAAGTGTTATCCTTCCAGATAAATAAGAAGCAAAAAAAAGAAGAAAATATTGTACTAATGTTGGCACCAACATGATGCCACAACTGAAAATCAGTAAAACAGGACGGAGGAAGTAGAAGTTGCACCTTTTTCAAGTAACCCACTCCAAGTGCCCGAGTAACCTTTAGCCTCCCCTTAACTTTCCCACCCACGATTGTTGAGGGATCTTCAGGATGATTCTTTAATAGTTGAATTCTTTCAGATTCATCATCGACAGTATGACTAACAGTCAGCTGCACAGCTTGCAACTGTCCATCACTATTAGCACCAATGACTTCGCCATAAGTTGCCAATACAGCTCGACTATCTCCTGCATTGAGCACATACATGTTCTTCCCGAGTAGAAGCACCACTAATACACAGGATCCAATCGATACTAAGTCAGGGCGGTTATCCATTTCCTGTTCAACCATGTGAAGGAAATCATTCTCAGCTTGAATAAGTGCCTGCTCCAGGCTATTAAGTACCCTTTGCTTAAAAGACGGACATGACTTCTCCACCTCTAAATAAGGAAGCCCATAAAAACCCACACGATCAGAAACTTTAGACTCTCGCTCGAGTTCACAGTCTAATAAACCGAGGTAATGCCTAATTGTTTCGTACAATGTTCCAGCCAGAAAATCAGCTGCGTCTCTTCCATTAAATCCATCATATATGCCACAGAAGAGCGAGTCATTCTCTTCTGAACAAACAGCCTGAACTCTGTCTTCACCTGCTGCACCACCAGCAATTTTAACTTCTGTTGCATTAAGGAAGCTTTCACACCTAGAAGGAGCACTCGTGGATCTCAATGAAGATGAATTGTCTTCAGCTAGCTCGCTTGGAGAGGATGGACTACAACTTAAGTTTGACAAGCTACTCTGAAAAGAAGATGATAATAAATCCAACTTTGAGAACGATGGAGAAGAGGGTATCCGTCGGAATGAAGTAGGTGAATCCAGTGCTGGCAGTATCTCAGCCCCAAACAATCCATTGCAAATATTTGTGTTAGCTAGTGTGGCATTGGCACTTAGAGCTGCCCCAGACAGGCAAGAGAAGGAACTGTTGGCTCTTCGAAGTTTACTTCCAGGACGCACGTCAATACCATCTGATTCCTCGCCAGAATCATCAGTGCTGTTATTACAGTGATATCCAAAACTTATTTTGATTTGCCCCCCTGAATCAGCTATCGGTTGTCCGCCCATCATTTGTGCCTAGAAACAAGTCAACAATCTCCATCAGTTGCCATACTGACAATAATATGCTAGTATTATTGCAAATACGATTTTTATTTGATGTGAATACGTATGTCAAGAATCTTCATGATATCATTACCAGACATTCACAACTACTTTTAAATTATTACACAAATGATTGCACCCTGGACGGACAAAGTAGCTGGTCAACAAAAAAACACTCCAGTTTTCTTATCCTTCCCAAGGAGAGAATTCAGATAATTTCTTGTAAAGTAGAAATTAATCAGGTAGAAAATATACATCAACGAGTGTTTTGAAATAAAAAGATCAAAAGGACAAGATAAGAAGTAAAATAACCCTGCTTCGCTTATCCTTAGACCTTAATTGTGTGATGGAAAAATTCTCAACTAAAATGGCTAGAAGAAGTTTTCAAACAACACAATTTTGCAGAACTATTCCTGATGATACAGTCATACCCCTACCTTGGCAGGTAGAGAGGTTGTTTCCGATAGACCCTAGGCTCAAGGAAAGCAAGAACACAACATTTATGAAGACATAAGCAGTAATAACAGCAAGATAGTAAGAAAACAGAGGCATATGGGATAACAAGGAACAATAGAAAAATAAGAATGAGAAATACGGAAAAAGTAAAACAATACTAATACTACTAGCAGGAGAGACAAGACGCGAAATTATTTACTACTAGCCTTCTACCCGAATCCTTGACCTCCACACCCTCCTAAATCAAACTAAAAATGTGAAAGCCTATAGAAACATAGATGCATCCACTACAACTTTATATCCTTTCAAACAGTCATCATGCTCTTTCTCTAGGAAAGAGAGGATTTGATGAAATCCTATTGCTTGCAGCTTTTTCTAGACCTCTGTTATATATTTGGTTAAGAGTTAGGAACTAAGATGGCTTATTGGGATATATGAAATTGAATAGAAAATGGATTTATATAGCCAAGTCATCCCATATACTGAGAATTAAGAGCTTCTATATTGAGATCGCCATCGCCTAAAACTAAAGAAAACAATCTCATTCACTCTCTTCTTCTTCTCCTTTTTTCTCCGAGGTGTCCGTACCAGCTTGCCCGCACCTCAACTAATTCCACAGAGTACCTACTACCTCCCGCCAGCACAACAATAAACGAAAGTTTTTTTAGATTTTAATAGGCGAATACTAGGTTCTTTGTCATAATTGTGGACAACCTTCCCATTCCATTTAGATAAGAGGTTGTTTCAACTTCTTTAACTCACGGACCAGCATATCACTAAACGAACAACTCTACCATTACTAATAAGCAAAATACTAAATGTCATTAAGAACAAATCTTTGTTAGAGAAATTCATCATTTTCAAGATTATATATCCCAATATACTATTAACAATCCAAAATCTCCTGTATAAAAGTTAACTCTTGTCCACACCTCGACAAATTACACGGGTACCTACTACATCCCACCACATAAGAGGCCGTTTTCGTATCTTGAACTCAGTGTTCAACATATCACTAAAGGAGCAATTCCACCATTGCAACAAAACATGCCCACACTAAGAAGCAAAATACTAATGCCATCAAAAAAACAAATCTTTTTCAGAGAATTTCACCCTTTTCAAGATTATACATCCCAAGATACTATTAACATACAAATTGACTACATAAAATGTAATATTCACACCACAACAAAAAATCAATTCATCCTACAAATATAATCTCTCATGGATCACAAATCAAGCAAATTTACACCAACCCCATTAACTTAAACAACAGAAAAAATTGGTAAATTTGCCAAAATCAGTGTAAAACTAACCTTTCTTGAATCCACAATGCTAAACCTAGATAAGACAAACACCCACAAGCTGAAAAAACTCTATCTTTCAACTAATTTTGATTCTTTTGCAAAGAAATAAAGAAACAGAGAAACAATGAGAACAAAAAAGGCAAATCCACCCCAACCCCACTAACTCAAAAACACAAAAGAACTGAAAAACTAACCAAAATTAGTCTAAAATTGAAACCAAAACTAACCTTTCCTGAATCCACAATGCTAAAACCCAGAAAAGAAAAACACCCAGGAGCTCAAAATTGTCTTTCTTTCAACTAATTTTGATTTTTTTTACAAAGAAAGAATAAACAGAGAATAGAACAGCAAATCTACCCCAACCCCATTAACTCAAAAACATAAAAGAACTGATAAATTAACCAAAATCAGTCTAAAATTGAAACCAAAAACTAACCTTTCTTGAATCCACAATGCTAAAAGCCTAAGACCCAGATAAGAAAAACACCCAGAAGCTGAAATGGAACAATCAGAAGAGAAAAAGAAGTTTCTGATAATTTAGATGGTGAAGAATCGTTTATTAAATGGAAAAAAAATACAAAAATGGGGCGGCTCGATTGGAGAAAATTTCTATGGATGACGTTTATGGAGAGGGAAAAAAAGTCAAAATTCTGTATTTGAGAGATTCACTTCATCAATGGTGGTAATTTTGTTACAGTAGTTTGATTTTGATTGATGAAAAAAGTGCAAGAGGAAAAAAGTGCGGCTTTTTTGTAGAGCTTCTCTACTTTTGGACTCTTTCTTCTTTTTTTTAAAGATCCGAATGCGTGTCAAATATTTCAAAAGTAGTAATAGATCTCGAAGGAAGCTTCGAGTTCGTATATATTAGTTATGCGTTGATGAAAATTAAACTCTATGAGATTGATTTTCCTGTTGTTCATAGTTGTTGATGGGTCGCAGTTCAAATAGGGGCAAAATGAGGTAGGGTAATTATGATGTATATATAAAATTAAAATTTTTTTTTTATGTATATGTAGTAGATGTTGAATTCTTTGACTTATTTGTATATTTACTTTTTTATATATTCTTTAATCTTTTTAATGGAAATTTTGGCTTAGCCACTCGATTCGAATTCTACTTAAGAAGATTTGATTGATTTTGATTCTTTAGTTCAGAATAAAGGGTCTCGATTAGGTCGTTAAGAGTAGGTAATTCATTTCTCTCATGTTTATTCTATTATATTCTATCTCATCTTATCACATTTTGTTTTGTGAGATTAGATAATCACCATCAATAACTCATTCTAGGACTCGTCTATCTCAAATTATCTATCGTGTTTCTCTTTTACACTTTCGTTTTTAAAAAAAAATTAATTAGGAGCAGTTTGTGAAATTAGATAGTCATCATCTGAATCTCGATCTAGGACTTATTTGTCTCAAATTATCTATTGTATTTCTCTTTTACACGCCCATTACATTAACATTTAATTAGAAGGATTTTTCAATTATTTTACCCCTTATGTTTGTGCTTGAGACTTCAAATATAGTAAGAATTCATATCAAGAAAGAAAAATAAATAATGTTTTTAATTAAATTAAATTAAATTAGATGTATATTTTCCAATTCCTATCACTATTAATAATCAGATTTATATGCCCCACAAAATTATGGAGAAAAGATTTAATGCCTCTACCTCCACCCATCCTTCTCAACACCTTTTAGAAGATTTAAGATATTTATAGCTTTCTATTTCCACCTTTTGTTTTTTCCTTTTTAAATTTTCTTTTATTTATATATTTTATTTTTTAAATACAACTTTCAATTGAAGATAATTTCTTCTTTTTTTTGGCTCGGTATCTGATATTTATATTAGAGCTCAACTAAATTTGGCAAGCCAAAAAATCCTATATTGAAGGTAAAACACTCCTAACTCGAGATCTCTGATAAAGAATGAAGGAACACTTAGCAACCTACCACGACCTATATTGGCCACTTAAAGATAAATTCATTTTGAGACATATAACTCTATATTTTCTTCAATACATATAAATATTCCAATAATTATATCAGAAATCAACAAACAAACAATTCCGTCTCAACGAATTTTCATATTTCAAATTTCAACTTCAAAATCTATAATCAAACGGAAACTTAAAGTTCGGGTTGAAGTGAGTGGAAAAGGAACCATATTGGGCTAATTGTTGTAGTACAGGCCCATCATTTCATTCCAAGTCTTGGCCCAATATCTCATATGTTAATCAGCCCACTTAAGCTACCAACATATGCAATGCCTTTTTTTTTCCTGTTCTTAATATTTCGATTATTGTATTTAGAGCCGTCAAAATGGGCTTAGCCCATAGGGCCAGCCCAACCCAACTCCTTATTGGGCTAGGGTTGGGATATGCTTTTTCAAGCCCATTTAAAATTAGGGCTTATAAGCCTCATCTATATAAGCCCTTGGCCCTTGAGGCTTGATCGGGTCGGGGTCGGCCCATGGGCCAAAACTATTTATTTAAGGGTAACTTACAACAATCTCACTAGTATATGAGTTAATTACTTAAGTACACGTTATGTTGTAATATTATGAATCTTACCAGATTTTGGTACGTCCAGATACATGTATCTCAGAATACATGGACTCAAAATTAGGTTAATTTGTTTTAGATACACTCTATCCAAGTGAATTCGCGTGTATCTAGGATACATAGACGAATCCCACACCCTTGCCTCCCTTTCATCTCACTCGCCACTCTCTTTTCTCGCTAGCGTATCTGGGATGCATCACACTAGATACATGTATCTCACGTATCTAGTATCCTAGATACATGCTAATCACACTAGATTTTTTTCTAGTGTTATTAAAACAACACCATTGTTTGCCATATTTAATTTGAAAATCTTCTCATTTTCTTGATGTTATAAAATTTTAAGTTTGAAAAGAAAAAAAAAGGCTAACCCACCCCAGCCCTCAGCCCTTCTAAGTTCTAGGGTTGGGTTGGGTTGAGCATTTCCAGGCCCTTCCAAATGAAGGGCCGCCCTGCCCTAGCCCATCAAATTCCTTGGCCCGCGAGGCTTGGGCCGGCCCTTTTTGACAACTCTAATTGTATTATAAGTTTATATAATATTCTATATTTAATTAGAGCTGATTTCGGGTTGAATTGGAATAAATTAAGTCGAGGTACCATAAATGTAATGGATGAAATATCATGAGTGAAATCAAATGAATGAATAAATTATTTCGAACATAACGAAATAAATTAATTTAACGTACCATAAATGAAATGAATAAATTATCAAAACTTATAAAAAGTAGGAAACTTGGAAACCAATAACATAAAGCTAAATAAAGATGCTAAAGTAAGAATCAACCATTGGACACAAAATCATCATATATTTCTTCTCTAAATATATTGTGTAGGTACCACATTGTGTACTGTTTTAGCATGTGTTTTTTGTTCCTAAAACAATAATCTCATAATATTATCTCATGACTTATGAGTATAGAAAAATTCTTGGTACAAAGTGCTTCCCTCTTGATGTGAATCCAAATTAAATGAGGTTTTGATATGAATATCGAACATCAGATGAAAAACAAAAGAAATGACCTTATTCGTGTGAATAAATCCCTCTTCAATCCAAGGTTCACACCCTTTTCTTTCATCTATTTAAAGTTGTTGATGTTCACATCAAACGATGTTAATTAATTTGTCAAGGTTATACGATAAATTAAAGTGATAGTATACGTGTGTATATACAGTGGCGTAGCACATAGGAGTCAGGATGTCCAATTGGGCACCCTTCGTCGGAAAAAAAATATTGTATATACAAATAAAATAATGAACGAAATGATTAAATAACATACTTTGGACACCCTTAACACAACAAGTTGTTATAACCTAGTGGTTTAAAATGCTTGGAATGAGGTAGTACTTGTGTGCTTGAATCTCACTAGCGACAAATATTTTTTCCACTTTCTATTTCTGGACACCCTTTGTGAAATTCCTGGCTCCGCCACCGTATATACCGTACACGTGGCATGCTATTATTGGTTTGGTGTAACACCAGACATAAGTAAGTTTTTTTCCCCTTGACATGGTGCAAATGCAAACATTGGTTATTTAGAAGAGATAACAAAACCCTTTAACAAGCAATGCTTTTCTTGTTTTTTTTTTCTTTTAATTTCCAAGAATATTTATAAGAAATTCTTATATTGTCAAATAAGTAAGGCATTTGGTCCCTCAAACAACATTATCATGTGTCTTTAAAATCCAAAGCCAATTCCAAATTATGTACATTATTGCATTCAAAATTCTTGTCAAGTCTCTCATTGTTTCCCCCTTTTGATCAAAAAAATAAAAGCAATGGCTAACAATGAGATCAAAAACATGATATCTGATCTAACGAAACGCCTAGGCAGCCTTAAAAATGTTCGTAATAAGGCTGCACTAGGTGACTCGAGCCAGAGTGATGACGATGATCATGGCACCAGAATCATCACTCTGGCTGGAACCAACATGGGAGCCAGTTTGCGCGGTGAGATGGAGGAGAAAGTTGGCATTGAGGGCGATTTAACGAGGGAAAATGAAGCGTTGAAAACATATGTAAATAGCAATTTTCAATCACTCAACAATTCCATCATGTTAGGTGGTAGCTATTGTACTAATGAACCTGGTGTTCATTTGGATATTAGTGATGATATGGAACACCACGAGACGCTACCACGAGGACATGGAAAGAAGAAAGGCAACAACCACTATTCAGACTAACAGAGGCGGATTCAGAATTTAAATTCTTTGAGAATACGAGTTCAAAACATAATATTTGTAGTAATTTTTAAAGTTTTCACACAAACATATATATATGGTCTACATAAACGTTCAACAAAGTAGAAAAGCTAAAATGTGAGGAAGTTGCTAAAAAAAGTTTATTCCATGTTATGAATAAGTATCATAGTGTATTGAGCATTGTTTCTTTTACTTTCTCCATGTTTTCCTGTTTTTTCACTTTATTGAATCTCTTGTAATGAGAAGACTTCTATTGAATTGAGGTATTACTGTTATTTTAGATGGTTTGGTCATGTCTTGTGTCGACCTATAGATGTACCGGTCTATAAGCTATGGTTACTAAAGGTGTTAAAAAGGGGCGAGATAGACCTAAAATCACATGAAAGTAAGTTGTCTCGGAAAACCTAAAGGTTCTAGCTTTTGGAGTTGAGTTAGGCACATGTATCATATCTTTGCATGGTATCAGAGCCGGGTTCATCCTCGTGTGGACTCCCAGCTCACGCTCTAGTTGGGCCTGGGCGTGAAGGGGGGTGTTAGAGTGGGTAAAAGTCCACATTGGTTGGGGAAATGGACTGGTGCTCTCCTTTTATGGACTTGATCAATCATCCCCTCAAGATCAAGAGCTAACTTTTGGGGTTGAGTTAGGCCCAGGAGTCATATCTTTACGGAATTAATGCAGACTTAGTCCAACAAGTACCACAAATGCAGCATATTGTATTTGTATTTTCAAAATGATTATTACAAGTTTACAACTTGATACTATATAAATCCTTTTTATGTGCAAGAATCTTTTATATACATCCAATTAAGGTATAGATTTTTGATTCTTGAACATTGCAATTGACAGCTTAAAAGATGTTCTATGAAGTTAGTTCTCAAACTTTTTGCTTAAAGAACAAAAGTTACATTTTTTTCGAAAAAAAAAAAAACTTAGTTCAAAGAAAAGATTGAAATACTGATATCAAGGTATCTCCTGTTCATCATTAACTTCATGAACTTGGAAATCTAACTCCTTTTCCTTTTTCTCTTCAGTTTCTTGAGAAACTTTCTGCATTTCTTTAGTCTTACCCCATAGTAAAAAGTATAGTCCGACGATAACAATAACTGATCCCATCACACTGTATCATGTTCATCATTTCGCGAAAGAATGTGTTAGTTGTATGATATTTATGACTTAAAAAGTTTGAAACATATATAGTCTTAAAAGGAAAGTTTTGAAATGTTGAATCACCTTCCGAGATGGAGTTGTTCGCGTAGAATTGGAACGTCTAACATGGCTGCCATAACTTGTATAAGAGGACTGAATGCTGCAGTAAAGACCGGTCCCCTCTTCTTAACACACCACGACATCCCAACAAAGCATAGCCCTGAACCTATTAAGCCCTGTCACACATGAAGAATTCATTTCTGTCGTTAACTCAGAAACTTGGACTTATCGAATATGAGTAATGGAGTAGACATCATAACCGGTTACAAGTCATGGAAGGACATAAGACAATCAATCTATCATTCATCATATAGTGACTTGTTATTTATCTTGTAATTTCACTTCAGAAAAAGGACTAAGTTTTTTCGAATGGTGCAAAACCTCACTGTACCATATTCTTTGATGTTGGTGGACGTTGATCGATAACTAGGACACATTTTAGCATGTCCAATGAAATCTTGAAAGTAACATTAAAAAAATTTCAAGTTTTCAAGAACAGATAGTTTCCGACTCCAACTTGTTTGAGACTGGGGCGTTGTAGTAGTTGTTGTTGTTTTCAAGAACAGATAGTGAAGGTCTTTGTAATATGCATCAATCTCACGAAAGAAATGGCTTGAATTAAGTATACTTACAGTATAAACAACACTCAACATGTCGATGATCTTCTCCTTTGGAATCCAAATGGAAAGTCTTCTATCAGTGGAAAATGTTAAGACAGCTGATTGTATGGCACTGAAAAAGGTCATAATAACCGTGCTCGAGTACTGACATGGATATTTCTTCCCAATTTTCGCTTGAATAAGGAACCACGAGGACCACAAGAACGTTCCAGCGAATAAGATCATCGAGCCAAAGATCCATTGTACATTTCTTTTAGAGGAACTAATAGGTTCTTCCAAAGTTTGAGATAAAACTTGTAAGTGTGAAAAATGGATTAAAGGTTTACCTTTGTAAAAAGTCAGCAAAAAGGCACCTCCAAGGCATATTAATGTACCAATAACTTTGGCTTTTCCACTTCTATCTTTTATATTAGTTGTCTCTAACCTGCATCATAATCGTAGATTAAAGAAACGCGCAAATTTGTAACTTTTTAAGCTATATTAGTACTCGTTGAGACGAGTGAGATATACCCGAAAAGTAATGCCATAAGGAATGTTACCACTGGTACCATGTTAAGAAATGCACATGCAAATGTTGCAGAAGTGTATTGTATGCCAAGAAGGAATAAGTATTGTGTAAGAGATGCCCTGAAAGAAAAAAGGTGTAAGCTATGGTGCTAATAGAAAGGACTGATAGCATCTATGTTGATCTGACTCTTCAAAAATATAGATACATGCTCCAAAAGCAGTATATTTGTAGAGGATCCGACACAGGAATTGATATCTCAGATGATCGTTATTATCTCAAAAAGTCACTTTCTTTGTTGAAAAAAACGGAAATCAAGAAGAAAAGTGACTTTCTGAGATAACCCTCCGACACAAGATGACAGATGATATTTATCAATGTTGTTCTACTTACCCAACAATTGCACTCAAGAAAAGATAGCACAAGATTTGAGGGGTGAGTTTAGGCCTTTTATTCCTGAAATCAAGATTTTCATCAAGAAACATTGAAGAAGTTCTAAAACAAGTTACATAGTACATCAAATTAGTGAAAATTAGGAAGTAGCATTCTTGATACCTTTCAAGAAAGAAGGCGATTGGGGCTAAAAACACGGTTGAAATGGACTGTCGATAAGTGATGAACACGAAATGGTTCATACCATCCAAGATAATCTTCTTGAGAAGTATATTACTAATTGATAAAGCAAAATCTATCGCCAACATAATAATGATAGGATACCATTCCACATAGCTCTTCATCTTATAAGTGAATTTAACTACTATGTGTTTTTTAAGATGAAAATGAGACAAAGGACAGATATTTAAAGTCTGTTTTTAGGACTAAAAAGGAGTGTGAAGAGAAGACAGATGGAATTCTAGTAATCACATCAATTTAGCAACTCTTAACAGATTTTAACATTTGTTTGACATAAGTATACTCTTTCTTTTTACTTGAAAGATTTCACTATTTCCCTTTTTTTCCTTACTTTTCATTGATACTTTACAATAGATGTTAACTATATTAGAATCGTCTACATGCACGAACATGTTTATCAACACCTATGTTGCTCCGACTCTTCAAAAATGCTATCAGGTTGCGTGTAGTATCCTCCAAAAGTAGCACATTTTCGGAGGATCTGACATAAGTAAGACAATAGTTTTGGAGAGTCCGAGCAGCATAGATCAACATACAGTAAGATGTTGTATGTTTCACAGGCTCATCTTATGGAAATCTTTTATTTTTCTTGGTCTTAAGTTAGTTAGAAGGCATAATACATAAACAAACACTCGAACTTGGCCTCAACTAACAAGTAAACACCTCAACTTGATCTCAACTGTCAACTAAACACTCCAACTCGTCCGACTGTGTCTCGTGGACACCTGACACTAACGTAACACATAAATTTTGGGGAGGTGTCTGGATGATCATTTTGTAAGTTGGAGTGTTCAACTGACACAATGTAGACGAGTTGAGGTGTCTAGAAAACAATTTAACATGTGAGTCAACACTCAACAAGTGCCTATTTTTTAAATCTCTCTTGTTTACTACTTCAAATAGTCTATGGCATTTTGCTTGTGGGGTTCAATTAAAGATGATTCTCTTTTGCCATAGCACTATATGGCATCTAATGCAATATGCATCTAATTCTATTTTAAAATAACTTGTAGCAAAGAATCTTCAGATTAGAACTACTGTAAATCCATCAAATATATCCTGAATGGATAAATAGCATCAGCTACTTAGGAATTTTTTTAAGTCAGAAGGCAGACACCCTTTATTAGACATAGTATAATTCTGTTGATATGAATCGATAGGGGGGACGATACGCGTAAATTAACCAAAATGAGCCACGATAACAAAAATTTCGTGTGAAATGTCAAGAGTAAAAGCTTGTTTGATTCTGATTTTCAGTATGAATACGAATCGTGAAAGTGTGACCTATCAATCTTTTTAGAGCTTGGTAATTAAGTTGCTCTCAAAACTTGTTTGAGCTTAGTTCATAAAATCTAGCTCAAGAGTCGAGACCACTTGGCACCCAAGCGTGTGACCTAATGTCAATGAAGTAAGTGAAAATCTTGGGTGACTTGAATGATAGAGTTATCCAACACCTATGCTAGTGGGAGATGGTTGATAGTTAATTCAATAATTGAGGCGTGTGCAAGTTGGCTTGAACACCACTTACTGAAAGAAAGGAAAAAAGAAAGTCAAGAGCACTTAACTCATTAGCTATGTTGCTTAACAACAATAACAAAAACATACCTGGTGTAATTCCACAAAGAGGGTCTGGAGATGGTAAAATGTATGCATTACCTTACCCCTACTTCATAAAGATAAACATGTTGTTTCTGATAGACCCTCAGCTCAGGTAAAGCATCTCAAAGCAATTTGAAAAAGATAATACGAAAATGAAAATAGTAACAACAACGAAATATAATGCTATGGAAAGCAGTACATAACATAAAGAGAAAGAACAATAACTTACAACAACCTAGTGTGATAACCTAAGCACAAGAAACACGAGTGTGCGTGATAATATTTAATTTTGAACAGTCTGAGCAACATATAGCTAAATGAGAGTGTGAGTTAGATCATGCAAGTATAGTTAAATCTACAAAGAGAACCCTTGGTTAGGTCAAATTTTATTCCATGCCTTGGATATACAATAAACACATAAGATAGTTCTATTGGGAAAATCATTGGAATTACTATGTAAGAATTTCAGTATTAAAAGTCACTATTAATCATTTGGCAAATGAAAGTATGACAAGAATTTCTAATGTTGAAATTCTTGTACAATTTTAAAAGCTATAAATAGAAACATCCCACTTTCTTAATAACTATATTATCAATGCTTTTTAAAGTAATAAATCAAATTCTTCTCAATGGAAAGTAGAATAGATTTGCTTTCATACATTTGTCTTAATCCATATTCTTTATTGTTACTTAATCATGCTTTGAGCTGGAAACACAAAATTATGTGCTTTAATTTTATGCTTTTATGTGTGTGGAGCCTCTTAAAAGTCCATGCATTATCACCCTAATTAGTGGTCAAGAATTAATCAAGATTAAAATAACATCTAGAGGGCATTTTGTGCAGGGGCAAGCTACCATCAGCCACAAAGGATGATCAGTTGAACTTTCTTTTCCGAATTATTATATTGTGTATATAAAGTCAAATGTTACTTTTTCTTAATCACCCTAGTAATTTGTTAAGTCAAGATTAGTAGTATCTCCGAGGATTTCAAGGAAGAGGCAGATCTAAGGCGAGTTTTGTGCAGTGCAAGGGTGAGCTGTAACCAGGAAAGGGTGGCTAACGGGACGTTTTTCGTCAAAAAATCATACTATGTATATAAGTCAAAATATTACTTTTTTAATCACTCTAACAAATGGTCAAGAATTAATAAAAGATAACCAATACCTCTAGAGGACATAACCCTTCTATACTTCAATAAAGAAGTGGATCTAGGGAGATTTTTTCTTCTAACCTAGCCTCCTCCGTCCCTCAGAACCGTAGTATAGTAATATTCATCTGTTGTCCATGAACTATGCCTTTCGACGTAATCTTCTGTGCAGGAGTGAGGTACAACCGAGAAAATATGATAAGTTGAACATCCTTGATTGAAAAATTATTATGTGTATAAATATCAAATAGTATTCTATTTCTTATACATGTACGTTAAGTTTTGAACATTCTTAATGAAATTCCTAACTTTGCTACTGATTATGTGGGTTTAATTGAACTCAAGCTCGGCCATCTCTCACCAACACCATAGGTATTGAATATAGTATAACTATGTTTATTTTAAATCTTGGATTCGCCTCTACTTCTATGCCGATATCGGCTTAGAAGATTCTCCCCTTTTCCTGCGAGTAGTATGCAGTAAATCATATAATAGGATGCCTTAAAATAGAAAAATCTTGTTATTCGAATAATTTGCTTTAGTAACAGCCTAATACTATAATTCATGCATGTACTTTACAAAATGTGGCATCATATATAACAACTTTCACATCAAATTCCATTTTAAAAAAAATTATGGATGATACTGAGCTTAAAAGCATAAATGACTTTAATTTAATTAATAATAATAGTTAAATATCCCATTTGAATATAATTGAAAAAATAATTACACTTTTTTGTCCAATATTATCATTTATAGAAGTGATCAATTCTACACAAATAGTCATTTCTAAGTAAATAAATCTCAATACACGAAATGTGTGGTTTAGATACACGTCACGTCTTTGAACCCTATCAAGGAAACAATTTCTTACTTATTTAATATCGAAGAAGCATAGAGGGATGGATCTGAACTCTCCAAAGTTAAAAGGGATTTCTAGTATACGTAAATATCTACTAAAATTTCAATAAATTTTAGATTCGAATTCATAATTTTAGCGGTACAATGAGTTGAATATTAAGAAAGATTGAATCCATTAAATTTAAATTTTGGATTCGCCTCCAGCTCGGACTATAGAAGTACAAATTATTGATCTTGACACCTTACTATATGCTAAATATGTTTCTTTTCATGCAAATTTGTCTAAATGCGTAAGCATGAAGCAAAAGATACTTTATATAGCTTTATTTAATTAAAGAGATGAACTTCAGTATATGGAAAAATGAATCATCCTTCAATAATTCAAAATAGATAAACACATAGCACGTTTGGTATTAACAAACAAAATTAGCCATAATTGGTAATTAGATAGCTAGTAAATATCCTACCACACACTTTCCTTGCTATAAAATCAATCATCTAATTACAGTATCATACCAAAATGAGGAAATAATTAAATCATAAAGATGAGCTACATCTAAAATCTAAAAGCACTCATATTTAGAGACGGATTTAAGATTTTGAACATTATGAAATCGAGATACAACTAAACTCACTCGCTATTTAAATTACTGTGTACGAAACTCAATATGTATATAGGATGGTGTGAGGTTGTAAATCATTTCATCAAAATAACTTGAGCATTTTAAAGTTAAATTGTAATTTGTAACTAAATATAAGAAATCTTTCTTTTTGAACAACAACATACCTAGTGTAGGATGGCGTGTCGTGTGTATGCAGTCTTACCCTATCAAGTCAAGGTAAAGAGGTTAATTCATAAACCCCTGACTCAAATAAAGCATAATAACAACCAGTAAGAAAAGGAAATACAGACGTAAAGGAGTCATGTAGAAAATAAATGAATCAGATAATGACAATAGCCGAAAGGGAAAAGTGTCTCATATTAGTACAGAAGGAGTACCATTTTTCCTACTTACTTCAACTCAAACATCATTAGGAGGCAATTTTGTCAAAGGCTATATACACTATGGGGCCATTTGGTTACTGTATAAGGTACATCTTATTCATGTATAAAAAGTTGCATTAGTTTTACTATGTTTGGTAGAAGTTTTGTATTGGGTAGAAAAGTCAACAAAACTTATACCATGTTTGGTTGGTAAGATTATAAATGTTCTATAAAAGTTATTCATGTATTAATTTTATACGGTGTTTGGTTGCGTTTTTTGTAGTCCTACATAATTAATACCAACATAACTTATGAGGAAATCTATGTATAAGTTATGCGGGGTAGAAGGTGGAATAAGTTATGTGGTATTAGCTATACATGTATTAAAATAATAAATTACATATTTATTCCTATTAATTTATTTTTAAATCTTTTTTATTGAAAACTTTACCTAACTATATTGTTTTCCTAATTTTTCTTTTCTTATTTTTTTAAATACACGAACATTCTTCTTTTTTTTCATTTGAAATTCAAATGTAAATATTTTATTAATATTACAAATTGAATGGTATATATTTTGATGGTGCATATACTAATCATATATTAGCGTTATATATTATTAAATATAGTCCACATATTTAATTAACATGTATTATTATTTTGTTTAAGATGTGAATTTATACATAATTCATATATTTGGTATATTAAAAATGTATAAACAACATATACAACATATTGATAGAATATTTACATTATATAAAATAGGATATTATAATGTACTTGAAATATATTAATCTAATCTTATTTTTATAAACTATAAACATAGTAAAATAGCAAAATGAAAAAAAAAACAGAACTTCCAATTAAGTATAGAGGGATAATTTTTTTTCCTTTATTTTTTATTCAAAAAGAGGGAGAATTTATACTATTTGCTTAATTATTTATTTGTAAATAATATATATTAATTTATAACAAATTCAGTATTTAATAGTTAATAATTCATGTAATATAATCTCTACATAACTAAATAATACCTACATAACTAATACCCGCATAACTAAACCCAACATAACTAAATCATGCATAACTAATACCTGCATAAGTAAACCCTGCATAACTAAACCATGCATAACTAATACCTGCATAACTAAACCCAACATAACTAAATCCTGCATAACTAATACCTGCATAACTAAACCATGCATAACTAATACCTGCATAACTAATACATGCATAACTAATACCTGCATAACTCTAACCAGTAACCAAACGGCCCCTATAAGCTCCTAGCATAGGTGTTATGTTAAATAGTTCAATTAAAGTAGTCAATCACTTACTTATATTAAAAGTAGATGGAATCTTATAAAGTATGATAATGTACATTATCGACCATGAAGTCAAGGACTCTAAGGCATGTCCTTCAATCAGTACTTGCACCTGCATTTTTGAGTCAGTATCCACCCACAAAAATATAAGTGGCTCCAATCACGAGTAGATGGATTCAACAGAACTCAATAGATTCATGTCAAACACAAAAGATAAGTACTGATAAAATTAGATAGACTAAATTTCGAGCCAAATTTGCCCTTCTACTTTGCACGGGACCTTTGCAATCCAAAGGCTAACCGCGAGGGTAAATATGTGTGAGAGCTTAGACGGAAGGTAAATATAAACAATTTTCCGAAGTACAAGGGTAAATTTGGCCCGAAATCTAACAGAAGATACAAAGAAAGGAAGATTGTACAAAAGCAAGTAGAGAAAAAGAGGAGGGAAAACATGCAGATATTCAAATTTAGCACCTATACTGAAGGCACAAATCTCAACAAATAACTCTGAGGGAAATGTATAGATTATAGTATTATCTAAAACAAATCCAAAATATTTCAACCCAAGAATCCATGTACACAGTATATGGTATCATATTACAACCAAATGTCATAATAGACAAAATGGGACAAGACTTTCAAATCTAAACAATTTTAACAAACATGGTCAATTGGCTCCAAAGCCAACTTGGAGTATGATTGCTTGCTTATGCACTAGTATCATCCGCTGGCTTCGCTTCCTCTTTTGGTTTCAAAGATGCTGAAGGTGATGGAGCACCATCTTGACCCATTTCACCTCTCAAATCGTTGATGCTCTGTTCAAGTTCATCAATCCGGTTACCCATCTCGTCAAGTGCAGGTTTGTCAAGGACTAAACTTATTTTGTTCAAGCTTGATGTCATAAAAGAGAATAGATTGCCATGTACAATATAAAGACATATTCGGAACAGTTTGATCTGAAAAACCTCCAATATGAGAATTCTCACCAGCGTGAGAGGACTGACAACAAGAGAGATAAGAAAACAGAAAACCTACCCACTGATAAACCGAACCTGAAAAGAAGGTTAGATTCATGTTGAAGGATCACCAGAAACTATACAAACCTAAATAGATGAAAGACAGCAAAGCTGGAAACAATGAGCCACTCAAGAGCCTCAGAACCAAGAAGGTGGTTAACACATTCGTGAATTCAGAGTAGTACGAAATGCTACATATAACTAAATGCATTTTATCAGATATGGAACATCAAATTAAAAAAAGGATATTTTTTGAGATGATTGATTCGGACATTGTCTGGAATCTGGTTTGCTGCAAAGAGAAAAATATCAGTTAGATAATTATAATTGATACATGTGAAGCATCCAAGGGGTTGCAAAGTGACTGGACTCACCATTTGCTGCAGAAGATTCTGGACCTGGAAGAGAAGGAAAGAACAGTAAGAATTAGAGACCAACAAGGGATAGTGATACCAAATGTATGATATGTCAAGTGCATGAAAATTGAACTAAATGTCATTGTATTCGCATCACGGTAAAGCCATATTTATGAATAGAGCTAGTTCTTTACAGGGCCATGTTGCATGTCATAATTATATCTGTTTATGAAAAGATCACACAATCAAGTAATATTCTATTGGGAAAAAAAGAAGTATTGATTCCAACTTTCCAAGTAATTGTGCTTCAATAATTCAGTGGTGACAGATTGAGATGACTAGAAACTTTAAAGATTGTTAACGAATGCAGGAGAGTGAGACTAGTCTCCATTAAAGAAATTAGAGTTGTATTTGCCAGAAAACTTACAAACACAGTCATATCAGCAGTGCTTTGTTTTGTATTATCACCGTCATGCCCATCCTGCCAGAAAGTTGTGATAGTTAGGTTTAGAAAAGTAACACTAAAGCAGCTCAGCAACAGATGAACACACATCTGAATAAAACAAACTACAGATCGAAAGCTAAAGGAGAAGGGTCTGGATAAATTAATCAAATGACCTGACCTGTATCTCTACATGGACTACTTTCATTAAGATTCAATGTCCTAATCAGCATTGAACATATTTATCTTGACTTGCATGGTCACTAAGTTTAACTCTTCAAGGCAATTGAATGGACATCAATACAAAGTGGCTCAAGGAGTTTGCTACGGTAATCCTTTTCTAAGTATTCAAAGCATGGGATGTTTATTGTAATCGTAACCATCAAATAAATAAATGCTAAACAAAGATACCCGATAAGGAAGTACAAAGTAGCCTCGGAACAAAAAGGCATGAAACAAAGCAGCAACATATGCAAGTTCCAAAATGAATGCAAGTACCATACTTCCGACTTCATAAGGAACTAGATTATACAGAATGCACCCCGGTACACCTTCTTACACATCCAACAGAAATATATACTCTTAATTCAGACATTACGCAAAAGTCGTATAATCTTTCATTTGTATTAATAAAGCAACACCAGCAGCACATTATAGATTATATTACAGTCACAACCATGCCATCCAATGTCTAAGAGATCGACTAGAATTAATTAGGTAATACCAGCTAGTTGAGATTAAGCTAAGTCGTCATTGGGAGCTCTAATTGTTTATTTTTCTTGTTATTTTAATGTGCTCACTCAACTCATTAACCATAAATTGGCTTTAACTCCAGTCCTTTTTTAGCTACATGAAACAAAACATAGATCACCCCGAAGCTCTAATTTGTCTTAAAAGAGAAATACAATTATTGCAAGTAGAACAGTATGAGTACAGATAATTCCTGTAGCCATCTCCCACTTTGAGAGCTCTAATTATTGCTTCTCTTATTAATTTAATGTGCTCACTCAACTCAATAACAAAATTTCGCTTCAACACAAGTCCTTCTTTAGCTAAAGAAAACAAAACAAAAAAAAACTTCTAATGAAAAAAATGGAACTTTACAGCTGGAAAATTGTTAATTTTCATAACAACAACAACAACAACCAACCCAGTGTAATCCCACAAGTGGCATCTCGGGAGGTTCTGTACGCACACCTTACCCGTACCTTGAGAAGGTAAAGAGGTTGTTTCGATTCACCCTCAGCTCAAACAACATTGTTAATTTTCATAATTTTCTAATATTTCTACATGATTAAAACAAATCACACCAAAATAAATGCAGCAACCCCGTGAATATTTATCAATCAGTCCTATAATATATGCAATAAATTTCTCGCCTTTTCAGCAACAAACAAAAGCAGAGAATCAATAGATCACAACCAAATTACAATCGGAGTCCATATAAATCCTAAATCAGAACAAAAAAATATGTAATTTTAAATTTTTTGGGGGATTTATTCAGTTAATGTGGACTGTGCACATAGAAAAACTGAAAATAAAAATTGATAGAGAAATGAGTTTACCATTTTTGTTCAGAATTCTGATGATAGAGAGAGCAATTTGCTGTAATTCGCTTTTTAGCAGAGAGGAAATTGGGAGCCCTAAAAATGGTGATAATTGGGAGGTCGAAAACTAAAAAGGAATGATAATTTGAATTTTGAAATGATCAATCGGGTTACTCTTGACCCGACCCGGTTACTATTATCGGAGAAAATCTGATTTAGATTTGTTTTTTTTTTTCTTTTTTGACTTCTTTTTAAGTAACTTTTCAAGCATAAAATAATTTCTACCTATATATTATGATAGATGTATATGTGTGTGTATATATTTATTATAGATACACGGGATGTTTAGTGTCGAGTGTCCTTTCAGAAACAATTTGTAACTATGCACAAATATACGGAATATATCAATGCATTTCTTATAATGGATACATGAAATGCCCTCAAAGCTTAGCTCAAGTGGCAAAAGGGGGAGGATTTGTGGTTTAGGTCGCAGGTTCAAGCCCCACACCATGCAAAGTGAATCCCAGTATTTAAGTGGAGAAGGATAGAGGGGCGAGCCCATTATCCACCGAGTTTAGAAGGTTGTGATTGGTCCAAAAGGCAGGTCACAGACGGAGTTCTCGGTTATAAAAAAAATGAAAATATGAAATTGATATTGGATACATTGGATGAAAGTGATATATACAAATATACTATTGATATATCAAAAAAAATGAATATATGAAATTGATATTGGATACATTGGATGAAAGTGATGTACACAAATATACTAGATACATAAAAAAAAAATGAATATATGAAATTGATATTGGATACATTGGATGAAAGTGATATACACAAATATACTAGATACATCAAAAAAATTGAATATATGAAATTGATATTGGATACATTGGATGAAAGTGATATACACAAATATACTAGATACATCAAAAAATTGAATATATGAAATTGATATTGGATACATTTGATGAAAGTGATATACACAAATATACTAGATACATCAAAAAATTGAATATATGAAATTGAAAAAATTGAATATATGAAATTGATATTGGATACATTGGATGAAAGTGATATACACAAATATACTAGATACATCAAAAAATTGAATATATGAAATTGATATTGGATACATTGGATGAAAGTGATATACACAAATATACTAGATACATCAAAAAATTGAATATATGAAATTGATATTGAATACATTGGATGAAAGTGATATACACAAATATACTAGATACATCAATGTATATTTGATACTGAATACACAAATACAAGAGAGGACAGCGAGAAAGGAGACAAGTGAGATACATTCGCTAGATAAAATGTATCTAGAAGCAAATACATTATATCTATAGATATAGATGAATATACTAAATACATCAATGCATATTTGATACTGAATATACAAATACAATAGAGGAAAGCGACAAAGGAGACAAGTGAGATACATTCGCTAGATAAAATGTATCTAGAGGCAAATACATTATATCTATATATATACATGAATATACTAAATACATCAATGCATATTTGATACTGAATACACAAATATATGAAAGTATGAAACACAAAAGACATTAATATACTAGATACATCAATGCATATTTGATACTGAATACACAAATATATGAAAGTATGAAACACAAAAACAGAGAAAAATAAATATATTAGATACATCAATGCCATAGTTGATATTGAATACACAAATCAAAGTATGAAACACTGAAATACATGAATATACTAGATACATCAACAGAGAAAAATAAATATATTAGATACATCAATGCATATTTGATACTGAATACACACATGAAAGTATGAAACACAAATATGAAACATAGAAAGTATGAAACACAAAATACATGAATATACTAGATACACCAATGCATATTTGATACTGAATACACAAATATATGAAAGTATGAAACACAAAAATAGAGAAAAAAAAAATACTAGATACATCAATGCATATTTGATACTGAATACACAAATGAAAGTATGAACACAAAAACAGAGAAAAATAAATATACTAGATACATCAATGCATATTTGATACATCAATGCATATTTGATACTCAATACACAAATATATGAAAGTATGAAACACAAAAACAGAGAAAAATAAATATACTAGATACACCAATGCATATTTGATACTGAATACACAAATGAAAGTATGAAACACAAAAACAGAGAAAAATAAATATACTAGATACATCAATGCACATTTGATACTCAATACACAAATATATGAAAGTATGAAACACAAAAACAGAGAAATCGAGGGACGAGAGAGGGAGAGAAGTGAGCGAGAACAAACATATGAAAGTATGAAACACAAAAACAGAGAAATCGAGGGACGAGAGAGGGAGAGAAGTGAGCGAGAAATAAGACAGACGAGATACATTCGCTAGATAAAATGTATCTAGAGGCAAATATAGTGTATCTACGGATATGCATAAATATTGATACTGAATACACAAATTCATGAAAGTATAAAATACAAATATAGAGAAATAGAGGGACAAGAGAGAGAAACAACCGAGAAAGGAAACAAGCGAGATATATTCGTTGAATAGAATGTATCTAAAAATATCTATAGATATACATAAATATACTAGTATCTATAGACAACTCCGTCAAGATTCTTAATTATTAAAACTATTGATACATTAAGTAATGGAATTTTTACATAAATAATATACTTTATTTGATTAATTATGCTTTTAAGTGTAACTTTATTTTTATTACCATATATGACATAATTTTAGCTTTAATAACCATTTGATATAAATCTGTATTAAAGTTGTATTAAAATTGTACATCAGGTGAAGTTCTGAAAAATTGTATTAAAGTTGTATCAAACTGTATTAAATATAAATAATCGGTGATTTAGTAGTGGTGATTACGGAAAAGAAGAGGTGAAACTCTGAAAATCTGTATTAAAGTTGTATTAAATTCGATAGTTATTATTAAAGTTGTATTAAATTTGAATTCGATATTATACATTATTATAAATTCGATAGTTATTATTTCAGTACAAAATAATATATTTCTAACTATGTAAACTAATTTAAATAGAATCGAAATGTTTGAAATTCACATATAATACTTCTAATATATTTGTATTAAAAATGTTTTAGTTACATATTAGATGAAGTTCTGAAAAATTGTATCAAAACTGTATTAAATATAAACAATCGGTGGTTTGGTGGTGGTGATTTATCGAAAAAGAAGAGGTGAAGCTCTAAAAAATATGTATTATAGTTATATTAAAACTATATAAATATAAACGATAGTTATAGTACAATTCAAATTCTATATTATACATTGTTATAAATTCGATTGTTGTTATTCAAACAAATATAATACATTTTTAACAACGTAAAATTAATTTAAATTGTATCGAAATATTTAAAATTCATACATAATACTTATAATACATTTGTATTAAAAATGTTTTAATTATATATTCACCATGTGCATTGAAAAATGCCTATAATATGTATAATATATTGAATTCAAAATGTATTATAATTGTAATTTATGTATATTTCTTTTATTAATGACATCAGAAAAAATCTTCATATTTTAGTATCTTCAAAATAAATAAATTTAAGTCCCAATTATTTTTTAAAAATTATTTGTAACAATACCAATTCAAAATTAAGTCTTAAACTAAAATAATTGAAATTATTTTTTAAAAAAAGAGGGTGAAAGAGAAAGAGAAGGAGACAAAAGAAAAAAAAAGAGAAGAAAAGGACAGAAACCCAAAAAAAGAGAGTCTCAGAAGAAGAGAGAAAGAGTAGAAGATATGTATTTAACTATTTTCTGTAAGAAAAATAAAGCTAATTTATGTAAAAGTAAAAAATATGCTATGATTCGTAAATAAGGACATATAATATATTATATATGTAAATAGTCCTTAAGTAATAGCTACTTATATTAGCGGGCTTTGTGTTGTTTGCTAAAAAGGTAATATGAATGATATTAAGTAAAATATTTTTATATAAATATTCAATATGAATATTTTTTATTGTAATTTATAACTCTCAAATCCAAAAACAAATTAAATCGTATTGTATTGTTAGTTTAAATATAATGTTTGTTTTGATTGTTACTTAAATTTTATTGTATCGTTTAAATCTATCATTAGGTAACAATAAAAAGTCTCATTTTGTATAACAATAGATTCAATGTGATTGCATCATTATCTTAACTTATTATTTAATAATCTTATTTTATCCCTCATCTTATCCTTTCACAATACCTCTACCTTTTATCCTACTTCTTTTTATAGGTTTATCATTTAAATAATTAATGTGTGACATTATATAATGTGCAAAATGATAAAATCTATTTAAATTATTATATTTATTAAAATAATACATAATATAATACAATACGATATATTATAAAACAATGAAACGTAACTAATAAGGTAAACTAGTAGATTCTCCTTGACAAGAAGCTTAATATTTTTTCTATTTCTATATTTCTTAGTATATTCCTATAAACAAATATAAAAACATAACAACAATAAAATAAAATAAAAAATTAATTGCGGCGGCGCCATTTTTACACACCTTCACTCTCTACTCAAAACCCTAACGTCACTCTCCGTTAACACTTCGATTCTTACGAACAAACCCTAAATTTCTGGCGATTTTTTGTTAATTTTTTAGTTTTGAGTGTTGATTTTAATGGAGGAAAATCAGAAACAGCAGCAATTTTTGGTTTCATCTGTATCGGAGCTTACAAGTTCTTCATCTTCGTTGTTTTCGAAAACCGAACCGGTTTTTGCTCGGTTTAGCTTAGATTCCGGTTCGCCGGAGCTCCGATTTGGTCAGGGTGCAGAGTTGAGTAATGCCGTTGTGTTTAATGCTAAGATTTCTCAGGTTAATTTTTATGAATTTTGCAAATAGAGTAGAATGCAATTTTAATTGTTAAAAACTAGTATAAAGGATTAGAATTTTTATAATTTTTTGTTAGAAATGTACTGTTTATGTAGATATGCATAAAAATTGTACAGAGATCAAAATTTTAAAGCTAAAAAAAGCCATTTTTGGGATGAGTGGAAAGGATTAAGTTGTGGAAAAAGCCTCTTGCGGAAATGCATGGTAAGGCTGTGTACAATAGACTGTTGTGGTTTGGTCCTTTCCTGGATTAGCATGTAGCGTGAGCTTTAGTGCACTGGGTTGTCCTTTATAGTGGAAAGGATGGAGTGATACTAATGGTGATGTTTTAGTTCTCACATTTTCTTACTAACTTAAAGGTTGCATGTTGTTTCAAACTATGTTGCTCGAACTCTTCAAAAATATCGCCGGGTGTGTGTTGGATCCTTCAAAAGTAGTGCATTTTTGAAGGATTCGACACGGCTGCGACATTATTTATGGAGAATCTGAGCAACATAGGTTTCAAATGCATGAATAATCTTATGAATTTGTTTAGATTTTTTTTGTGGGGTTTCATGTTTTGTACATTTGCTCTCACGTTTTCTAGTTACCAAACAGAATGACCAGTGGATTTTAGTATAAGAAGTGCAGAAAATGAAGAATAAAACTGAAAAAGATGATATTTTAAACTGATGCTCATTAGGAATTTAAGTTATGTATTTGAGGGGTATTATCTTAGCCTTGATTCTCCTTTCTTTTTTCCAGTTATTCAAGCTAGGCCCTGCTGAATCCTTATGTGTATCTGAAACCAATAAAGAGGTATGGTTTAGTCGTTTAGAGCGCATAAGGTAGTTTTACAATGTGCTAATGTTGGACTTATTAATTGTTATCTACCTGCAAATAAATTTAGTATCCTGTTAACCTCTGTAAGGATTTCTAGAGATGGTTGTGTTACCTTTTGTTTAAGCTGATTATTCTAGTGAGTAGTGAATGTTATACCAGCAGCGGAATCAACAGATCATTTGGAATGCTTCGACTTCATTTAGTTTTTATAATCGAGAAACAATAAAACCTAATCTGGAGCAACTTTTCGGTTTTTTGGCCAGACGACAACCTACCATAATTGGAGTACTATTAAAAGATTTATTTATTAGAATATGCTGCCTGCATGACTTTTGTGCACATATATTTGTTGTAGATTACCAAGCACTACTTTGCATAATGCTGAAAACATGTAATAATGCAAATTTGTGTTGAATGTTATAATAATAATAACATGTTGCTTTAGGATTAGACAGTTGCTTACATGCAAAAATATGTGTGTTTGTCAATTGTTATAGACATCACTTATTTTGTCCTGGAAGAAAAGTTAAAGGTACTTATTTTATGTAAATCACTATTATGTTTGTGGAATTTGATGTTGTAATATTAATGTTATGCATTAACTTTGGTCTTTTGAACCAGAAATCACATTCAAGGGGAATCTCCATTCAATTTAGAAACGAGGAGGAAAGTAGGGCCTTCCATTGTGCATTTGAGCAATGGAAGAAGGAAGTGGTTGTTCAAGGTCTGTTTTGGTGTATGTCTGCAATGCTTTGTACCAAGTTTCCATGCAACCTTGTGGAGTAGCCACATTTTCCTCTCCAACAACTCTCTTGTTTGTTCAAATTTCATGTTGATTCTTTGCAGTTGTCTAGATATTGTGGTCACGGACATGTTAGTCTCATGATTTTGTGGGGTGAAATAACAGTTATTTGATAGCATTCTCTTCGTGACATTTTTTACTTAGATTCAAACTGTGAATGTTTGAAGTGTTGTGGAAAGAATCTTTACTTTTACTGGACTTTGTTTATGGCTTATCCTTTGCTTGTTATTCTTTTTCTGATACTGATAAATATTAATGTCTAAGCTATATGTCCTGCGGTATTAGGAACTTTATATTCGGCCGAGTGTTATCAACATTTGATTAGTTATTGTCATCAAGCTTCTACTATTGGTTGTGTTGGAGTACTGGTCCTTTTTTTTCTGTTTTTCTAAAGCACTTGTTTTCATTCCCCACAAAAATTAGAATTTGGACAATTCATTTTAGATATTTGACTTTGTTATAAGAAAAGGCTGGTTTTGGATATTTGATTATGTTATCATATCAAAGTCGAAGGTTCAAAAATGTAGCTGATACTCTCCATATATGTTCTTCGTTTAGTTTATAATTAATGGTTTTTCTTTCTTCAGCTCGTGTAAATAAAAAGGGAATTGCTCTTACTGCAAATAAGAAAGAAACAAGAAAGTGATGTGGTTCCTATCAAAAACTTAGAAATGTTTCACTATGCATAACTTCCCCGTTTTTGATGAATCTATTACATAAGATCAATTGCATTTAAGGGCATTTTGTCGGACTGCTCTACTCAGTGAAGCTTATTGTAATTATACCTGTGGATAGAAATCTGTGATGTAACTAATGAATTTTTTTATATAAGAATAAATAATGCTGACTTGTATTAATGTAACTTGTTTTTGTCTTTCTGTTAGAATGTCCTTTGAACAATGGAGCAGTATCAACTTCGAAAAGCAAATTTGATGAAAAAATTGAGGCATCTTCTGCCAAAATGTACTTTCACTACTATGGACAGCTATTGCATCAGCAGAATATGTTGCAGGATTTTGTAAGGACAGGTATTCTGAACTTCGATATCATGACCTGAGAATTTCCTTATAGATGCTCTCTTTTATTGCTCCTAGAATGTTACGGAACTCCCTTTTTGCATTTCTGAAGGATCAAATGGCTGATCCCATTATGGAGAGTTTGACTTGACAAATTTGAAAACTTGCAGGAACCTATTATTCCGCTGTAATTGAGAACCGTGCTGATTTTCTTGGTCGTGTAGTGGTTGATGTTGGTGCTGGTAGTGGCATTTTGTCATTATTTGCAGCTCAGGTGATCTGTTTGTATCAATGCATTTTCGATGAATGATATCAACCTTGGCACGGCCAGTTATTCTAATATCTACTATGCATCTTTTCTTTTTCCTACCTCTCATCACATCCAAAATAACCCTCATAGGCTGGTGCAAAGCATGTTTATGCCATAGAGGCTTCCGAAATGGCCGACTATGCAAGACAACTTATTGCTGGAAATCCATCACTGAATGACAGAATTACAGTAAGTGTTCTTTTACTTGTTTAAGCTGACCCCACTTAGTACGGGATTGAGGTGTCGTTGATTGATTGATTGTTCTATTGCCTTTTTCGGTCTCTTTTTCAATGCTATCCAACATATTCATATAATATCTTGGCAGTGCTTCTTATTATTTTTTTTGTTAATGTTTCATGTATGGATGTTTAGGTAATCAAAGGAAAGGTCGAAGATGTAGAGTTACCTGAGAAAGCTGATATTTTGATCTCTGAGCCAATGGGTAAGTTTGTCTAGTTAGTCTTATTTTTAATTTATTTGATAGATCATGTTAACTTCTGAGATGGAGCATTATGTATACTTTGGTCATACTGCAAATTTGTTAGAACTTTAGGTTATATCACTGTTAATTATTTGGGAAGCTTATAAGATAAGCTTGCTGTTAGAGTATGTTTCAAGAACCTATACTACAAAGAGAAAATATATGAAAGATCAAGAAAACAGTAACAACTTTTGTTGAGCTCTCTTTTCAGTTTCAAGCAGAAAATAAGATTGCAATCTTCCAAAATAGGGTAGAATGTGTTAATCGAGAATAACCAGAATTCCATGAATGGAATATTCAAAAAAGACATGCTTAAACCTGCTGAGTGAGTAATACAGTGCCTATACCTTACAGGTACACTGTTAGTTAATGAAAGAATGTTGGAGTCTTATGTGATTGCAAGAGACCGATTTCTTGTTCAAAATGGAAAAATGTTTCCTGGCGTTGGAAGGTAATTTTATTTTTTTAACTCTAAGCACATTGAGGAGTCTTGCCGTGTCAAATCAATGGTGATGTCTGCAATTTTCTTATAAGGTTTTGTTTCTCAGTCATTTCCTTATTTTTATCCCTTTAAATGTCTCTGTCATGCCAAAAATATGAAGGTGAGATTCTTCGTTAATTTTTTATCTTATTATCTTATATTATGTCATATTGGTTGTGCCGTTAGTTTTAGAAATAAAACATGAAATTAGTACTATTGTTAAATATAATTGTGAGTTGCACTGGTAATGGCTTTCTGCTTCATCTTGACAAAGTATTGTTACTTGTTGGAAAATGTTGGTATAACTAATTCCCCTTTTTTCTTTGATTTTCCCCCCTCTTGCACATGTTTGCCTGATAACTCAATAGTATTTGGGCTGAATCTAACTTATATTTCCTACCCTACTTTATTGGTTGCATTTACATATTTCTGCATGAATTCCATCAAGTGTCTTGAGCATGCATTACATAAACTAGCATGTAACCTTTCCATTATTTTCCTTCATCTGTTTTGTCTTGGATATGATATTCTTATCATTTTTAGCTTACGTTTCCTTTTACTCTTGTAGAATACACATGGCACCATTTAGTGACGAATATTTGTATATGGAAATAGCAAATAAGGTACACAGTGGATCATATCACCTTTTCTTCTTGATCTTGGAGTTTGTTCTGTTCTAAAAATTTCTCATTTCTTCTCTGTGGCCCCTTCCAACCGAGAGAAAGAAAACCATGGTTCCTTCTCTTTAGGGAATGAAGGTTGATGGGTACTCTGTTTCTGCCATATTAAGGGTTCTGAATGGTTTAAAATATTTGTTGAGGCATAGTAGTTGTTGTGGTAGATAGTATTCGTTTGTATTTGTGGTGTTTTCAGTGAAGAATCTGAAAATTCTCTTCAATGCATTGTAGACCTCCTGTAACAGTTCTTCTTCTTGTATTTTGCCCATGAAAAGCACTGATATTTTGTTCATCCTTTGCTCTTAAGAGAATAAGACCTCAATTGCTAATGGAATAAGTTATGGACTTCTGTAGCTGGTAGATTTGAATGCCATCTAAAATCAGTGTGGCGAATAGAACTTTTGGTATTCAAGCTTCACAGTCACCATGGATGTCTATTAGATCTTCATGTTTTCTTTTTAACAAGAATCAATTATTCAGGCGAAGTTTATTAACAAAGATCTCATTGTCCAAAAAATCAGTATCCATTTACTATTAGCATTTACCACTAGCTTCTAAAAAAGTCTGATAATTTGGACTTTGGCTTTCTTTTGCTTTTATACACTTTATGTCTTCCTTTTCGATGATATGATTTACTGGCCATTGTTTTCATTATTTTTTTTCCAATTGCGAGTCAATGTCTTGATACTATTTTTATTCCTTGCTGTCCAGGCTACCTTTTGGCAGCAGCAAAACTACTTTGGGGTTGATTTGACACCATTGCACGGATCTGCTTACCAAGGATACTTTTCTCAGGTCAATATCCTATATATTAGGAACTCTTGCTTGAACTGGCTTTAGTGACCATACTTGTCTTATCCCTGAATACTTCACTTTGACTTGAACAGCACTTTCAGAGCTTTCTTGAATGTTCCATTTTCCTGCTGTGTGGAGTTCTCTTATTTATTAGTTACTTGTACTTTTAAATATGCAGTCTGCTAAAATATCCAATTGTACTATGGAATCTTCAGAATATAAAACTGTGTTTCAGTAGTGTTGCTTTTGTTTGACTTCCATCTTTCTAGAATACCCACTCTACATGTGTCTGCTGGTCAGTTTGGAAGGAGAGAAACTGTAGATTTTTTGAGAGTTAAAAGGAAAATATCCATAAAATGTATCATGAAGAAGTTTAAACTATTCGAGAGTGGACTTTTCTGATTATCTATGCTAGGTTACTACCCTGGTAAGATAATAGGCCTACCAAATCTAACTTAATGTTTAGGATGTTTCTAACAAATAAATATGCCACATAAGACGTAAGAAAAAAACATTAGTGAGGGGTATTGTTCAATGTGAAGAAGTGGTAGGAGGTCTACTTATTTTGTTCTATTCAAGATACTGAAATGGCGAACGAGTTAATTGGTTATTCAAATGCAATAAACTAGTTACATATAATGTAATAATTTGGCCTCCAAGATGCAATAGATGTACTTTATTCAGGAAAAAGAATTGTAATAGACGTACTTGTTAGCCAAAGATTTTGTGTATTTTTTGTGATTTTTAGTCAAAGCTTGAATATTAGATAAAAGTTTTATACTCTTTTTCCATTTTCTTTGGATATTTTTGATCTTTTGCAGCCAGTTGTTGATGCTTTTGATTCTAGATTATTGGTAGCTCCTGCAGTGTCCCATGTGATAAACTTCAGTTCAGTAAAGGTATCAATCAACATTTTATTCTGTATGATGTGAAAATGAAGTTGCATTCCTTATTTTCAGCAGGCCTACTATTCCTTTTCTTCCCTTCCTTCTAATACAGGAAAAGCACTATCCGGTAAAGGATGGTGATGTTTGACAAAAATCACACCTCACTGACTCGGGTGTCACTTGGTCAAAATGTAAAGGAAACAAACAAATTTTTTGTTGGAGGTGTTAATAAAGGAAGATTTAGCTGTAGTGAAATTACTCTTAATTGTGGATTATCAGATTTGTTGAACGTCTAACACTAATTGTGGGCATTAAACTCTATCCAGAAGTAGTTGTAACATAACATTTCTATGAAATGATCTTTCTCGCATCTGTATTACAGGAAGAAGATCTATATGAAATTGACGTCCCGTTGAGATTTCTCTCTACTGTTAGCACTAGAATTCATGGGCTGGCTTGCTGGTTTGATGTTCTTTTTAATGGAAGGTGAACTTTTGTTATCTTCATCCCCTTGGTTCTGGTACTTGGTCTTCTTGCTTTTGTTGCTAAATTGTTTCCCCCTCTCTGCAGCACTGTGCAAAGGTGGCTGACCACTGCTCCGGGTGCACCAACAACTCACTGGTATCAGCTACGGTGTGTCTTACCACAACCGCTTTATGTCATGCCAGGACAGGAGATAACTGGCCGGCTTCACCTAGTTGCCCACAAGGCACAAAGTTATACAATTTACCTAACATTGTCAGGTAGTTCTTTGTTATGGTTATTTGTGACATGTCCATCATGTCTTGTTTTCTCTAATTCCTGTCAAGTCAAGATTGCTGATATTTCTTCAAGAATCTAACATGTCATTAATTTTGTATAGCTCTTGTTGGAGATATGCTCCAAACATCATCTGTTAAACTTGATCTGAAGGAACCGTATTACCGGATGTCCCAGCCCCAGGCATATTCAGCAGCACAGGATCAAAATCCTAATCAGCTATTACAATCGGTACTGCAGATTTCATAATCACAATTTTCACTGTCTCACCCCCCTTCTGCCCCCCTTCCACTGAGTTTCCTAGGTGCACATAAGCTTTTAGTGATGATTTGAAATTATTTGAGGTGTAGAGATTCCTTACTAAATCCTTTTGAACCTAAAAATATTTATGTGGTTAACGAGCAGACGCCTTATTTACTTTTGTCTGCAATGCCCCATCATGTGCATCCCAATTTTTTTCCTTGACAAAGTACATGATGATTCTTCTTGCCAATGGGTGGCTGGAGATTTGAATTCCGGACCTCTGCATGTTCTAATAGCATATTGAAGTTTGTAACTATCTTCTCTAAAAGCTTAAATTGTTAATAGAGAGCCCCCATAAATATCCAGTATTTGTAGGCTGGCTTATAAGCAGTGTTGTCAAAGGCGCGTTTAAGCCTGAAGCAAGGCTTAAAACACTTTGAGTGCTTCGCCTCGCTTAATGTGCACTTCAATATCAGTATCATGGCTCTAAGACAAAGTTTTCCTTGCTAATGATCTTTTCCTGAAATGAGGCGACACTAAACAATTGATATTTCACTATATCGTGAAAAAAATCAATTTCTTTATTCTTATATTTGTTCTTCATGCTTAATTGCTTATAATTATTAGTCTTGGACTAAACATATATATATATATTTGTATGTTTTCTCCATTTGCGCCTACGCTTTATTTGCGCTTTGCGACATTAGAGCTTTTTTGTACGTTTCCCTTATAAGCAAGGTTTCTTTGTTACCTTAACTGCTGTTAGTGAGAGCTCAAGTTTACCTTTTTCTACCTTGAACAGGACATGCAATTTCCATCTCGAGATGACGATGGATCAATCATGATGGAACCACCCTCCCCGAATGATCTACATTCGCTCTGATATTACAGTGTCCCAACTCCAAAAATCTGCATCGACGCCCTGTTGCATATGTGACATTACAAGAGATGTGCATGCATGTTTATGTTAGTCCAATTTCCATCAAGTTCATCTTTTTCCATTAACACTTGCAGACTCCAGTGTTGAGTGCTTCCAAATTAAACTCTGATATGATAAAAAGTGGTGGCTATTTGAGCTGTGCAGTAGTTATATTACTCACCAGTTCAACTGGTTCAGTTTTCCAATTTCTTCCCATTGTTAGCTATGTTGCTCGGATTCTCCAAAAAACGTCAACCATTGGATCTTTAAATATCAAATATTATTGCGTTGTTGAAGGATCGGATACGAGTGCAATGACATTTTTTTTTTTAGAGGATTCAAGCAACATAGACTGTAAGCCAAATGTCGAGATTATTTTCATATTCAAGAAAGGATTTGAGCTTTTTTAAGTTCGGTTTCAATTAAATATTCTGGTTATTTCAAATTTCCAATTTTACATGTAAGTTCTTGTTAGAAAAATGAAAAATGCTCGTTTCAAGTTAACATAATAATCTTTCATGGCCACCATATTCATTCAAATAAAATATTCATGCAACACAATAAATCACAATTGTTACAAATGTTGCCTCTACCATAAATTCCCAAGAAAATAATGAAAACCATATAATAAGAGAAATTGAAGCCAAAAACCATGATAAATCGTTTTTTCCTAGTAGGCTCTATTTGTCACAATCCAAAATTCGAGGTCATGATAGTACACATCTCAAAATCCAACTCGTGTAAGTCAAAAAAATTAACTCAGATAGTACAAGCAACCACACATACGAGACTTCCTAGAGTGGAGTCAGGCCAGCCACAAAAGAAAGAAGAAAAGAGAAAAGAAGACATCAACATAATTCCCAAAACAACATAAAGAGCATCTACTATGTCACTAGGATATGAAGTACATCTCAAGTCTTTGAAGGAAAAATAAAGACCGTAAATATTAGATGGAGTCTAACGGTGATCCGAAAAGCAGGATGTCACCACGGCTCCGAATAGACTCAACCAACTAGATCCAATCAATCGCCACGAGAAACACCTGACTAAGATTTGCATCAAAGGATTGGTAGAAGTGAGTATAATCCACATGTACTTAGTCAGCTTGACACAAATTCAAATCAATCAGACTATAATGTGCGGAAAAACACACACTATTTTTATATAAGTGAGTGCCAACAGGTGGAGAGTGAAGCCAAAATCAAGTCAACCATTTCTCACTCAATCCTCCCCAAAAAAAAAATGTCCATTTTCAATGGAGCTAATCTTCCTCAAGAACTCTTAATCAACATCTTCTGCAGATTACCTGCAAAATCCATAGGCCAATTAAGGTGTGTGTCAAATCCATTAAATTCTCTTCTCTCTGATAAACAATTCCTCAAATCTCACTTCACTAGCAACCACTTTCAAGAACCTGAAAAACTCATTATTTTATCCAATTCCCACTCTTTTCTCACTATAACCTTAAAAAATAATGGTGTTTTTTCAAATTCCATCAATTTTAAGCAAACCCCAAGTGACCAATTTGTTGAAATCTGTGGATCTTGTAATGGGTTGGTCTTGATTTTGAATAGAGATGATACTATAGTTGTAATAAACCCCATAACCCTAGATTTCAAGAAAATCCCAAATTCTCCTTTTGCTCTTGAACCAATTGGTAGTTTTAGTATGTATGGATTTGGGTATGATTATGTTAATGATGACTACAAGATTGTTGTGATTTCTCGTTATGACCATGATAATGAATATGAGCCAGATGTTTTGGACATGTTTATGGACATTTACTCTTTAAAAATTGGATCTTGGAAGAGGATTAAGAGTTCACCTTATGATCATGCCGTGCCTGAGCTTGCTTCTGGTGTTTTAGTGAATGGTGCTTTGCATTGGTTAGCTAGTAAAAAGCCTGATTATGTATCTGTTATTGGTGCTTTTGTGTTGAGTGATGAAGAGTTTGTTGAGGTTCCAGCTCCTAGTAGTCTTGATGAAGGTAAATTTGTGTTCAATAAACTTGTGGTGCTTAAAGGGTGTCTTTGTATGGTTGTTGATAATCCAGAGGGTAATGATAATAGAATTGATGTTTGGATGATGAAGGAGTATGGTGTAGAGGAATCTTGGACAAAGTTTTGTGTTGATGGAATTGATTGTTATGAGTTTTTGAAACCTTTGTGTTTTATAAGAGATGATGAAGTTGTGGTGAATGTGGATGGGGAGAAGTTGATGGTTTATAGTTTGGAAGAAGAGAACTCAAGGGACTTGGAAGTTGATGGAATTCTTGATAGGTTTGATAGTGTTGGAACTTTTGTGGAGAGTTTGGTAACTCCCACCGATCCCAACTTGTTTGGAATTGAGACGTAGTTATTGTTGTTATACTCTGGTGCTTCCTCATTTCAATAGTTCTATTTTCAAGTAATGAGGGGACCAACAAAGGGTGTGGATTGCGGTGGAACAGTATAAGTTCTTTCAACCTTAATCAGAAGTATCATATTCGAGTCTTCAGAATGAAGTTTTTCTCGATAGGGAGCACTAAGATCTCCATAGTGGACTTTCAATGATATAAATCTGAATGAGTTGGACCGGTGACTTGTGGACATTGAATGCTCCAAGAGAAAAGAAAGTTTGTGCTTGGGTGTATTTTTGAATCAATGTAGATGTTTCATATATTGTACATCAGTAGTATTTAATATTTTCTTCATATGTTTGAGAAATTTTGTGGAGTGTCATCTCCAAATTTATCACAAGGGGAATAATGTATATATAACATGTCTTGCTTTGTAGTATCTTTAACCACTATATTTATATTATTGTACAGAGTGAAGGGGCGGAAACACATTTAAAGTATCTTGATTTTTTGAGTTTCATATCTAAATGGTGAACGAGTTTTTTACTTGAACTATCACCAAATGTTTATTGAAACACATCTCAACTATCGGTTGTGTTAAAGTGTGTTTCGATAAACATTTGGTGATAGTTTGTGTTGGCTGACTTATCTAAGTTCAGTTAGTCAAGTAAATGAGTGTTTTTAATGTTGTCAATAATTCAAAAATAAAACTATTAATTTGCGCCAAATTTAGAAGTATTTTCAATACTTCTTTCTAAAAAAAAAAAATCTTGATATGAAGCGTTTTATCCTTTATGGACTTGCCCGGCATTTATTCGGAATTCAATTCTGTAGGCTTTATCGGACATCGAATAAAAAATTAAAATATATTACGAATGAATTTATAATCATTTGTAGGGGTATATTAGTCCATCCAAAAAATATTTCAAAATTTAGCCGTTTAATCTTTTTATTTTCAATTATATAAGATGGACACATTTTACAGAAGTAGTTTATATATAAAAACTTAGACAGATATTATTTCTCTATCAGAAAAAAAGGTAGAAAATTGAATATATATTTTTGTATGATCATTTGCTCCGAAGCAATTTTCCTTCTTCGAATTCATAGAAATTAGCGATTAATTTTATCTACATTTCTCTCAGATCTGTTTCTGGAAAGTTCTGCAGATCGCCGGCATTGCGGGAATCGTCGGAATCACCGGAATTACTCTATCTATAAGGTACTGAAAATGTTTTGATTTTTTTTTGTTGTTCGTGTTGATTTGTTTGTTTTTATGCTATGAATTGTTGTACTGTAGGCTTGAGAAGTTGTACTTTGTAATTTTGAATTTTGTTTGTAGATCGCTAGAATCGTACTGCGAATATTGATGATTCAATGTGTTTGATTTTTTTTTCTTTTGCGTGGATTTGCTCGTTTTTCTATTTTATGTATGGTTGTACTGTAGGCATGCGGAGTTGTACTTTGTAATTTTGATTTTACGATTCTACAATGTTTTTTTGTTCTGTTCGGTGTGTTTTAGTTTTTATTTGTGTAGATTGGTTCATTTCTATGTTATGGATGGTTCGTCGTATCGGATTTTGCATAGTTGTAGTTTGTATGTTTGAATTCTCTAAAGTACAAATGCAATCGTTCGGTACAAAAATCCGTAGTGTTCTATGATTCATTCTGAACTGGGAGATTTGGAGTGCTGAACTTTGAATCGTAAGCGTTTTTATTTAAATTTAGGTGGAAATCGATTGGTTTACTGTTGTTTTCAGCTTTGCTGGATTTACACGTGATAGCACGTGAATGTGCAGCTTTGATTTCGACTTTTCTCCTCCCTGTAAGCACCCTGGATCATAATCTACAAGTTTTTTTTTTCTTCCTATTTTTTTGTGATTAATGGCTGAATTTTGATGTTTTTGAACTCTTCCTGCTGTTGTTTAAAGTAGTGAATAACAGATCTTGAAATTGGCTCCACAACGCCGATCACAGCGCCACATGGGTGGTCAGACGCAGCAGAGCAATACGGCGGCTACTGCTCTATATGATCACCCGGGCAATGCCAGCTCTGCTGGTGATGCTGGAGATGCCGTCATGGCGCGATGGCTTCAGTCTGCCGGGTTACAGCATTTGGCATCTACTGGCGTGGATCAGCGTCTGCTTCCAAACTTGCTTATGCAGGTTTGAAACCATACTTCGTAACCACCTGTTTTTTTCTGCTAATGTTTGATTAGAAGTTGTCATAAGCAAGGGGGGTGTTGATTAGAAGTTGTCATAAGCAAGGGGGGTGTTGATTAGAAGTTGTCATAAGCAAGGGGGGTGTATGTTCACCACTGACTCATACTGGAACACTATGTATACAGAAGAGTTAAGTAAAACTTTAAACATGTTGTATATTCAGAGGTGCACTCATTGTCTTTAGATTTTATGTTGTGGTATTAGTCAAATTGAATAGTCCTTGTATGTCTTGCTGTAGTACCTGGGAGCCTTTTCTTTTATTTGATTTACCCCTCCGCCTAATCTAGTTATGTGGAATGCATTTATATACAAACATTGCACATTGCTCCATTTCTCCTTTTCTCCATTTTATTATAATTATATCTAACAACAATCAATTCCTCCTGAACTCCATTGGCCTTAGTTGCAATTCCAGCAACTGAGAATCCAGATCATGGAGTTTAATTTGCACAGCAATAATTTGATCCTTTTCTCTCCAATTCACCTGCCTTATCTTTCTTGTGGTTCTTTACCATGCGGGTTTTAGTATGTCTATCTTAGTTTATTTGGATGTTGCATATTGAGTTCGTTAAGAATTTTGAAGCCTGAATACTGTTTGAAGGGATATGGAGCACAGTCTATGGAAGAGAAACAGAGGCTTTTCAAATTGATGAGAAACCTGAACTTTAATGGCGAATCTGCTTCTGATCCATATACTCCAACAGCCCAAAGTCCAGGAGGGTTTGGATCATCGGATGGCCTTTATTCTCCTGAGTTTAGAGGAGACTTCGGAGCTGGGCTGTTGGATCTTCATTCCATGGATGACACTGAACTCTTACTGAGGTAAGGGTCTCATTTAAGTCTTGACCTATCTAGTACCTAGTTCCTTCTCTACTCTAACTGAGAGAACACGGCTGGTCTTACCTAGTTCCAGTGGAGCCTTCTCATCCTTTTTCAAATAACTGTTTAACCGTAAAGGAACTACTTAGCATTCTCTTAGTTACTAATTGTACAAACAGATGTCACTGGGGGTTAACATGTTCAGATAGATTGGGAGCTGTAATTATTTTATTAATAATTATATTTAACAGTAAAGTGTTCTAGTTTTAAGATTGTGGACTTTATGAGACAAGAAACACTGCATTTATGTCTGGAATTGGAAAAAAAATTCTAAGATTTGGGTGGGAGGATTTTAAAAGCTTGCCTTGTACTAATTGTAGAATAACTCACATGTCATGATTTCTGCATTTTGATGAAACCCAATTACTTGGTTTTATCATTTGTATCCACTGAAATACGTGTTTCCTTCTGCTGGATAACAGATAACTAGTCTTTTTCTTTTATAAGCCTGATGGATAACTAGTCATATTTTGTGAAGATCCTTATCAGTGGATATTGTCACTAGTGTGCTTGAATTTTAAGAGGTTGTAGACCAGCCGTGTTCTTCCTTTCATAATCATCACTCTTATTTAGAATCAAGATCATTTCTAAACAGTTAGACTGATCCAAATCTTTCTCATTTGTGAATACCAGGCCATGTGCCTTGTAATGTTTCGGACTCCCTTGTGATATAGAGAGGAATTTCTTCTTACTAATTCTCTGGCCTTATTTTCATTTTAGCATGTAATTTCAGAACCATTTGAGGTGTCACCTTTCTTGCCGGGGGTAAATAGAGCATTTGATAGTGACAACGATCAACAGCAGAAAGCACAACCAGAGGCAGATGCTGCCGCAGGATTATCCACAATTGAAAAAGAAAATAATGGGAGAGAAAACAATGTGGCGAAGATTAAAGTAGTGGTAAGTTGCTGGTTCAAATGCAAGCAACACTAATAGAAATGCGAAGATTTTTTGTCTTTGGTAGGTAGGAAATGATGAGATAATGATATCTATGTTGTGTTGATTTGGCATGTAAACTGGATTTCGAGGGCATATTCTCTTATTGGATTCTAGTTCCTAATCATTCAATTACCATCATCTTCCATTTCTAAGATGGTAGTTTGCTCTATCAAGCTAACAAATGCATTTTCACGTAAAGAGCATGTTTGAGCATGTTAAGATGGCTGAGGTTCTTGCAGCCTCCTTTTATTTGAAATTGATATGCAGCACGAAATATAATTGCGTAGTATTTGGTAATTCAACTGCATGACTGTTTTATGGATATTTGCTAGATGTTACATTCATTGTTCAGTCACTTTTCAATGAGTTCCACTTTACATAATACTTGGGAGTACTGGAAAATGACATTTTAGTCATATATTTTGCCCTTATTATATGTTTCTGTCTAGTGATTAATATATGCCTGCTAGATTTATAAAAGATCGTCTCACTGCTTTTACTAATTTCTGTGCTTTGACTCCCTTCTTCGCGTGTGTTTCCTGGTTGTTGAGATATCTGTTGGTTCTTTCTCTTTGCAATTTCCAAAGCTGACATTAGTGTTTGGCAGGTGCGCAAAAGACCTTTAAACAAGAAGGAAGTTGCTCGGAAAGAGGACGACATTGTCACTGTACCAGACAATGATTGTCTCACAGTCCATGAACCCAAACTTAAGGTCTAAAATTCGTTTTCACGTAGAGTTTGATTTATGGATAACTTGATTCAGTGTCTGATGTTTTCTTTATAGGACTATTTTGACCTCACTAATTTTTCTTGGATACATCTAATTTGACCTTTCCATATTTGTGAGGAACTGATCTTTGGTTGTATTATGAAGGTGGACTTGACAGCTTATGTTGAGAAGCATGAGTTCTGTTTTGATGCTGTTCTCGATGAGTATGTGACAAATGATGAGGTATCATTTCATTACCTAAATAGAAGATTTATACAAAGGTTGTCTGGAAAATTTTCAAAACTGGTTTGGACTACCTTCAATTTTTTTTTATCTTTTCAACAGTAGATGATTTACCTCCCAGTTTCTTGTAACTTTATCCCATACCATTGCTTTGCAGGTTTATCGAGCCACTGTGGAACCAATAATCCCAACCATCTTTCAGCGCACAAAAGCTACTTGCTTCGCTTATGGCCAGACAGGTCTGCTGCATTTCTTCACATGCTTGATTCATTTTGTTATCGGAGGCTGCTTACGATTATCTTCTCCTACTTACTTCTTACTTAATTCCCCCCCCCCACACACACACAATGTGCTAGTACTCTCTTGGTACGACTTTATAAATATCTTACCTTATTCAAAAAAAGAAAAAAATATTGTTGCTCTCTACATGTTCCATATAATTTCAAATGTTTTAGTTCCTTCTTTTGATAATTCTCCCTGTAAGTAGCTAGTATATTCATGCATATCTGGTGATGTTATAATGGAAGAAATTCATATGCTCTTTTGGCAGAGATAGGTGTGCTTCTCAAGTAGAGGATCAGTAATTTCATATTGAAACTAAAATAGTCATTTTCTCAATGCTGTTTTTAGCAATGTTAACCTTGCTTCAACTGCTTTATAATTGGTTATTTTGTTGTATTTCGTTTTCTCTTTTCTCTCTGATGATTTAGGGAGTGGTAAGACATACACAATGCAACCATTGCCTCTTAGAGCAGCAGAGGATCTTGTTAGGTTGTTGCATCAGCCAATTTATCGTAATCAGAAGTTCAAGTTGTGGCTCAGCTTTTTTGAAATATATGGCGGAAAACTGTTTGATCTTCTTGGTGATCGGAGGTTGGTATCCTTATAAAATTTCTTTTCACCTTATTTAAGGGATATTGCACATGCTCAAATGACACATTGAAAACTTGCGTAGCCTTGAACGTGGCATTGGGTCCCATAATTTGCACGACACCAATCGGAAACTTGCACAGCCTGGAACCTGGTATTGGGTCCCATAATTTAGTCTATGATGTGAGGAGAATAATGATACTCCTATCAATAATTTCTCGCAAAAATAGAGGAACTTCAAAACCGAAAGGTAGACAGTGGAAACTTGCAGTGTCCTAAATGGTTAGATGACTATGTGGCTAAGTCAATACGGTGGTTGGGACTTGGGAGCGTGTTGTCTTGGTTGTCCATTTAAAAGATGATTGAAATCATTGTAAAAACTGCTTATATTTTCGCCCATGAATTGATGCTTCATCTATGCAACATCTTTTCTTCGCCAGTTTCTTACCAGCTAGTCCATACTTTATGCAGGAAACTCTGTATGAGGGAAGATGGGCGGCAGCAGGTGTGTATTGTTGGACTCCAGGAATTTGAAGTTTCAGATGTGCAGATTGTTAAAGAATATATTGAGAGAGGAAATGCCGCAAGAAGTACTGGATCAACTGGTGCAAATGAGGAATCATCAAGATCGCATGCAATATTGCAGCTTGTTGTCAAGAAACCTAATGAGGTCAAGGAATCTAGAAGAAATAATGATGTTAATGAGTCCAAGGGTGGGAAAGTTGTTGGAAAGATTTCTTTTATTGACCTTGCTGGTAGTGAGAGAGGTGCAGACACAACTGATAATGACCGACAAACAAGGTAAGTTATCATAGCACACTTCTTGCTGTACCTTCGTTTTGCTTCCCTCTTCTGAGATGGTTTTTCTTTTTCCCTTTGGATTTGTTTTCCTCAGATGTTGTGCATCTGTTTTAAAAGTCATTTCACTGAGCCATTTTTAACATAAATCCTCGAGAGTTCTGGCTGGGAACAGCTAGGATGTTTCTTGATCTTATTCTATTAGTACTAAAAGTACGAGGTCATGAAGATAGTTTGTATGTTAGATGTTATTGTTCTGAATATTTTGCTTGAAGGTTGATCTTCCAAACACTGGAAATAAAGAGCTTGGCTTTGTCAAGTACCTTACTCTCTGCTGCTGGAAATCTTCGAGTTTCCACTTAGGCCAATCTGAAACTGTAGTTTACATGAGCATTCAGTACTTAGAAGATTGTGTGCTTCTCAGAATTTACTCAAAGGCTCCATATAATGCCTGCTTTTCTTCTTCTCTCCGTCCCTACCCCCTCCATTTCATGCTTTATGGGCCTTGCTACTAATTTGTTCAAGTAGCATATTTGAAATCTACATACTGGTTTCTTTTTCAGGATTGAAGGAGCGGAAATTAACAAGAGTTTGTTAGCTCTTAAAGAGTGTATCCGCGCTCTCGACAATGACCAGATTCATATTCCATTCCGTGGGAGCAAACTTACTGAGGTGCTTCGTGACTCCTTTGTTGGCAACTCAAGAACCGTTATGATTTCCTGCATCTCTCCTAATGCTGGATCATGTGAACATACAATCAATACATTGAGATATGCTGACAGGTAAATTTTTTCTTTAAGCGTGGGTTGATTTTATTGTCTCCCATCAAGCATGGGGTTAAACTAAAATGAGATTAACAGGGTGAAAAGTCTATCCAAAAGTGGAAACACAAAGAAAGATCAGAGTGCAAGTTTAGTACCGTCTTCAGCACCAACTTTGGCTGTTCCTGCTGGAGCAGGAGATGCTTATGAGCAATCTCAAGAGTCTAAAGTATTGGACACAAGCAGAAAGACTATGGAGAAAGAAAGCACATCTTACATTCCCTCTAGTGATTTTGATAAACAACCCTCTAGGTTTGGTTCAAGTCTTATCGTCAACAGCTGGGAGGAAAGTGGGGCAAATTCTGGTGGTATGGAGAGGGACAGGGTTGAGGTGAAGAATGCGTACAGCATTCCAGCTGGTCAGAAGCTGTACTCGACAACCAATTTGCAAAGTTCAGCTGATGTAGTGGACAAGGTGCCGAAAGTGTCTCCACCTCGAAGGAAAGCATACAGGGATGAGAAATCTGAAAAGCCAGAACGGTCAAGAAAAGATGTCGCAAGCATTGATTCATCTTCTACAAGTTATAGACAACAATCTACAAGTACCCCCACAAAAAGTGTTGGATCAAGACAAAATGAAGTTTCTTCACCTCCTCGTGATGAAAATATCAATGAAATACTCGAGGTTAGTCTTTATTATGCCTTTAGCTTTTCATTTTGTTATTTTTTCTCTGTAAACTCTGTGTTGAACTTCTCCAATGATGTTGTTATTGTCCACTTGCTGCATACAGGAAGAAGAAGCCCTTATAGCTGCCCATAGGAAAGAAATCGAAGATACAATGGAGATTGTTCGTGAAGTAAGCAAAATCCCATGTTTATTTTGTTCTGCTAATGTTCATAATTGTTTATCTTCCTGAATCGCGGAGGTTTTAGTTAATGTGCTCGTTATAACTAACATATATTCTTTTGCTCTTAGGAAATGAAACTGCTGGCAGAAGTTGATCAACCTGGAAGTCGAATTGACAATTATGTGGCACAGCTAAGCTTTGTGCTATCACGCAAAGCAGCAAGTCTGGTCAGCCTTCAGGCTCGTCTTGCAAGGTTCCAGCATCGATTGAAAGAGCAGGAAATACTGAGTAGAAAGAGGGTACCGCGTTAGACATGAAATCTAGTTATTACACCAATTTACTTGTCCCTTTGTAATTCGTGCAAGATAGAAGCTTTAAAATTGTAAACAAACAATGTGCAGATTTTTACTAAATAGAAGAAAGAAAACAATGGTGTTGTCTTCTCTCATGAACTTGAACTAAAGAAACTAGCCCGTCTTGCTTCGTCTTTTAATAATACTAAGACAAAGCAAGACGGATATTTCAGAACTTGTAAATTCATTATGATTATGATATGGACACTTGTGAAGATCGATATGAAATTTTGTGTTTAATATATATATCTATCTTGTTTGATCTTGAATCATAGCTTTACAAATATAGCTCGAGAATTCATCCAAACAGAGTGAAATTTGAATGCTCTACAGGGATTGAAAAGACTGTTTTAATAAAATCAACCTAAAGAAGCAGTTCTAAACTCAAAACTTACAAAATCAAGCTTTTTCTTGTATAGTAACTAGCTAAAATTTATAACATACACTGACAAAATCATACTATATAGGTCTTCAAGAAATAGTTGGCTTTGCGTCGACCAACTATTGAACTACATAACCATTCCTTTGTTGAAACAGGATATACTGCATTAAGAAAAAAAGATCTATGTTGCTTGGACTCTTCAAAAATGGCAACAGGTGTGTGTCGTATTCTCCAAAAGTAGTGTATTTTGGAGAATCCGAAACGGGTGCAGCATAGAGTGAACGCAATTTAGCTCAAGATTGTTTAATCTGCTTTCAACCTCAAGAGCTCCTTGGCAGTCCTCATCCTAAAATATGGCATGTCTCCCTACAGAGAAAATGAAACAACACTTACGACTTCACATTCCAAGTATACAAATTGCCAAATGGTGCAAACAAACTACTTCACTCCTTTTCATTTTATATGAAGGTGTTTGACTAGGCACAAAATTTAAAAAGGAAAAAGGACTTTTGGAACTTTAGATCTTAAACACGTCATGACATTTTTGCAGAAAAAACTTTTATTTTCCTGAACAGATTGCACTGAAAGATGAAAAATAGTCAACAGTATCATGAGATTTCAAATGGTCCTATCTCAAGCTGGACTGCCGCAGCAAAATTTATTTATGGCCTGGAGAAACATACAAGTATACGGAATCAATGTGTCATGGTACTGTAATTAATTGAAAGTTGTCTCTTACATTCTATCTTTCTCAAAAATGTTTCTCTGTCTTCTCATTCAGAGTTGGTATGTGTGATGTGGTCGGGGGTAAAAAAGCGTCAGATAATGATGCAGCACATAGCTTACCTGATTAAAACATAGTCCTTTATCTCTGCTGTAGAAATCCGCATTTTTTATCATAAACACACCGCAGTCGTACCTGTTCACAACGAAAGTTCCCAGTCTGATCAAATGATAACACACAAAAACCGACAGAAGATAGATCTGAAGTTAATCAATTTTCTTGCATAAAAGGAAAATCTAGCAACTGACTCAAGATATTTGGGGAATAATGGCTATAAAATTTGAGTTCACAAGCATCAGAGTATCTCTAAAATCAGATTCACAAGGAAAGCACAAGAAACACAATACAATTTGCTGTAATAACAAGAATAACTATTTTTTTTCAACTAAGGAGAATACCTTCACATTGCAACACTAATCAGCTAACAAACTTGGATATAGCCTATGTATATATCCGGCTGTGGAATGTTGGAACATTTACAGAAAACATTTATGCATTCTAACTTTAATTAAAGTAACTGTAATTCTATGTAGGCTTAGCAAACAAAAATAACATTTCATTCTTCTGAAAACAATTTGTGCAAGGTCAAGAAGTTTCTCTGCAAAGTAACCAACTATAAGCTGGAAAAAATTCATTTGGAATAAATAAAAGAACAAAGCATGTTGCAGCGCCCAATGGCATTTAAGGAATTCTACACCAGTAGGATATGGCATTTCTCATCTACTGTCGATAAGGCTTCAAGGAATTATATCATGAAAAGCAAAAAATCTTCATACTTTTCGACTTCTATTTGTCATTTCTAGCAGAGCATGTAGTAATTATAAGTTAGGAATTAAACTCAAGTGCACCAGAAATGACGTCGAATTAAATGGATTAGGAAGAGCATCTTTACTAATATGAGGCCGAACATTGCTATGCTTAAACAGGCCAAGATTTCCGACGGTATCAGCAGAATGTCAACTACTCATCCTTGTAGAGAGACACTCCATATAGCAACCAAGCGAAAGCCAATGTTCCAGCATTGCTTAGCAGGTCAAAGCAAAGCGTCTTCACGTATACTTAACAACTGACATATGGCAGGGAAAGTGCAAAACTAAGGTCAACCTATAGAAAATGCCTTCTTCTCGTTCTAAGTAAAACTTAATAAGGAATAAGTTTCTATAAGAACTACTGAAAAATCTCCAATAAAAGTCAATCAGCTGAAGAAGTTAACAGAAAATAGCAGTAATAAATATCAGAGTCGCAAATATGTTTGGGAGGAATCATTAGACCAAAGTGTCAACACACCCATTCTTTTGCTCTGGAAGGTCCTCAACAAACTCTTGTTTCCATGAACTAACATCAATGTGTTTCCCACTCTTGTCCTTCACCTCATCAACAAAGTAACTAGCCTGCACATGGATATCAACAAATTGTAACATCCATCAAGCTAGAGCAAAAAATCCAGAAACATGATCTTTACTCAACACCCTTTTCCCAGTCACAAATAAAATTAAGAATAGACAAGGTAACATGTCTCAACAAGTTTTCCTTTGTACAGATACCAAACTTACCAGCACTTTCAGCACATTACTATCCCTTCCTCTGAGTGAATCAAGATATTGGAACTTCTGATCCTTTTTATTGATAACAGCTAAACACCAATGTATTTCTTTGTGGATAGGGACAAATATCTAAGTAAATTAGGAGAATCAAATTAGTACACAGCAGATAGCAAAACAAAGTAGGAACAGGAAAACAAATCAAAGAATTTTTACTTTATCGCATTCAAGGAGGGAGTAACCCAGCTTTCTTTGGGATGTCCATCTTCTCACAGATTGATAGTTATAGCCTCCCGTGCCACTTATCAACTGCAAATGCAGTAATATTTCCACGAAAATGGGCAGATTTTCAATTAAATTCTCAAACATAGTTTCAGTAAGGTGATAATAATCAGTAATTGACACTGCAACCTTATAATGTGAACAAAATCAGATATTTTTAATAAACATGATAACAAGTTAACCACGAGAGACAAACTAAATGGTGTCAATAACCATAGTTCATTCATTGTAGAGTATGGACTAAGAAGCAAAAGCAGATCAGTATACGAATAAAATATTTTGTGAATATATCAGGTCTAGGGAAATAATTGGTAAAAAAATACTGCTAACTACGGTACTTATGGATCAGATAAGGACTCTGATAGAGAAGACAAATACTTCATACTCTACTCTTGAAGTGCGAATTCAGTGGAAAGAGGGTGTGACATGTTTAGGCAAATATGCAGACTGAGATGACATTTTATTGCAAGCACTAGTCATCACATTCCATACAGAATCTAAATCAACTGCAGAAATCAGGAAAGCATTGCAGACCATTTCCAACCATAGGCACTTGAAGAGTGGCACACGAGTCGGTGTACTGTCTGTTATAAAGAAAGAAAAAATATCTATGGACAGTAACTTATATCTATGTATATACACATACAATCTGATGTTTCCACACTTTAGACAAAAACATCTTCTATTCATATACATGACTTAAAAAACTTTTCTTTTATGATGAACTTATTTTACTTATTGATTAACTGCATTTTTGTCTTGGACATTGATGAAGTAGACAACAGACATAAATCAACAGGCCACACTTTCACTTTCAGATAACTATTATTGACCAAGCCTCTGTATCAGCTGACAATAGTTGTAGAACTTAAATTTTGAGCTGAAAGTCAACGAACTGACCTTCTTGTAAAAGAATGTGTTAAAGAAATGACATTTCAAGAACTTCTGAGGCTCCCTTTTCTCTCTCTCCTTTAACAGTTCAAGATACACATTGATAACCTGCAAAAAAAACAATCCATCCATGACATTAAAACTCATTTTATTTTTTCTTCTTGTCCATATTCAGTTTCACTAAATCTTAAACTCTCCTACCCCTGAATAGGAAAATGAGCATAAAGTATCACCTCATCATTCAACCATGCCCCAGGTCTCAAACATTGCAATATTTCTCCAGTAATATCAATATTGGAGTTTTTATGGGTTACCAAAACCTTTCTCCTGCACAGAATTAGACAGATACAACATATGAAGAGATTGCAAATTAAACCTCGTACAAAATAAAATGTGTACAAATCATACCGATTGGATTTAGATAAAGCACAAGAAACCTCATCATGTTCCTCTTCAGTTAGAGGCACAAATGGTTCTGAAATCGCATCCTGCAAGTTAATAAACACCAAAATGAGGAAATTAAACTATGAACACACGTAAACCCACATCATAAAGCAGATTCTATCACGCTACCTCTTTAACCTGTTCTTCTTTCTTTTGAGGCCGCAACAACCTATTCGTTTCGAGACTCTTCTCATTCACTCCTATCTGGAACTGTAATCTTTTCAACTTATCACTTATTTTCTCCACTGAACCAAGAAGTTTCTTATACAAAGGGACATAGAAGTAGGAATCCGACGTGGGGTTCATAGCTAATGAGTCTATCATCTTTCCCACACTCTCTTCCTTCAAATTTCCATCATCCAAACCCGTTATTACCACGGATGAATCCTTACCATCATAACCATCCAAAATCTCCACATCATCGTCATCAACCTCCTGGCCCAAAAGATCACTTTTTTCACAACCCCATCTTTCCGATTCCTCGATACTCGAATCCTCAAAACCTTTAGCAGCAGCAGCATTATCAACATCTAGATCACTTTTTACACAACCCCAAGCTTCCACTTCCTCGATACTCGAATCCTCAAAAAACCCCTCTTTAGCATCATCATCATCAATACCATTCCTCAAACCATCAAAATCACTTCTTTTAGTTTCCTCATACTTTCTCGACGGAGAATTACCCATTTCAGGACCTGACTTTTCCAAAACCCCCTTGTAATTCACAATGTACGACTTCGTTTGCTTAGACCCAAATCTCAATTTCCTACAAGGAGCATGAATTTCTCTTCGAATTGGGTTTATCGGATCTGGGTACTTGAAAAACCTTTGTACAGTTGATTTACTTGATAATGGTGGATTTAGGGCTGAAAGTTTGAGCTTTTTGGACAAATTTGAAAGTGGGGTTTTGCAATTCGAAGAGAAGAAATCATTACCTCGCTTCCTGTTGCTCGTTAACGCCCCCATTGAAGTAGAAATTCTTGAATTTTCTCAGAAATCATCAAGAACCCGCTAATGTTGAGTTTGAACAAAAATTGAGAAGAAATTCTGATTTGGGGGGAAAGGGCTTTTTCTTTTTTGGCGGTTTTGATATTTTTTTTTAATCTATTTTTTGGTTTTTTAATTCATATTTTACTTTGTAATCCAACTAAATTTGTGTTCGTCTCAAAAGTCCCATATTAGAAGTAAAGTCCTCTCACGATACTTATTGATGCGGTTTTAACATATTCAGTAATGTGAAAAGTCAACTAATGTTGAAAAATTTATGCAAATTTTAATTTTGAATCTAAATAAATTACAGAAAAAGGTCAAATATATTTTCGTACTATCAAACAATTATGTAATCCACTTTTACCCCTTTGCAAGCAATTCATAGCAAGTCCGCACTAAAACATAGATATAATGAACAACAAATAGTAATAGAACAGAAATTATAACAAAACAATATGATAATCGAGGTATAAGGAACAACATATAATAACAGAAATTGAAGAATAAAAAATTATAGAAGCAATATTATGTTTATTAATATGAACTGACAACAAGACAATGCATTGCTATCTATACTAATCATAATTCATATCTTCCACACTTTTCTATTTAAGAACATTTCCACAATAAGTTGAAAATAAGTCCTTTGTCTTACACTTCCATCCCGAAGTAAGTGTAGTTTACCAGTTCCACCGAATGCTTCTATCTCTCAGCAAAGATCGTGTGAGTGTACAGTTATGTTTCGAATGCTTCACCATAGAATAGATTGTCCAGTTTCCATTTTTCTTCGGTGCACTTGCTTTATATCTCCGACACACAAGAAAGAATACAGTGAAAAGGAAGCCACCCTAGCCCCTGTCCCGCCAATCAATCCACTAGCATCTCGCATCCATGCCCCCATTTGATTGACACACACGGATGTAGTTGTAGATAGGTTAGTCTTAATCGGTCATGTCTTTTTCTGTCTTCTAATTCTTTTCAGAAGGAATTCTCAAGCTTTTAAAATAATGGCCGTGACTCTCTTTTTTCCATGAAGAGGGAACTTATCATTAGATTTTTGGAGTTTTGCCTTTGGTCCTGCACCAAGTTGGAAAATGCTGGTTCGAAAGGACCTGAATAAACTAATTACCTTATGTGCTATCTAATTATCTCTCTTCCATATTTCTTCAATCTACCTACCCATCCACACTAAAACATAAGTGCATTTCTTTTTACATATCCGAAATATCTCAGTCCCATTTCTTGAAAAAGAATAAAAAAAGTATCAATATTATCTACACCCTTTTTCTTTTACTGCAAAAATCTCGGACTCCATTTGATTTGTGTTCACTGTTACGAGTTGAGTTTCCATGGCAGCTCAAATGGTGGAGTTCGAGAGAGATGATGCCTCCCATCAAAACCCAAAATGGAAGAAACCCAATGACGGAATTCCAATTCTGCCGGAAGAACTCATCGGAGAAATACTTTCTAGGGTTCCGGTGAAATCCCTCTTGCAATTCAGGTCTGTTTCGAAATCCTGGCTTGCTTTAATCTCTAGCCCCAAATTTATCAAAACCCATCTTAGTATTTCTGCAAATAACAAAGAATACACCCACCATAGGCTTATGCTTCAACTTACTAGTGATAGAGTTAATTGTTCTTCAGTTTGCTCTATACATTGTTCAGTTGCCTCTATACTTAAAGGGTCTGTTATGGAAGTATCAAAGTTGTATTATCCGGAAAATATACTATCCGGGACTATCCCGGTTGCTATGGGTTCTGTCAATGGATTGGTTTGTCTTGTACATGGTGGATTGATTGGTTCTTCTTCCATAAAGAAAACAGATGTGCTACTATGGAATCCATCAACTAGGAAGTACAAGAAATTGCCTGATTTAAGATCTAGTTTGAGCACTAATCATCGCTTTTGCTCATTTGGTTTTGGATATGATGAGTTCCATGATGATTATAAGGTGGTGGGCTTTTCTTACTCTTTTGATGCTGGTTGTGAGGTCAAAATATGTAGTCTAAAAGAGGATTCTTGGAGAAGCACCCATTATCCTCCTACAGATGGGGTGAGATTCCTTTCAAGGGGTACGTTTTTGAATGGGAAGGTTCATTGGGGTAATTATGGTGAGCGTAACATCATTTCTATTGATTTGGCTGATGAGAAATGGGAGAAGTTTGAGCTGCCATGCTGTGTAGAAAAAGAAGCCATTTTGCAAGTGGGAGTGTTGGGAAATGATCTTTGTGTGATACCTCATAATCTTTCTTTCATACGCCCCCAATTGGATGTGTGGGTTATGAAAGAGTATGGGGTTAAAGAATCTTGGACAAAGATATTTACCTTCAACGCTAGAATGTGGCAGCCACCCCTTTACATTTCAGATAAAGAGAAAATTTGGCTCATGTTTAAACGAACTTTATTGTTGTACAATCTGAAGGATGAATCTAAAGAGTTTACTGAGCTTAAACCTGGACCTGGTGATGTCGGTACTCTTTACGTTGAAAGCCTAGTTTCTCCCCTTTTACAAAACGAACCAAGGTCACAACAGGAATGAAGGGTGCAGATGGACGCAATTGTGTAAGTAATGAATTCTAAGAGTTCCACTTTATATATTTCTTTTTTGCAAGAGGGCTCAATTTCGTTTCTTTTTTGCATGAGGGCTCAATTTCGTTTCTTTTGTGAAATATTTGAAAAAAAAAACATTGCAGGACACATTTATTCCACATCTGCTTGTAGATCTTGTTTGTCCTTATACTTTTTGCATATTTCCATGAAAATAACAACTTTTACGAAAACAATTATTTGTTTCTAGTGTTTAGTTTGTGTTCAACACTTGATGGCGTTGGATGGTTTTCTCTGTTGTTTTGAGGGGACTTGTGGTGCCTCCACTGGGAGTAAGAATGAAAGTCATGGCAGGTGAATGCGCCTATAAGGTATAGAGCAAGGCCAGGATTATCATTTGGTGCTTGTTACTACACACCAAAACATCCGACCTATATATAGTCAAGTTGTTCGTCTATCTTTCAGATCTCCTTTCCTTCTGTTCATCAGATTTTTGGTTGCATCTCGACTTCTGATGACAGTAGATACCAAATTTTCTTGTAGCATTAAGCCTGTGTTGGGTTGTTTCTCTTGCGGCATTCGTGACTGATGAAGCATGTAGTTGAACTTTGCTCTTTCACTTATAATTTCTGTCAATAATCTCTTTATATTTATACTACAATTTCATTCATTTCAGATAGCTGCCTGTGCAGGTTGTGGTAGCTTTGCTACATTCCCAGTTCTGCTAGAGAAGTTCTTGGATAGTACCAGTTCATATTTGGTTACCCGAAGCTCATGTAGAGGCACCTATGGCAGGATCCGTCATCTTGGCAGGAATTGCTTTAGAAAATATGGAAGATGGAAGTTTCATCATGTTTTTCAAATATTTGTCTTTTTATGCTTTGATGTTTTTCATAACCCTATGGTATTAGGTATATATAGGTTGAATTTATATTCGAACCATTTAGTTTTGTCGTGTTATAAGAGAGACGGATGATATACTTCATTATTATTATTATTATTATTATCTAATTATATATAATTGTTATGGGAAAAAAATGTAGTAGACTCATAGTGGGTTAATTCACGAATTGAATCAAATGGGGCCTTTTCATTTTCCAAATGGGAACTTAATTAAATTAAAGAGTCGCGCTCTTTAAACGCCTTATAAGAAGGAAAAAGTGGCTTAAGTCATCACTTCCAATTCGATAAAGGGTTTTTCATTTTTCATGAAAGTTTGATTACTTTAGATTTGCACAATGTTAAGTCCGCTAAAAGAGGCATTGAGCGTTTTAGTCATAGAATTTGGGACTCCAATTTCTTGATTTGAAATCAGTGTTTGACGTGAAATATGTAGAGATTTTCAATTTTTTAAAAAAGTAAAATTAGATTCATAAGATAATTTTATATTTTGCGAAAGAAAAAAGGAAAATAAGAACCAATCATTTTTATCTTTTTAAAAAAAGATTCAGGCTTGACATGAAGAGATTGTTCGTACTTCGTACCATGTGAAAGAATTATATCAAAAAATAATTAATTATTACTAGTAAACTATGTGTATTTAAAAGTTTGGAATAACATATAATCATATGCATTTATTCATAAAATAAACATGAAGATATGTGATTTATTAATACGTAGGATATTTAATGTCTTGTTTATGAACTATGTTACACTCATTTGGTAAGAAAATTTGTAAGAGATGGGAAAGTTTTAATTGTTTTCACAAATTGTGGAATTTTTATATTTTTTAGAAAAAAAATATTACTTAAAAAATTCAAATTACATATCCGAAAAAAAATTATATATATATATATCACTCTCAATGAAAATAAAGAGGTTGAAAAAACTATCCTTTGTGGATATGATCTCTCTACTTGGTGGTTGTTTAAGACCATTAATTTTATTAACTACCTTGCAATGTCCACTAGTTTAGATCCACAATTAAATCCACTAATTTGATTACATTATAAACATTTTATAGAACCAAGCACAAATAAATTAAAGCTTTTTTTTCTTCTTGTATTGTTAAGCAATAAAGAGATAGAAGATTGAGAAAAAAACACAAAAAAATGAGTGAAAAATCAGTGTTGATTTTTGCAATTGATGATAGTGATCATAGTTTCTATGCTCTTGAATGGACACTTGATCATTATTTTGGTTCTCCATCAACTTCTCAATTTAAACTTGTAATTGTTCATGCAAAAAGTAATGCATATGCTACTTGTTCTGTGGGGATGTCTGGACCAGGTATAAAACGAATTCAGAATTTAGAGTTAGTATATTTAAAATTAGTGTGATGTTGTTCTATATACGTTTTTTGTGTGTGTATGTTTATATGATTTGAGTTGAAAACATTCATATTCGATGGAAATATAGCGTCCTTTGTAGATTCGCCTTTGTGTTAAATCAAGACATGACAAATAGGCGTATTAATGGGTTAGAATGGGTTGGATGGGTCCAATGAAAATATAGAGTTCTTCCTTTTTTTGCCTTTGTGTTGAACATAAAGGTGTCAAATGAGTTTGTTAGTTAAAAATAGGTTGAGTCAAGATGAATTTGTTACATTATTTTGACCCGTTCGACCTCATAATTAATTTAGTAAAGCAATTCAAATTGAACTGAATTTTGACAAATTCTCTCTAAAAAAAGAGATCAAATTAAATCATTTTCAACGAGTTCATAAGAATTAATGATCTTGTTTTTCATCGGATACATTGAATCCATTCATATAACATAATATATATGTTATTGATTCATATAGCAAAGTCATGCATTGTCTAGTTCCCTTAATCGGTATTGTTATTATTTTTATTATTCTACTATTTTATTCTTCGATGATTTTGTTATTACATGTTGTTTCTTTGCTTCAATTACTGTATAGTTGTAGCTACTGTTCTCTTCTCCTTTTGTTTTTAGCATGTCTTCTTCACTGATGTATTTTCCTATTAATACTTGATTTGGATATGCTTTACTTGAGCCGAGGATCAATTGAAAACAGTCTCTCAATCTTCACAAGATAAGGATAAAATTGCATACATGCCACCCTAGCTCCCAAGACTCCCACTTCTGAGACGACACTGAATATGTTATTGTTGTTGATTCATATAACAAATACAATAGATATTTAATAGATTTTATTATATATTTGATTAATGTTTTTGTGCAGGAAGAATTGATGTGCTTACACTCATAGAAACAGATATTAAAAGAGGAGTAGAAAAAGTTATTGAAAAAGCAAAAGAATTATGCAAGAGTAAAGGTGTAACAAATGTATCATATGAAGTATATGAAGGTGATGCTAGGAATATTATTGTTGATGCTGTTGAAAAGCAACATGCCACTCTTTTGGTCATGGGCAGCCATGGTTATGGAGCTTTCAAAAGGTATATATATATACACACAAAAACATGGTCACAAAATAATAATAATATACTATTGACGATACGTCGATAATATAAGATTTTTTACACTATCAGTAAGTTATTTACATTGACAGTACATATAATCTATATTGCTTGATCTCTTAAAAAATATCATGGGGTGTCCTATCAGATCCTTCAAAAGTATCAATACAATTTTTGAAGAATTTGACACGACAATAATTTTGGAGAATCCAAACCATATAGTATAGGACATAAACTGTGATTTTTCTTTCTAAGATATTGATTAGAAATCAATTTTAAAAAGTATAAAAAGAAACATTGCCACAAATATGATAATAATTAGTTATAAATACTTCATTTTGGTTTATTGAGTAAAAATTATATACATCGATAATATAAGAATTTTTACACTATTAATACGACTTAAAGTTGATATAATATGGGAAAAATTATTTGGAGAAATACTTTTTAATAAATACTTACTAATTTTAGCGATACTTTTTATTTATTACCATTTATAGCAATGCATAACAATACTATGAAAAATCTGCACTATGTATTAAAGCAGTGGCGGAGCTAGGAATTTCGAGATGGGTGTGCAAATTTTCTTCTCACCTATGTTAAGGATGTGCAAAATCAAATATACACTCATAATAACTAACATTTAACCTTTATATACTATATAACTCTATTAAAAGTGAATTATGTACTCAATATAGATGTATTAAAAATGTTTTAAAACATATCATGCTTGTTTGGTAAGAACATTGACACAATGTATTATAAGTGTATTAAAATGTGTGTAAATGTATTATCCATCAATAAAACTTGTATTATATGTGTTTTATAAATTATTCTTTGTAATATATATTAAAACTGTATTATAAGTGTCAAAGTGAAAAAAATATTATTACTATAATTGATAAATATTTTCTTAATATAACATAGATAAACATAGATCTTACTATTTATTTTTCTTCAAAAATATTGATTGGATTTTTATTTTTTATTTTAAAAAATGATGCAGGGCTGTATTGGGCAGTGTAAGTGATTACTGTTCTCACCATGCTAATTGTTCTGTGATGATTGTGAAGAGTAAGCCAAAGCCAAAAGAATAGACAAACTTAAGGACTCATTTAGTTGGAGAATAAGTTATCTCGAGATTAATTATTTCAGAATTGCTATTCTATTTTTAATATAGAATAAAAAAAATATTATAATCTCAAGATAACTAATCTCGAAATAAGTTATCTCGTTATTTTATTTCAATCAAATATGAGATAAACTTATCTTAAAAATCTCAAAACTAATTATTCCTTTATCCCTGGTACTAAATGAATCCTAAATGATTCTGTTTTTTTCACTTGTTAAGATTTTAGATGATTTTTCTGGTCTATGTAGAATTGTATTGATTCTAGTGTTAGTACATTAGGGGTGTTTTTTTTTTCTTTTCTTCCTTAAAAGGAAAAATAATTAATCATAATTTGTACTATTTATTTTAGATTCTTTGTAATTAAATTACACTATATATTACTAATGTTTATTAAGTATTGTTTTTGATGCAAGATATTATACAAATTGTTACTTAAGTTGTATTTTGATGAATGATGCAAGCATATAAAGTTAATGTAGACAACAAATCACTTGGATTGTTACTTTAAATTTCTACATATAAATTATGGAAAATGGTTAAAATTGTCTCTGAACTATGAGAAATAGACTATTTATACCCTTCGTTATATTTTGGGGTCAAAAATACTCCACCGTTATCCCTAGAGACCACAAATATCCTCCAAAGTTAACCGCCTAATTTTTTAATGACATGGCAATGTCAGAAGGCTCCATCAACTCAGTTGAGGAAGTGAACTCCTATCTTACATTGGCTTCTGTTGTTGCCGTTATAACATTTTTAGTACCACCATTTGTTCCTTCAACATTTTATGCGACAAGAAAATAAATTATTAAAGGACATACAGTATTATACGAGTGCTTTCTTTGATCGGTGTTCTCCAGATCAAAACTGAAAGGACATATCAGTCCTCAAAGGATCATCAGACATTTCTTCATGTCGGGAGAAGGAGAGGATAAATGACAACTTTCTTTATTTGTTGGAAGTAAATTACGCAAAGTCACGAATTGCTGAATCAACATTACGTAGTACTAGAGTGCTTTCTCCGATCGACATTCTCCATATTAGAACTGAAAGGACATATTAGCCCCTGAGTGATTATCAGACATTTCTTCATGTCGAGATGGGGAGAAGATAAAAACAACTTTCTTTCTCCCATTTCACTCTTTGCTCCAATTCCAATAGGATAAATTGAGCGAGCTAACACTTGCTATAAGGATTTCTGACTATAGCCACTTGAGTCAGCCCGAAGGACTATAATGAGTGAAAATCCAAACTTAGTGACCATTTTGTACCTTTTGCTCCAATATTCAATTGAGCGGGAGGAACCAAAAATTCAAAGAAGGTAAGCTCTACACATTTGACCCAAAAAAACTCAAGCTTTCGTAGAGCCTCAACAATGGCTTCCAAATTCTCTGGTAGATTTTCCATGGAAGACGCTATACAGAGCATAGTAAACGACCTCGAAACTCAAACACCCATTTCAGAATCAGCTTTAAAGGATCTACAAACCCTTTTGGATCACACACTCAAAACCAACGACCCTATAGATATTGAAGACTTTTACGATGGATTATCTTCAAGAAATCTCTCACCCACTTCGCTAATCAACTCAATTGCTTCAACGATGGATTCTTCACCTTCGAGTGTTTCGCTTTTGGCTTCGAAGGTTTACTTGTCTCTACTTCTGACACCTAATTCTCCTGTATTTACGCTTTTTACTCCGATGGCGTTTTTGTCTCTTCTTCGTTCAATTCGTCAGGGTTTTAAGGCACCCTCTTCGGTTTCCCCAGATGGGTCGGGGTCAAATAGTCAGGGGAAGAAGAAGAAGGGGAGGGTTCGCAAAGGAGGGAGAAATGTTGGGGATGGTGAAAATCAGTGTGAATTTGATGTTAGGGTTTTGTTCATTGTGCTTGAGAGGTTGAAATTGGTACTGGGTTTAGTTCATTTGGGTCGGTTTCCGGATTGTTTGAAGAGTTTGGTACAAACTGTAGCTGAAATTGCAGTTAAAGCAGTTGATTTATGTGGGAATTCTGGGATTTATGGGAGATTTTGTGAGCTGTGTAATCAGATTTTGAGTGAAGTACTGAAGGGTGAACGTGGGGATCAAGGGATTTCAGCTGTTGAGATATTGAAGTCATTGACACCTTTGATTCTATTGGTTAAATCACCAGCAAGGACTTTAAGTTTGGAATTTGTGGTTAATAGAATGATGGGGTTGGCAAAAGAATCGAATGATATAAAGAAAGCAGTTTTGAATTTGCCAAAGTACATAGTGCAAAAGGCTCCTGAAAAGACTGAGCCTAGGGCTGCAGCTGTTGAAGCCATTGTGGAAATTGTCAAGGTTATGGACTTTGAAGATCAAAACGAGTTTGCTAATTATGTGGTGAAGATGAGCCAAGGGAAAGCGCAGTTGCGGCTATTAGCTGTGGACCTTATTCCAGCATTAATGATGTCACTAAAGGATCCATTTGGGTGGCATTCGGATGTTGAGGTTGAAAGTTCTTGGGGCTTGAGTTGTTTGGAGGTGCTGATTAAGCGTTGTTCTGATGCAACTGCTGGAATAAGGGCTCGGGCTTTGACAAATTTGGCTCTATTGGTGGGTTTTTTCTCTGGGAATGATAAAAGCAAATTAGTGCTGAAGAAGTTTATGGGGTTTGATTCAGTTGGAAATGAAGTTTCTGATAAGTCTGGAAGTGTTATGAATAGCATTTTGAAGAAACGGTGTATGGACGAGAAGGCTGCAGTCAGGAAGGCTGCTCTTCTTGTAATATCCAAGCTGGCATCTCTTTCAGACAGTGCTCCAGATGAAGATTTTCTCAAGACATTGGGCATGGCATGTTCTGATCCACTTGTTAGCATAAGGAAAGCTGCAATTTCAGCTCTTTCAGAGGTGAAGTGACTCATGTGCAATTTATATTGTTATTACACTGGTTTATTTCAGTCAAGCCGAGGGTCTATTAGAAGCAACCTCTCTACCTCCCAAGGTAGGGGTAAGGTCTTTGTACACTCCACCTCTCTGTACCCCACTTGTGAGATTACACTGGGTATGTTGTTGGTTCTAGCTAAATAGATGGTAGGCAAAGTTTCTATATTGAAGAGATTTGACTCAAAGTCTAGCATCTACTGCTTAGAGAAGTTGTAACTGCTCTAATTTTGTGAGGCGGAATGTTTTGTAGCAAGTTAAACATGTTAAAAGAAATCAGTTGTATTAATAACAATTGGTTCAGATTTCATGCTTAATTGATTGATTGGTATTGATGTTGATAACAGTTAAAAGTGGACCTCCATTTGGTTTCCTGGATCATCGGTTAGATATTTTATAGTAATCATGTACAAAATAAAAGACAGATTGGGGATGCATTATTATGGAGCTTGTGATAAATTCTGCTCACACTTCCCACACATGCGTAGTTCTAACTTCCGTTCTTCTTTAATTGGCAGTAAAGATGCCATTGATCCAAAAAAGGAAAAAATGTATTACACTGCCATTATCTCTACACGGTCATGGAGCAAACTACTTAGTTATATGAACTTTTTCTCCCCTTATTTGAGGAAAGAATACCAATGTCTCATTTTCATCTACTTGTAGCATCACCACTTGTGGTATCTTTTTTGCCAGTGTCTCCAAACATTTGTTCACTTTCATCTTTTCCACACGCACATATTATGCTTACTTGACTTGAGAACCACATGAATCAAGCTCGCATCTTTCTCCTTTTGCCTTTCTAGGTTTGTGTCACCTTTCGACCATTTTTTAGGAAAATAGGTGCACTTGCACCAATGTTATCCACTCTGTGCCTTATGCTTTTCCTTTAATTCTAGCTTTCAAATGTCAAATTAATACACATTCTTCTGTATTTATCCGATTATTCACTTTCCTCTCCATTCATTTTGTGGTATAGCATTTATTAACCAGTTTGATCTCATTCGATGTCTATTTGCTTTACAGGCATTTAGGATATTCACAGAAGGTAGTGTAGTTAAGGAGTGGCTACATTCCATTCCTCGTCTAATAACTGATAATGAATCTAGCATACAGGAAGAGTGTGAGAATCTGTTCCTAGAGTTGGTTCTCGACCGTATTTCTAGATCTGGATCCAGCAATCTCCTGAATCATGCATCTGAGGGTAATTCAAATGGCAAGGCAGCAGCCTTAGAGATGAAAATGGATTTGTCATATCCTCAGGGAGTTTTAGGTATATTGAGAGAGATATGTGATGGAGAGGTGACACCCTGGGTGAAGAAGATATGCACAAATTTAGGAAAGAAGAAAAACCTCAAGCCTAAGATTGTCACTACACTTCAAAATATCATAAAGTCGTCCGAATCTCTGTGGTTACGCAATTCCATGCCAATAGATAAGTGGACAGCTCCTCCAGGTGCTTGGTTTCTACTCTCAGAGGTGTCAGCATTCCTTTCCCGAGCTACGGATTGGGAATTCCTCCATCATCATTGGCAGCTCCTTGACAAGTATGATGCCACTGGAGATCCTGATAGCTCATGGAATCCAGGTTGTCCGGAGGAAGGGCTAAATACAACATCAAGCACTTTTTCATGGGCTGCAGATCGTGTGCATCTTTTGCAAACAATCTCTAATGTTTCTATGGATCTACCATCTGAACCTGCGGCAGATCTAGCTCATAACCTTCTTCAACGTTTGGAGGAGTTCAGCATGCATTCGACAGAGGTATCTGCCATCAGTAACATTTCGCATTATACTTTCATGTGTCCTTCCCTTCTTGCATTTGTAGAGATTATATGTAATTTGCATGTGAGTTGCTTCAGCTGAATTCAAACAAGTTTGACAAATCTCTTTATAATCTAGGTGCTTCACTTAACTTAACTGATTGCCTGCGGTTTATTTCAAATTTCTTGAAAGGAAGCATTGATATGAAAGTGCTATAATACGTTTTTGTTTCTGCTTTCCTGAACAACTTCAAAATGCCTAACCTCTAGCAATGGATATATTATTCAGTATTTCGGAATCCACCAGCTACTGTGGTATATTACATATGTCTATGCTCTAATAATTGATAAACAATATTCCTTAAGCTTATGGTCTCTCATAATGAAAACTTTCAATTGACTTCAAGGGAAAATGCCTGGAAATTTTTTTTTTACAGAGGGTAATGAGGTGCATATGAATTAGTTCTATGACTTGGTGTAGCAACTTTGCAAAATTAAGATGTGTTGTTTATTACATTCCGAAACTCTCAAGGAGTAAAAATTGAGCTTTTATAATATGTAAGCCTACTGCAAGCATATTTATATTAAACTTCCAACAATAATTGTTGTAGTTTAAGAACACAAATTTGTAGTTTTGATGGATAGAGAACAATCAAAATTACAAACGCAAAGGTAGTCGGTTTGCTGTTAATAAGATTATGCCTCTGATCATACCTTCGAAATTTTATAGTAATACCTTGCATCAGTATCGCCTTGGTGAAAAAGGTAGTGCATGTGTATAACTGCTATCTGTTAATGGCTTGGCTGTGGCAGGTTAATGCTCATGTGAAAGCACTCAGAACTTTGTGCAAGCGGAAGGCTCTGAACCCTCAAGAGGGTGATTCCCTTGTTGCAAAATGGGTAAATCAGCTAATATCCAAAGCATCCAGATTGCTAGATGCATACATGTCAAAGAATGTGGAAGAAAACGGAACTATCTTTGTCACACCACCTGGGTGTACAACTGGAAAGGGGAAAAGAACAGTGGCATCACACTCTAAATTGTTACCGGAAACAATAACTGCAGTTCATACTATTGGATCTCTAGTTATTATTTGTCCTTCAGCTGATGTATCAACCATTGTTCCCATTTTACACACGATGATCACTTCCGGTACCAGTAACAGTAGAGCTAAAAAACCAGCAGTCGCTTCCATTTCCATTAAGCAGACTGCTCCTTCCTTGTACATTCCAGCTTGGTTAACCATGGGCAAGATCTGCCTCACTGATGGGAAACTCGCAAAGCGCTACATTCCTCTGTTTGTCCAGGTACTATGGATTAAGATTCTGCTCAGCCCAAAAAAAACACTCGACAATATAATTTCTGCTATTGACAATGTTCTCTTTCATTAATGTTTCCCAGGAGCTTGAGAAGGGTGATTGTGCTTCCCTCCGCAACAACATAGTTGCAGTGATGGCAGATTTCTGTGTACGGTATACTGCTCTAGTTGACTGGTGAGTCCATTTGTATTCATAAGCATGTCTATAGCAGCTTGCACAGATTGTTTTCCCTGACATAATTTTTATGTGCAATTCTTAATAAAAAAGTTACCTATCAAAAATCACCAAGTGCCTACGTGATCCATGTGAACTTGTTAGAAGGCAGACATTTATACTACTATCCAGACTATTGCAGGTACTCCTGAAGTCATTCTCTTTCTAAATTTTAGGCAAGCTCTTGATATTGCTTTGGTTAACTGTCATCTGTCTTTTCTTGTACTCAGAGAGACTACGTCAAGTGGAGAGGAGTGCTTTTCCTTCGGTTCCTGTTATCTCTTGTTGATGAATCAGACAAGATAAGACAATTGGCTGATTTTCTATTTGGAAATATATTAAAAGGTTGTATCTCCGTAAATTTAGCAATTAAAAGTATATTTTGCATGCGAAACTTATTATTCCCTTTTTGCAATTTCTCTGCAGCCAAAGCACCACTTTTGGCCTATAACAGTTTTGTAGAAGCCATGTTTGTGCTGAATGACTGCAATGCTCATACTGGATCCAGTAATCCTCAGAATTCACGAAATGAGACCCGGATTTTTTCTATACGGTAATAATATTATTGTCTATTGTCATTATCTGGTCAGTAACAAGAAACTCTTCTAACTTTAGCTATTGTACAGAGGAAATGATGAGAGGTCGAGGTCCTCAAGAATGCACATATATGTGACATTGCTAAAACAAATGGCTCCAGAACACCTACTAGCCTCATTTGCCAAAATATGTGCGGAGATCCTTGCTGCTGCATCTGATGGTTTGCTTAATATCGAGGATACAACTGGACAGTCTGTTCTGCAGGTACTGATTCTAACCAATCACCTCAGCTCCCAAAAATGGGAAAATGACAAGAACTTCTTATAAGGTCTATTAGGGGTTACTATCAGTATTTATTGCTGAAAGGTAGTTCCTATTTCCTAAAAGCATGTTTCTGTTGTTCCAGAACAGAAGATTGGCTTAAAATGCTTAAACCAACCTACATATACCTTCAAGGTGAAGTAAAAAAAAGGGTAGTAGTGTATCTCACCTAAAACCATAGTCCATGGCTTTCCTTAATGTTGGACTGCTATAGTAGATTGCCTTGTGTTCACCAAGCAGTGAGCTTAAATCTCATGTTTTTGTGTGAGGATTATGAAGATTCCTTCACCGGTTGAAGAAATTTTGTTGGTTAATCGACTTGCTTTGGCACTCATGTTGAATTGTATTATGATCAGGACGCATTCCAAGTTCTTTCTAGTAAGGAGATCCGAATTTCCACTAGCCGTGGGTCGACCACAGAATCAGCGGATGTGGAAGAAGAAGGGGCAGATGGAGGACCATCCTCAGCAGCAAAGGGAAGAGCAATAACACAAGCAGTCAAGAAAAGCTTAATCCAGAATACGATCCCGATTTTTATTGAGTTAAAACGCCTACTAGAGAGCAAAAACAGTCCTCTCACTGGTTCTCTCATGGAATGCCTTAGGAACCTCCTCAAGGATTACAAGAATGAGATTGATGACATGTTGATTTCTGATAAGCAACTCCAGAAAGAGCTCATTTACGACATGCAAAAATACGAATCAATGAAGGCAAAGTCAGCTGCTGTTGAGGCAGTTGCAACCATGCAAAGACCAGATCTTTATCGCTCACCAAGTAATCCTACAACTTCAAGCTTCATGAACAAGAAATCTGATGAGGGCAATACAAAAATAGCTTCAGCTGTGGCAGATGCAGTGGCAGCTGTCACAGCTCGGTCGGTGCTCAGGGAAGTCAATAGAGGAACATCAACTCCACCACTTAGTGCAATGAAGGCACCTAGGCTCAAGTCTCATTCAGGTGGAGCATTAAGCAGAGGAGACAAGCCTCCTGAAGTGATTGAGTCTCTAAGGAGAAGGCAAAACTTCGATTCTGATGACGAAAACTGATTGCTTCCATTATACATTAATGGAGATTAGTAGGATTAGAATTCAGGGCTGTACAGAAGTTAGTCTCATTCTTGTAAGTTTGGAAGCTCAAGTCCTTTTGCAATATTAATGTACCTACCTTTTGCCTCACTTTTTGAAGAGGAAGAGAGCATTGTAAATTCTTTTGTAGCTCATTCTCAGTGTGATGCTGAATCATTCCTTGTGGAAAAAAGAAGGGGAAGAAAAATATGGTTATTGTATTTCTTTTCTTCATATAATATTCTCCATATCTATCGGAAACAACCTATCTATTGCAAGGTAGGAGAAAGGTCTGTGTAGACTCCTCAGATTGTACTTTATGGGACTACATTGGTTATGTTATTGTAATAACTTCGAGATATGCAACTCACAATTACTTAAGGGTTGTTTGGTTTTAAGGATTAGGGGAATATCTCGGTATAAAATTTGTTGAAAATGAAACGATAGTTCAAAGATTATAATTAGGATGATTTTGTTTTGAACCAAATGACTCCTAATAGTATATAGGACGATAAGAATAGTCAAATATCCTTCATGTAAGGCTTAAATCTTTATAATGCCTGATAATAGTAGCTGCACCTATCATGGCAAATATTAAGATGACTTGTATATATTATATCTTGAGTTGAAGGTCTTTCGGAAACAACCTCTTCGTAATAGAAGTTTTTTTTTTATTGAAAATTAATATAAGTAATAAAAGTGCTTTAAATATAGTAGACATACAAATATCTATATATGATTTATATATTTATTAAAAAAAAAAAAAATCAATATCGTCGTCAAATATATGACTCTTTCACTGATGTGGCGCGTGCGAATTGGTCCGACTATAAAGACCGCAAATCTGCTCTCGTCTCTCATTTCTTTTTGCGACTCTCGAAATCTCCTCTTTCTCTGCTCGCCGTTCGGTCGGTCGGTCGTCTCTTCGATTTCACTTCCGGTAGCAGGTGAGTAGTTTCCGAGCAGCTATTACAGTTTTTCCCGATCATGTTTTTGTGGAATTTTCAAATGAGATTCGTTTGCGATTCAATTTCATAAAACTCAAGTCCTAATTTTCAATTTGTTATCGATTATGTTTTTTAGCTTGATTATGTGCTTATATGAATTTGATTAATTGGTTGGATGTTTTCCTGATTAAGGAAATTGAATTGCGATCAAGGCTCCTTTGTGTGTGTATCGTGATCTCTAGTGTAAATGCAGTTATTGACAGTTCTAAGCCTTTTTTTAATTACATTTTTCATTGATTTTTGCTTCATTACATGTTTACATGTGAAGTTGCGCAATTGGTTGGGTATTTTCGTGATTAGGAATGTTGAATTGAGATCCTGCTCCAGTGTGTATCGTGATTCCTAGTTGAACATGTATTTTTCAGTAGAGCAATTGGTTGGATGTTTTCCTAATAAGGAAATTGAATTGTATCTTGATCTCTGGTGTAATACAGTTATTGACAGTTCAAATCTTTTTTTGATTTTTTTTTAATTTTTGCTTCATTACGTGTTTATATGTGAAGTTTGAGCAATTGGTTGTATATTATCCTAATTAAGGAAATTGAATTGCGATTACTCTCCTGTGTGTATTGTGATCCCTAGTAGAACAAGTATTTTCCAGTAGATTTACTTCATTTGTAATACAGTTATTCATTTGTAATACTATTATTGGCAGTTCAAGCACTAGTTTTCAGTATTTCATCAATTTTTGCTTCATTACACGTTTATATGTGAAGTTGAGCAATTGGTTGGGTATTTTTGTAATTAGGAAAATTGAATTTGTGATCACGCTCGTGTGTGTATCATGATCCCTAGTAGAACAAGTATTTTTCAGTAGATTTAATTAATTTGTCATACAACTACTGGCAGTTCAAGCACTATTTTTCAATATCTCATCAGTTTTTGCTACATTACATGTTTGTGTGTGATCTGAAGAGATTGGTTGGTATTTTGGTAATTAGGGGAAGTGAACTGGTCTGCTTCTCTGAGAATTGTGATACTGATCCCTATTAGAACTTCTCTTTCTCAGTGGATTTAGTTTGTGTGTAATACATAATAACAGTTCAATGTGTTCCTGTAATGATTTTGAGTGATTTGTTAGGTATTTTGGTAGTGAGATGAGTTGAGTTGCAGTCACGGCTTCTCTTTGTATCATGATCTGTAGTAGAATCTGTATCTGTATTCAGATGTTCATTTATTTCTCAACCAATGAAGCCTAATTTTCAGTTTCTGTTTGTGTGTGTTAATATTAAGTAACTCGTTTGGTATTTTGGTGATTAGGTGAGTTGAATTTGCAATAGTTCCTTCAAAATATATATCTTGATCCTAGTAAGATGTGTATTTTTGGTTGGATACATCTTTATTTTGTTATACAATCTTAAATAAACCGAGTCCCAATTTTGTATCTCATCGATATTCTGATTCATCACACGTTTTTGTGTGTTAATTTTGTAATTTCTTAGGTATTATGGTGTAGAAAAGTTGAATTGCAATCGTTGGTTCCCTGAGTATTGTGGTTTCTAGTAGATGATTTAAGCCCTACTATTTAATATCTTGTCGAATTGTTGCTTCATAAGAGTTTTGAGTGACTTTGAGTGTTGACTGAATATCTTTTGTGATAAGGCGAGTTGAACTGCAGGCACTATTTTTTCGTGTGTATTGTGATCCTTGTAGTATGTGTATTTTTGAGTGGATTTAGTTTATTAGTAATACAATTATAAACAATTCACGACATAACATTTAATGTCTCATTTTTTGCTTCATTGTTCGTCCTATTTTCAGATTTTATGATATTGATCAACTCTATTATGCTTCGTTACATGCGTTTGTGCTAATTTTGAGCAATCTGTTATGTATTTTGGTAGTCAAATCAATTTTAAATCACAGCTTTTGTATGTTTATCACAATCTTTAGTAGGTTGCGTATTGTTTTTTCTTGTCTTAATTGATCTGATATTGACCTATACTGTAAAGTGCTCATGCATGTTTATGTGTGATTATTTTGAGTAATTTGTTTGGTATTTTTGTCATCAGGTGAATTGAAATTGCAAGCGTTTGTATCTCTCTGAGTATTGTGATTTCTAGAAGATTGTATTTTTGTTTCAGAGCTGTGATTTTCAGTTTGAGTTTCTTGTCAAGTTGAGTTGAAGTTGTTGCGTTGAACGCTAGAATGGAAGGTAACAAGGATGAGGCTTTAAGGTGCATTGGTATTGCCAAGGAGGCTATTGCATCCGGCAATAAGCAGAAAGCACTCAAGTTTATCAGAATTGCACGGCGCCTTAACAATGATCTATCCGTGGACGATCTTTTGGCTGCTTGTGAAAATCTGGAGTCATCGACTCCTGAGTCCTCAAGTGAGGTTAGAAACGTTGAAAATATGAATAATGTCACGAGTCGTGTTAAGTCTGATGAGGTATCCGATGGGGAGAGGAACTATACAGAAGAACATGTGCAGTTGATTAGGCAAATTAAGACTAAGAAGGACTATTACGCGATTCTTGGTCTAGAGAAGGGTTGTTCAGTTGAGGAGATTAGGAAGTCATACAGGAAACTGTCATTGAAAGTTCATCCTGACAAAAATAAGGCTCCAGGCTCTGAAGAGGCATTTAAGAAAGTATCCAAGGCATTTAAGTGTTTGAGTGATGATGATTCGAGGAGGCAGTACGACCAGACAGGTTTGGTTGAGGATTTCGAGTATAATCAGCAGCATAATGTTAGGCGCAGGAGGAGAACTGGACACAGCTATTATGATGATGATTTTGATCCTGATGAGATTTTCAGAGCATTTTTTGGTCGTTCCGATATGTTCAGGACAGCTCATGTTTACAGGACAAGAACAAATGCTGCTCCCCAGAGAGAGGATTTAGGTTCCACTGGGCCCAACTTACTTCTCCTCCTTCAGTTATTGCCATTTTTAATCATCATCTTACTTGCTTATCTTCCTTTCTCGGAGCCTGATTATTCTTTGCAGAAGAACTACCAATATCAGTTTAGGAAGATGACTGAAGAACATGGAGTAGAATATTTTGTTAAATCGCATGAATTTGATCAGAAGTATCCTCTTGGTAGTCCTGATCGAGATAACATTGAAGACCATGTTATTAGGGATTACAAAAATATGCTTGGTCGTTACTGTCATATAGAACTCCAGAGGCGACAATGGAACAGGAAGTACCCAACTCCTCACTGTGACAGGCTTCAAACTTTTGGAGTAGCATGAGGTTGGTTAAGTTTCATTTCACTTCTATGTTTTTTTTTCTATTGAAAAAGCTTTCCTGCTGTACTGAATTTATTGACTTTATCAAAATCAGTATAAAATTCTGGGAAGTTTTATGTCATCATTAGGACCTAGACTAGTCAATATTCATTCAACATATTACACCATTAGTGCCCTACCAGGGATTAATTTGTACCTATGGCACGCAAAATTATTGTACACTTTTATTTAGTTCATCCCTAGCTTCGCAGGTATATAGAAGTATGCATCACCACAAGAAGATATATTTTGCATTGAGGTTCAGAAACGGAAGTCGGAGAGAAATAAAGCTATCTGATGTATTCAAGATATAGAGAGAAATAAACTTTCCTCAACTCTAAAATATAAAAGATGATGCAACATAGCTGTCATCGGTCCTCACCCACCTGAAGCTCCTGTCTCAGTCACTGGCCCTAGCTCAGACCTACCACTAAAGTACTTTTCGTCTAGCATTGGTAATTTTTAAGCAAATCTTAGTACTCTTCAAAATGTTGAGGGGTTTTTGAGGTCTTACAACATGAGCTAACGTTTATGCATTCAGGACTCCCATACGGAAGTGATAATTTTGACCATTCATATTTTTAAGCCATGGCATGATTTTTAGAAATTCATTCTGTGGGGAGAGTGAAGGGAAAGGGGGAATATGAAGGTGATTTCTTGACTATCTTTTTTTGTTTACATATCATTTCCCCCCTTAACTTATTTGGACTGAGGGTAATTGTTGTTGTTTGCCATATCAATTTTTTTCAGGAGTTATTGTATGCCATTTCCATTTCCTCCCCTTAAACTTACATGTGTATGGTGGATGCCAACTTTACCATGTATAAGTGTGAGGATCAATCGTGAGTTAAGCATAAATTAACTTATTTATTTTATGTGGTTGCTCTCCTTCAACTACCTCATGTATCTCTTTGGAACAATACGATGATATGTGGATTGTTTGCTGGGTTGACAGTTATGATGTATGTATTTGGTTGGTTCCATTTTTTATTTGAGGCATAAATTCACTTTGTTTTCTGTGTTTGCACTATTTCAAGTTTCAACCACCTAACTTATCTCCCTGTGAAGATAGGTTATATAGATGGTATGAGTTATGTCCTTTTGTGAATGAACAATCCATAGCAACCCAACATTTTGTTAATATTAGACTTCCACTGAAAAGTGTTAAAATTTGGAGTCTTCCTATCATGTTTGAGTTCTTGCTAATCCACTATTTTCTCTGAACTGCTTGAAGCTTTATATCGACACTCATTCTCTAATATCCTATTTTATCTGTCATGATATTTTTAAGGAGCTGTATTAAGGAATTTACTGTGCTGACAACACATTTCTTCACGTTGATGGTGGTAGTGCTTAAAGAGGGGCATACAAAATTTTCGTCTTTTTTTTCCTAATTGAATGCTTTCTTTTTCCTTATCCTTTTTTCACTTAAAGATTTGTTCTAGCTCATCTGTGGAGTGGTGCTGGGGAAACATAAGTCTATTTTAGTTCTCGCGCCCTTTTGTTTTTCCAAGTGGAAGACATGGTGGAGGGATTTGGTTGACGTCGGTGGGCTGGATTATATTCTGGGCCTGGGCAATGCAGCTTCTTTTTGAAACTCGTCGCTATTTATCCTCGATCATGAATGCCTGAAAGATGACTGACTGAAGCCTAGTTTAATAGAATTTTTTTTAAAGCTGGATCTGGAACGCTAAAAAATTTGTTTGTATTGCTTATAACTGTAAGATCTTATTTTCCCAACTATGATTGTTTCCATATATTTGATCTGTATTTCAGGTCTTCTTGATGAATATTATCAAACTATGCAGATTGGTTTGTTGGCAATTCTCTTTTTATATAGTGAAATATAGTTTTTTTCCCAAGGCTTAGCTTCTTGCTACGTGCAATTTTTGGAGCAAATGCTGCACCATCTTGTATTTCATGCACATCTGAATGACACCTTCCCACTTTTAAGTTATCTCAGATTCTTTAGTGTGAAAATTTGCCTAAAATGCTGTGATATCTTTATTCGAGATGTTGATGCAATTACGTTAAGGTTTTCCCCAATACTTAGTAGCAGGCTCTGAATAGATAGAATTGCAGCTCAATTGTTATCGTGTGCAAATCGAAAGTCAAGGCATGATATATATTCATAAAAACATGTCCTTTATACATAATAACCTAATGCTCAAATGTTAACAGGGACTGCCAGTAATTTTGCTACTTTTGCTCTATTGATCTTGCAGATATGTTGACTATAGATGGGATGAAGCTTTCAGGTGCTAGTTGAACATTTTTGTATGCTAAGAAAAGGCTTGGTTTCGCAACACCAAGCTTCGTTCTCGTATTGTTATGGATGTCTGTTCACTTGGCAACACCCAGCTTAATGACCAAGAAAGAATCGAGGCTGCTGACACCTTATTTACACTTTCCTTTTCGCAGTATTGTTATTTTTGTAGTGCTCGATACTCCCATCTATTAATCGCTTCCATAACCTGCTAATACAGCTGGTTAGTCGCAGGAAAACTGAAAGGAATGCAAATATGATGAAATAAGCGTTACATAATTTCCAGTGCTTTATAATACTTTGCTTCCGAGATAGTAACCTTGTAATCTTGTATACTATAGCTAGTCATGCATATTTCAGACTGTTAAACTGTATGGTGAGTGAAATACGCACACAGCTTTTCGGAAGTTCGTGATTTACTCATTTGTTTCAGAAGCTGGCCAATGCTTCTCCAGGTTTGTAAGCACAACATGCACCTTATTACTCTATGATTTGCGCAGTATCTTAGATACTACTCTCTCCATTTCGATTTATATGATACTATTTCCTTGTATGTTTGTTGAAAACACAGTTTATATTTTTGAAAACAATTTAACTTTATACTTTCATTTTACTCTAAATGAGAAGTTTTTATAGTCAAACAAATGTCGATTTGTTGTTGCACTTGAGCTGAGGGTCTGTGTACACTCTACTATGTTCTAGTTGTATAGTCATACAAATGTTATAACATAACAACTTTCAGAGTCCAGTTATTTCTTTTTGAAATTTTGTGTTAGATTCGAATCATATCATATGGTAAATACGTAAAGAGGTGTCAACACTTGACCTCTTTACAAATGTAGATGTAGGGCTGTTCAAAATCGAATCGAAATCGATAATCCGAATCGAAAAAAAGTTATTGGTTTATTAGTAATGGGTTATTGGTTTAGCGGTTTTGATAACGGTTTTGATTTTTTTTGTTATAGGGTTATCGGTTCTTAACGGTTTGAGGTTTTTTCTTAACGGATTAACCGATAACCCAATAGTAAATTAAAGAATTATATTTTTATCATTTAGTATATAAAGTCCTTGACTTAGAGTTTAGTTTCCTACTTTTATTTTTGGCTGTCTCAAACTCTTGGGTATTCTACAATGTAAAAGTGTTTGCTTTTTTTAGCAATATGTTATTTGTGAACTCATGTGCATGGTTCATTTGGTTTGTCACCTTGTTTCTAAATGATTTTTAATGACTTTTTTTTTGTTTGTCATATCTTAACGGTTAAACCGATAACCGAACCGATAACGATCAATAACCGATAAGTTAATATCTTAATGGTTCTTTAACGGTTTAGCATCTCTACAAACCGATAAACTTTAAAATCGAACCTGACCGATATGCCTATGTAGATGTGCCAACGTCAACAACTACCTTTAGTACCAATTAAGTTTGAAATTGATTATATGAATTCTTAATGTTTTATTTAAGTTCAACTTATATTATCGTCATGCTAAATAAAGGTTAGATGAATCATGACCTTGAATAAATAAGAGAAATATGTGGTTAATTATTGTATTTTTTTGATTTATTATTCTAAGTAACTTTATTGGTTGATGCAATTGGGGATCTGAATTCAAATTTTCTAATTTTGTTCTCACATGGTGTGTCGTCTATAGATCTGATGAAATTAACTTTCGAAATTAGATTCTTGAGACCTGTCAGAAAAATTGAAAATTTCACACTAATTGTCTCCTTAACAATTATTAGTGACTGTCCACTTGTTTTTGACTATGCTACAGTTCCACTACTATCTCTCTTCTTTTCCAGAAATATAGAATAAGACTGCTTACGTTAAATTTATAAGAGTAAGAGTGTGTATACATCATTATTTCATGACTCTACTTATAATATTACGCTAAGTATGTTATTGTTGTTTCCCATTTGCTATGCATATTAACACAACTAAGTTTTTTTTTCATTCGATGGTTATATTCACTTTGATCTTAGATTAATTTGAATTTGTAATAGAAATTTTGAGCTGTTGGGCAGATCTAATATAAATCGTACAATGGTTATTGGAGTCGACGAAAAACACTAAATTGCATGCATACTTGTCTTGTTTAACTCATATTATTATTTTTAGCCGGAGGAATTTTTCGATAATCCAAAAATTATTCGAGATACGTAGAAATTAACTCTAACACCACAATTATAATAGAGATTGATATCTTTCGAGCCTTTGTCTTTGACACCAAATCTTGTTATTATATTTATTATTTAGAGATAGTAGTATATTCTATAGGAATAATGACCATGTGATTTTTCCCAAGCCCCTCGTTTATGACTCTTGATATCATATCATTCTTGTTACAAGTCGAAAGGAGGAGTTGATTTATCATATGGTCACTGAATTAATGTTATAATTACATAAAACAAAAGTTATTAAGAAGAAAGTCACATTTTTGAGATAAAACTTTTAATTTAATAACCATCTGAGAAATCAATCATCAAACAAAAAAACGAGGGTCTTTAATTATAACAACAACATATTCAGTATAATCCCATAAATAGGATCTAAGAAGGGTAAAATGTATATAGACCTTACTTCTACCGCTATGAAATAAATAGATTGTTTTTGATAGATTTCCTGTGGCTCAAAAGAAGAGATGAGGGTATTTTAGTAACTTGAAACAAAAGAAGTTCTTCACCAAGTGTGCAAGTAAAGACAATACTTCCCAGAGTAGAGTCTATATGTTAGGCTAGCACTCTATTTTTTTTAATTTTTAAAAAAAATAATAACCTAGCAATGTTTAAATTGTTCATTTGACTTTATCACATAGGGTGGGACAAATATACAAGAATTTTGAAATGTAAAGAAAAGAAAATTCTACAAATTGTATCTTTCAATGACTTTAAATAAAGTAATTAAATGCATCTGATGTCATTTGTGTTTAACTTTTACAAATTAGTTGAAAGTGTTGAAAAGGAGTACTAGTTGTTGTTATTTCTTTGTTTTTGCTGGACCTATTTTTTGTTTGTAATAGCTTAATGAGTTGAACCAACGAGAGATACTATATTCCTATCTTCTGTTTGGAGCCTGATCGAGAGTGAATTTACCGATAGTCTCTTCCTTTTTAGAAATATAACTTTAACTGTTAAACCCCTCTCGTCTCCTTACTCTAGTGGGTAAATATTTCATAAAATTAAATGTACACAATTTCTAATCGCTCGTACATGCCATGTACAATCTTTTCTAGGTCCCCGACTTCGATTACTCGGCCAAGATAGAGAACCAGCGCTTAGTAAGCCATAGTCAAACGACCCCTTCTATAATTTGGACTGTTTAAGCTACCTTATTATTAGAGAAAGGAGAAAAAGCTATTCCGTTTGCTGACTATAATTGAAGTTGATAACTTTACTCACTCTTCGAAATTCAATTACGTATGAAGATTGTGAATTGCATAAGTTATAGGAGCGACTTTCTTGTGATAAACTAGTAATTATGAATGAACAAGTAGGGGATGAAAAAAAAGAAGAGTAGGGGGCCTAATTTTACTATACATAACCAAAAAACACAACCAAAAACCTCCAAAACAAATCAATATATATATAAATATATATATAAAAAAAAACTTAAAGAAAGATCTTGTAGATCTATTAACAGGACATTATAAGATTCAACTACCATGAGATATCCATACTAACCTATGATAACTTATTTAGAACTGGGTCGTAATAATCGTTATTATTATCAAAGATGAATATAACCTATTAAACTAAATACAATACTATATGCGAAAAATAACTTAAAAAATTGAACTTATATTGAACCTATGAACAAATGATAAAGTACGTAACTTATTAGTGCAAAATGCTCGAACCTTATATATGTATTAAAAAAACGTTAAATGAAATAATAGATCTCAAATCGTATAAATCAAATGCCTCATATTAGAACCTTTGAATCCATCGAGTTTAAATTCTAAATCCGTCTTTGATTCATTTCCGTTACTTCAATCTTCATCACCACCACCACCACCAAAGATAGAAAATCGATTATGCAGAAGAAACAGAACAAGTAGAAGAACAAGAGCAACACCAACAGGGGAACCACTAGCACGATGTATAGAATTTGGCTCACCACTCGAAAAAATACTCGAAACGAAAGAGCCGCTATCAGATGAGAGAAATTGAATTGTGAGAAGTAAAATTATAGGCAAAAGGAGTAATCCAATTGGGGTAAGAAGTTCTGAGATGAATTCAGTGATCGCTTCGCCATTTTCACCGATCAATGACGGAACGATCATCACTGCTATCACCACCACCGCTAATAAGGCTGCGTGTGGCGGACCGCGACGTTGATCGTCGATCATGTTCATGTTGACAGAAATGTGAGTGAATTTGAAGAGGAGTTTGTTTGCTGCTATGTTTTTTTTGGTTTGGTAAAGAGGGAAATGAGTAGATATGTGGGACTTTTTGGTCTTATAACATTATTGACTAACGCGTTTTAGTGTGTGTGGAGGTGGGAGTGGGAGTGGGGGTGGGGTAAGGCTCAAGCTAAGATTCGGTTCGTGAACGTAATGGTATTAGTTTATGTTGGTGTATTATATTACACCAATAGTTTATCTGGTCGACTAACTGGTCGAACAGAGACGGGGTGGAAGTGGGGGATCAAGCTAAGATTCTGCTCGAGAGTAAAATGCTATAAACCTGACTGTGGGATTGATTGGCCGAACAAAGACTGGGAGGGTTCAAGATAAGATTTTACTCGTGAGCATAATGATATAAGCTTGTGTGACTATGAGACCGACTAGTCAAACAAAGACGGGGGTTGGGGTGGGGGTGAGGGCTAATTTTGAATTTAAGTTATATATATTTTGATGGTGTAAATTTTTTTAAAAAAATTATTAGTGTATTCTAACATGTTATAGTATTATGTAATGAAAATTATGATCTGAACTATATGAGTCTGAGATTCGAGTTATGTACCGTTATTGGATTCTAAATTAATAATTTATATATATTTAATGAATTTTTACATACAAATAGAAGTTTTTGAACCAAAACTACTAAGTTCGACTGAACCTCTAACAAAAGCATACATATAACTTGCTTAATTTCCTATGTTATAATAGTGTAAAACTTTTTCATTATTTGTTTCTCATCTTGTGATTTCTAGGAAATTGGAGATGGGATTTCTTGCCTTCTTCTGGCTTGGCTGCCTTGTATCTTCTTTTTGTAAGAGGAATATGAGTACACTATGTGGGACCTTTTAATTTGGTCTTATAATATCAACTAATGCATTTTGAGAGAGATGTTTGTGTGTGTGCATTTGTGGGGTTGTTTTTTTGGTTTCCCACCCGGTGTCCGGAGCCCACATTGAAGCTCCAATTAAATTCAAATCGTGCACTGCAAGGCCCATTCGGGGGTGGCGCTCCCAACATGATTTTCTCCATACCCAGGGCTCGAACCCGAAACCTCTGGTTAAGGGTGAAACACTCCCACCAGTGCACCACAATCCATTTGGTCATTTGTGGGGTTGTGATACACACACATACACAATATAGTAGTACAAATTTTCTAAAATTATATAACTATACAAATTTTGTCCAAGTATTAAAAGTTTAAATTTTTAAAATGGAGTTGCAACCTCTAGGTTGTTGAAACTTCGATATCACATGACATTGTATAGTTGAAATTGAAAGAATAAGCATTAAAATTATACGTTTTGAAAAGTGTCACACATTATAAACTATAAAAAGCATAAAAATGAATACCATACATTGGGCGGAAACAAAAGAAAATGAACCACTTACGCGTTTGTTTGAATAATATGCATACAAAAGAACTTTCCAATCCTTGACTATATATAGAAATTGTTTCCCTTACTAAACCCCTTTTCTTTTCTCTTAAGAAAAACTCTATTTTCTTTCTTAGAGACGACATGTCACATTCAAGAATGACTCATCTATTACAAATATGAGAAATTTCTACTCTAATTGAATGTGGGACAATGAGATCCCACCATGTAATATGCTTGGATTTATTTAATTGCAAAGTAATAGGGGCGATGATCCCTGTACAAAGCATTGGTCGCACCTAAGAGGTAGACAGTCTACCTGTAACCATTAGTGGCTCATTCCATGGCTCGAATTTATAACGTATAGATCAAGTTATATATGCTAACAGGATACATAATCTTTTCACTATTACTACAATTTAACTGGTTATAGCATGTTATCACTCTATTTTTCAGGTTATCAACCTTAACTTGATAGTATGAAAAAGAATTACACTATCAAAACTCACACAAAAAATAAAAATCACACTGAAAACATAATCAGCAGACACAGAGACATGCAAACAAAAAAGACAACATACCCAGTGTAATCCCACGAGTGGTGTCTGGGAAGGGTAAAGTAAACAAAGACAGGCATTTGAGGAAAATTCTCCACCTTCTGAAATGTCTCACGTAATCGAAATTGGTATAAACCTTTCAATTTAAGTACATACAATCTGTAGGTTTACATCCATTAGAACAACATCATAGCAAGGTTTAACCTCAGAAGGAATGACCATGCAGAGACGATCCAAGGAAACTGCTAAATTACAGAATACAGAGTGCAAAATAGTAGGCTAGTAAAAATACTAAAGCGAAACAACCGTACATGAGATATGGAGATGCAGCAGCAAATTTCTGACTTGTTCTTAATTAGCCAGGGCCAACTTTGGGAATGTCATAGTGCTCACTCATGTTTGCCAAGTACTGATTGAAATCTTCAATTCGGTCACGATGTGATTTATTAGCAGTCTTGGCCATCTTATGCATGTCGATCCTCTCTCTTTGTTCTATGTAACGCCTCTCTGCAGGGGTTAGGTTATCATCCCAGCGACTGGCATTTTCTTCACCAACAGATTTAGTTGCATCTGTGATCTCTTCCTTGGTGGAGTTATCTATGGATCCACTACCACCATCTACATCCAGTCAGAAACATTTTAGTGAAGCAGGTAAACAAGAAAAACGACATATCATCTGTCACAAGCACATAAGATTGAAATGTTTTTTCTCTTTTATCTTAGGCTGAAAGTGGAATACGCCTCGGTTACTCATCCAATACCGTTCAAAACTATGAGAATGACATAGAGCCATTAAATGAAATTCAAGCAGATAGAATGTATCAAAAGCTACAGTTACTCAATGTCCGAAGAAGGCTTAATCTGGTGAACAGTTGTTAAATCATAACTTTTAGCCCTACTGATCATATCGCGAGCATGTTTCCATTAGATGAATGAAAATTGGGATTTAAGACCATCAGTTTGAATCACAACAATAAACTGTTCAATCCATTATGGACTAGCTATCATCGATTCATCTATCAGTTTCATTGTACTACAACTTGAATGCAGAGGGAGGGTGGGAGGAATCAATAAATACGAACAGTAATAATAAAAGCATAAAATTTATGCACTTCAAGATATCATTACTCACCTATTGAAAGCTCGTTTTCTGTAACCTGGGATATTTGATCATAATCCTTCTTTTCCTTCTTTTTCTTTTTCTTTATTCCAGCGGCTTTTACATCCAATGCCTTTCCCTTTAGTTTCAACTTCCCGCCAACCACATTATCATATGCAGACATTTCTGTCACGAAGTCAAAAACATTAAGCTTTGGCCAGAATAACAAAAGCTACGAGGAAGCACACTACTGGGTATTGATAAGCTTAATGCACAGGCAATATGTCATATTTTCAAACTAAGAATCTATTTGTGATACATCAGTAAGTCACAAACAATAAATAGTAAGCGCCCATCGTTTTATTTATGACCGAATAATTCCCGAGGCTCAGTAACACATGATTCGAAACTCCGTGAGTAATGTGCCTACCTCTCTATCCTTCTCCACTTAAATACCATGGTTTTTTCTGTTGCAAGGTTTGAACCCCTGACATACACCAAACCCACACATTACGTGTTGGGCTCTTACCACTAGTCCAAATCGCTGAGTAAGGTTTACATAGATGCCAGTATACATATTCCCTAAGTCTTAACTCAAATTTTCTACAGAAGAAATATAAAGTATTTGCAGTTACAATAAAGACTACTTATATACTTCAGAAATATGAAAATTACAATAATAAAGCAAAAAAATGGATGATGCTTCATATCCTTTTGTGCTTCTTTTTTTCTTTTTTGATAGATCATCCATTAGATTTCGTGTAACGATAATTGATAAGTGTTTGATTCAAAAAACCTCTAACTTCATAGAATCGTAAATTTTTGCCTCAATAGATAAATCATATAGTATGAGAATGAAAAAACACAAATAAAATTGGATGAATACATAGAGTTCATGATAAATATTAACCGAAAATGCTACGAGTAAAACAGAATATGATTAATTCTAAGTAATTCATAAGTAATTCATTAGAGCTTTTCTTATAACGAATCCTTTAACAAGGTAATTGCAGCAATTTAGAAGCCAAAAACAAAATTACTCACAAACAGATAAACTATACCTACGAATTTCAAGAGCTTAAACTTCAGATAATATCCATAACATACGAATCAAAAAACCCTAAATTCCTAAATCAGTAATCACACTTCACCATATATTTCAGCCAAGGGCCGCTCAACCCTAAAGAACCAAAAAAACCCAAATTCAACTACGAAAACACAGCGAAGATGCACAAAAAAGGAACAAATTCCAGTAGGAGGCAAGATTAAACGAAGAACCAAAAGCAGATAAAGGAGATACATACCAGATCTGATGAAACAAAATACCAAAGTAGATTATAAAAAAATAATGTATTTATTGTTACTTCTTCGAACCTTTTTTGTTGTTATGTATACTATAAACACTTGTTCCAAAATAGTTGTCAAAAAGAATGGAGGGAGTATTAATTAATTTTTTTTTAATAGTTTGTTGCTAATCTCTTATTAATTATTATGCACATATTTTTAAATTTTATTATTGATATAATTATAATTAAAAATTGTACACAATTAAATTTATAAATATTTTTTATTTCTTAATTTTTCTTATTCACTTCAATTTGAATCAATCATGTTTTAATATTGGCTTTGGCTTTGGCTTTGAGTAAGATTGTCTTCAATTCTTTGAGATGTTTTAATTAAACATTTCAAGCTCAAATTAATTAGATTATTAAATAATTAAATTTTAAAAAATATTGTCTTAACTTTGAATATCGGTAACAATCACTATAATATTGGTTTTTTGTATTTAAAAGTATTATGAAATATTATATAAGTAAAAAAAATAATACTTTAATTGACATATTTAATGAAGTGAAGTATTAATTTTATTTAATTGTGTCTCATATTTTTGTGTTTCAAAGTGCAACTATTTCTTATTTCAATGGTGTAAATCGAACGATCAATTTTGTCAATACTAATAGATTAATTGTATTTCTTAAAAGAATAGAGAATAATCTCTTATTTAATAACAAGCTAACTGCATCTCGTAATTTTTATATTTTAAATTTTTAGTTGTTATATGACTTAGATCATTGGATATGTTGTTATTACTATATAACTTAAATATATTTAACGTTTATGAATTCTTTTATGATGATTAATGCTTGTTTTAACTATTTATTCATGAGAACGTTTTACTTGTTATCGTAGCATTGGTTTTTTACATCTAGAGTGGAGGGTTAAAAATACATCTAAAATATTTTCTTGATTTTTCATGAAACATTTTTGAGTTGCGTTTTAAATGTTTTACATATTCATTAAGATTTTCTTACAATTCAGATTAGTCGGGACTTCACTATGAGTACCAGACGTCAGGTGAAAAAACCACCAAACAAGAAAAGAGTTGGTTCAACATCTTTCACGGTTAACTATGTTTAAAGTAAAACTTTGTGAGCCTAAATGGAAATTTAAACAATTCTTAATTGTCTTTTGTCCATGAATGGTTAAAATTCTTATGAGATTTATTTATTTCTGTCATTTGTATTTTTTGACACAAAACTTTGACTTTTCAGATATTTTAAGCGATTCATAATAGTTCAGTTATTCGAATATGACAAAAAATAATTTTGCGAGTTTACTGTTTTAATATTGTAAAGTGCAATTGCTTTAATGAGATAAACATATATCTTCTTACTATGGCCATTACAATAATATGTGAAATTTATTGATCATACGTGAAATTAATCATTTTGTTTATCAAAAACACGAAATCAAAATTCGACCACTCTTTTCAAACTTTTCATTATTATCCAAAATAAAAATAAAAAACTCAATGCACCTTTGCATTCTATTTAATCCTCTTTCAATAAAGGATCTTATTTTGGAAGAAGTTTAATATAAGTAATTAAAACAACCTCCTACTCTTCTTATTATTCATTTTCATTTTCTCCATTTAACCATTTTCATGGGGGAAATTTTTTTTTAATTTCTATATATCATTATTATATGGTTAATAAGTTGCCGGAATCTTGCTTGTCGTCGCCGAAAATCCGTTGCCGGAAGTCGTCAACCATCATCGGAAGTCCTTGCCGGAGAGAAACTGCTGGCTCCCATCCTAGAAGTTGTTTTGCTTTTGTAATGTCTGGCTTTCTCTTGTGTGGATCATCTTCTGTATTGGGCCTAAATTCTATTTTTGCATTTGGATCTATTGTTTCTTGCACCACCTACAAATATCATCAAGGAGTATGGTGAGATGAATGCGATTCATTCAGCATAAATCATACGTCTCGAGTTTTAAGAAATGATGGTAGACTTTATATGTAGGTTTTTCGATCTCCCTTAAATGAGTCATACATAATTAGAATTAGTTGAATCAGTTAGCTCTGTATAAAAAAGAATGTTAAGTCCTATATGAGATATGTTAAGTAGCGGAGCTAAAAATTCTAACAAGGGTCGAGAATAAAAAATGTAACCTTAGAGTAAAAGTTTACTTTATATAAAGTGGATTCAACAAGGTATATATAAACCTTGTTTTACCTATATACGCTATACAATTTTTTGTCAAAAGAGATTGAATTGTCCCTTGGTTTGACTAGTTGGAATTTGCACGGTAGAAAGCTCATTATGAAAGTTTTAAAGCTCCTTATTGATGATAACTTTTATTTTCAAAACATGAATTTGAAATCTCGTGTTAATGATAAAAGAACATTTACCGCTTAACCACACCCCCTTTGGTGGCCGTACATGCTAAAGGAAGATCCAATTCCACACTCTTTCATTTACTTAGAAGGATTCAATAACCCCTTAGTACACCCTTTATGTTTACTCTGTTATCTTTAATCAGAACTCGAGATATACTCTCTATATAGAGTCATCTTTAATAAGAAAAGTTTGAACCCAAAGTAAGATTTCTTGACATAAATTCGAATTGATCGAGTCACAGAAAGTATACCAAATATTGAATGAATAAAAGACACACATACCTTAGCTAGTTCAAGCATGGTGAATTCACCAGGATTCCCAAGATTGAAAGGGCCTACATGATTTCCTTCCATCAACCTCATCAAACCTTCAACCTATTAATTGATTACAACAATCACACACGCAAAAAAGATTTAATAAATAAAATTAAATATTTTATTTATTTATTTATAATAACAATTTCTGATAGACCCTCGATACATAAATACTCCATTTTTGAATAAGTGGAGTGAAAATTAAAAAATTACCAAATCAGACACATACTGAAAGCTCCTAGTCTGTTTTCCATCTCCATAAACTGTCATTGGCTCCTTTCTTAAAGCCTACAATTTTTTTTAATATCCAAATGTAATTAAAGTATAGTAAATATTTAATCAATTAAATGCAAAGAATACACTAGTATTTAATCAATTTTGATTAATTTAACACAAACCTGTGCAACAAAATTGCTAACAACACGACCATCATCTATGCACATACGAGGTCCATATGTGTTGAAAATCCTAGCAATCCTAACCTGTCAAAAAACAAGTTTTCGTTAGTAAATCGTCTCGTATTTGTCTTTATCAGTAACCGAGCTCTAACGTGAAATGAGTCAACTCAACGTGTTCCGAATAATTCTTCAAGAGGTCAATATGTTCTAATTTTTCAATTTTAGATTATTTTTTTTACTATGGTTTAAAATTATATTTCAAGTAGAAAATGTACCTCAATGTTAAGTCCTCTATGGTAGTCCATGGTCAAAGTTTCAGCTGTACGTTTTCCTTCATCATAACAACTCCTGACACCTGCTCATAAGTTCCCAAAAAAAAAATCGAGTTTAAGTCCTATACATTGATGATAAAAAACTATGTACATAATCAGGTTACGTATTAGTAATGACGGATCAAGGAGATGGGGATTAAGAACAATGTTCTCTTGTGTCTAGGGGGATTCAACTACCAATTGACTTGCACATCAAAAAAAAATTCACACACATATATATACATAGTCAAAAGCGGAATAATGATTTGTAACTTATGGATTCAAGATTTTAGTAATCTTTTAAATTATTGTGTTCTAAATTAATAGTTTGTACATTTTTAATAAAATTCTGAAGATAAATACATGATTTGGATCAAAACTACTTTACATGGTATAACTTTTCAGTAAATTCCTTTTGCCATATGTGGCTCAGTCATTGCTTATTAAGTAATTACATACAAATTTTCATGATTGTAGCACTCCGTGGAAGAAAAGGGTCACCACTACTGAAAATTTCCCCTTAATCTTAGATGGATCATCTGAAAATTCGTATATGACACAAATAACAACGAATATGCTATATATCACATGTTAAAATATGATATTGATAACATAAAATTATTTAAACTGACGATGTACACTCACGATCAAAGTTAAAAGAGTAAATTGAACTAACTTACCAATGGGATTAACATTGCCCCAATATGTCTCAGCCTGAGGATGTTGCAATGGATCACCATAAACTTCACTTGTGCTAGTAATTAGAAACCTAGCTCCCACTCTTTTTGCTAATCCCAACATGTTCATTGTTCCCATCACATTTGTTTTGTGATATCTTTCCATTTTAAAGTCAAGGGCAAAAAGCAAACAAACATGATCACATGAAAAATACACTATGTATCGTTATTATTTTCGACTTGAACTATATATATGTGGTAATGTGAAATTAAGGATATGATAGTCTTGACTGGATTAAACTTGTAATGAACAGGAGAAGCAGGACAAGCCAAATGATAAATCTGATCAACTTCTAATAAAATTGGCTCAACGACGTCGTGTCGAATAAGTTCAAATCTTGGGTTCTTGAAATGGTGCAATAAATTCTCTTTTTTACCTGTAAAAAAATTATCAACAACAATAACACTATCTCCTCTTGCCATTAATCTATCCACCAAATGGCTCCCAACAAATCCTGCTCCTCCTGTTACTAATATTCTCTTACTCTTTCCCTTCAATTCCAATGGAATCTTTCCACCTATAACAACAACAAAAATTGATCAGATCTTTCTATAACAACGTTTTTTGATAGGATATCTTTTTGATTATTAACGTAACACAAAAAATTAGTTACAATGAAAATTTTGGCCGTTTGTATGTAAAACACATTGTTATATCTAAGTCTTGTTAGAATGTACACACGATTTTTTGAGGTATTTCAATTGAGATGTGATCGTTCGAAATATGGAATTTTTGATAAAAAATCTATTGAAAATACTGATTTACAACGAATACCGTATTGCTTCCCATATATTCGTCAATTAACTACGTTTTAATTTCAAATTAAAAGAGTTAAGATCGATAATTTACATTTTTTTTATATGTGTTTCCATATTATTTGAGTCTGTTTTAGTCTTTAGAACTTGTCTTTTTAAAGATTCTTTAAACTAGATATTCAGTTGAATCTCATATATTTGTTCCTACTAGTAGAGTTAGGTAAAATACAAATTCAACTTAACTCAATATAAAATTAGCTATAACACCAATTCATTTTCGCTAATTATACGTAGTGTCAGATCTTTATGGGTCATAAGAGAAGGTGCTTGATGACACTGAAGGAGGTGAACCTATGTCAAGATGACATATTTTTTCTATCCCGTGGACAAGTATATATATGTATAAGAGAATATGCTAAAACTTAAACAAATTAAATTCTGAACTCGTAATTTCAAAATACAATGTAAAATCATGCTAAAAATACCTGCATTTATATGGTCGATTTCATCAACCAACTCATATGCGATTCTTCGAGGAATTGGATTGCTCGACACAACTGTATCTTGAATATTTATCGTTTCAAAATCAGACTTTAATATTGGAGAAGAAATAGAAACCATAGAGCAAATGACAATTGACGTAACAATTCCAATCAAAAGACACATAAATCTTTGTTTTTCAAGCACATATTGAATTGAATTTCTTAATGAAAATCTCTTCATCATGCTGTGTTTTTTAATGTAATTTTTATTAATCATCTCATGATTATCATCAGATCTCATGATGAAAATTTAGAAAATTATGTTAATTTTTTTCTTGTTCTATATTTTTATTTTTTTTGGGTGAGATCTAATTAAGAATTTGGGGTCCATAAGAAGAAAAAAAAGTGGAGGGATTTGCATGAATTTTGAAGACTAGTGGCTTTCTTCACTTTGCTTTTTAGCAATTTAAGCTATTCCAAGTGTAATTATTTTGCCTCCAAATTTCTAATATTCTAGTAATATACTCTATACCTTCTTTTCTATAGTTAGAGTGGTGTGGTGAGATGAATAAGTTTTTTTATATTTAATTTGAGGTTTTGAATTTAAGTTACAGAAATAGAAAAATTCAATTTGGAAATGCTCTTTCTTAATTTAATGAATTTTATGCAACGCAAATCTATAAAAATACTATTAACATTTTTTACTTCATTCCTTTTTTTTTTTGCTACTTTTGTTTTTTCCGAATGGTGCTTGAATAGAGAAATACGATCGGTAATAATTAGTTTAGTCGACAAATGGTATTGGGACTTGGGATTGAAACATACTTGAAATGAGCTTTAATTGAATGGAACTACATTGTTTGTTGGCACTTATATAGTCGACAAGAGAGGAAATAGAGTAATAGATACCAATTCGTTCGTCTGAATTCATAAAAATTTGTGTTAAACATCTATTATATGAGTACAAATACAAATAATATATATATATATATGTATCGACTTGATTTGACCCTTCCAATCGTCAATTTTTGAATCGAAGATCAAATCAAACCAACTCAAAATACTTGTAGACTCTTTTATCGATTTAGTTTAATTTCCGATTCGATTTGATTTTTCAATTTTTTTTCTTTGACACCCCTACCCTAATGCTAAGCCAAAGGTGCAAAAACAACAAAAACAAAAAAATAGGGGTCTTTATATAGTTAAATATAATTATGGGTCTCGAACGTAAATATATCATCTTCTACCCCCAGCCAAAGTCATTCTCATTCCTCGTTTTACTCTCTCTCGAGTGCTGCGACGCCGCCGTTTCACTCCTCTCCGGTGAGTCCTCTTCCCCTACGCCGCGGGCGACCACCTCCATAATGATTTACCTCTGTATATCTTTCTCATATTTTGCTCATAGTATATAAACTTCAATTTTTATGGTTTTTTTAGTTGTGAATTTGTTAAATTCTATCCGAATATATTTTTTTAATCTACATTTAGTTTTGTTCTTATTTATGTTATGAATCGTGATTAGTTTGTCTCTGTTGGAGCTAATATATCTGGTGATTTGAGTTTTAGGATTTAGGGTTTTAGGACTGGTATGTTAATTTCGAGCTTTTTAAAACTTATAGAAGTATTATTTATGAGTCGCTATGTTTTTGGCTTGCAATTTGGGAAGTAATTGCAGCATCTATAAAATTGTATTGTGTAAGGATATTTGGAAAGTGAAGAAGCTCTAGTGGATGACTTATCAATCAACTATGCCTTAAATCCTATTGTGTTTTATTCATAGTAATTACGACGTCCCAATTTTTGTGGCAAAGTTGGAGTTTTGAGATTCGAACTTTTAAATTTTGATCGTGAATTCGGACATAGAAGCATTAAGTAATTTGAAATAAAATTTATACATCTGAAACTACGCATAAAGTACGAAAAATAACAATAATTAACAAATTGAAATATTTTAAAGGCATATAAAGAAATGCGGTCAAAGAGAAACTTGGTTGACCTTGAAATTTTAACTGTGCTATATAAATTGAGATGGATGGAGTGTTTTATTGGTTGATGTAATGGATTTTTGTTTATTGGCTATATGAATCCTCTGTATTCGTTCCATTTTATTCGGGTCCATTTCATTCTCATACTAAATAATTTACCTTATTAGGCAAATTATGGGCTTTCTAATGTTCTTACTAATTAATCTATCGTATAAGGCAAATTACAGTTCTTTAAAGTTAGAGGTTCTCTGAATCTCATACTTATCCTTACAAGAACAAACAATGGACGAGTTATTAGGGAAGAGTGGGAGGAGAAGGAAGCACAAAAGGATGCATCATCATCCATACTAAAGAGGAGAAGAGGAGGTGCTCCTCCTCCTCCTGCTCCTTCTTCTTCTACTTTCATCCTTTAATGCTTCTTTTAAAATGTTTTAGTTAGACTTTGCAGAAGAAGAGGAGGATATTATAGTTACATTGTATTTCGAAAGTACATAAGTGCACATTATTGTAACGTCAAAGACTTTCTGTCCCGTCTTACTTTGAAATGTTTTAGTTAGAATTTGTAAATTGTACTTACCAGCATCTATTTCTATTCCACCTTTGATAATAAATAAAGAAGCAATTCTTTCAAGCAAAAATAAGATTCCAAGAAAAAGGAAAAATAATTACGAGGTGTCTTAATAGTTCAGTCTGATTTGAACTTTTAGTGAGAGGCTTTCTAAGGGGTAGAATTGAGTTTTGGGCAGTTGAGGAGTAGTCTCCGATCCCTTATTTTATTTTTGGTGCACCCATGCAGTTCCAGGCTGCATAGAGAACCTTATCTTTTTGTAGGTTCTTTACTTTTTGGGGTACTTCTTGTATAAGGCCGATTATGGCCTTGTGATTAATGAAATTGCTTACCTGATGAAAAAATAAGTTAAAACTTTTAGTGATTAAACTACTGTCTGTAAAACTCTATGCCTTGAGACATTGCTCAGCTGTCTGTCTAAAGTCACTGTTTTGAGCATGATTTCTTTGATTTGTTTCCAATTTCAGACTTGAAACTTACTGACATCTGAAAAAGTATCAAAGAGCAGCTACAAAATGTCTCGGAAAGGATTGATGGAGCAGGACCTGAATAAGTTGGATGTAGCAAAGCTGCATCCACTTTCACCAGAGGTTATTTCTCGTCAGGCCACGATAAATATTGGTAAACGGATCACTATTGAACATGTATTTCTATTATTCTATATGTGCACTGCTATTTGGATTGGTATTCTTTGAGAAACTCTTTTTCACATTACTGGCACCAGACTGAATTTTGATTCATTATCCAGGTACCATTGGCCATGTGGCTCATGGAAAGTCGACAGTTGTAAAAGCTATATCTGGAGTGCAGGTACGCCTTTGTTTTGAAATCTGAACCTTCACTCAAGTATGTCTTCGTTTTTATCAGTTTCTTTTTAGTTGTAAAACAAATAATATATTGATCTTTCTTGTCAAAAATATAATATCAATACATTGATCATTGTAACTGTAAAGTGTAAATATATGGCCATATATTACTTTTGAGTTTATGGATAAACCATTTGAGCATGCATTAAGGGGTCGTTTGGTTGGGAACAAGTTAATCCTGGGATAACTTATCCCATCATGTATATGGGATAACTTTTATCCCATCACTATGCTATAATGGTGGGATAAGTTATCCCAAACATGGCAACCATACAAGACAATAAAATTTTATCCCATGACTATTTTTTTATCCCAAGTCTATTTATTCTTATCCCTCACACCAAACGACCCCTAAATGTCTAGGCCCAGTTTACTATTATTTGTGTAGTTTGCACATTTTTACTAAATGTATTTTGAGGTTGGTTAAAAGAAAAACTAAAGTATTTTCATGGTTTTTCCTCTTTTGAGTTATGATGGCATATAGTTATTCGACCGTGCTGAAGAATTCTGTGCAGCCTATATCTTGGCATGAGCCATGAGATGTAACCTCATTATTATGGGAAAGTTATCTGGTGTTATCAGCTTTTGAGATCACTGATGATTTGCATGTGTATAGCTCATTATGGATTGGTTGCCTTGATAAGTTGATCACCAAGATAGTTTTGTCTGATTATGTCTACCTACTTTGATCATACTGCATTTGTCATAACGAACTCATGCTACAAAATTTGTAAAAGCTAAGCACATACTGATTGGGGCAACCTCAGATTCTATTGTCCTCTAGAAGGAAACTGATTATCTGTCTTGCCTTATTTATGCAGACTGTTCGTTTTAAAAATGAGCTAGAAAGAAACATCACAATTAAGCTTGGATATGCTAATGCTAAGATATATAAATGCGAAGAAGATCGCTGCCCTAGACCCATGTGCTACAAGTAAGTTCTTGAATTTGAATGGAACTCTTCTTTGCTCATTTGGGTCACTTTTGTGCTGTAACAATATCCTTTTCAGGGCATATGGAAGTGGAAAAGAAGACAGTCCCATGTGTGATGTCCCTGGTTTTGAGACCTGTAGGATGAAATTGCTGAGACATGTATCTTTCGTTGATTGCCCCGTAAGCGTCTCACCTACCATTTACAGTATATATTACCGCCATTTTACATGGAGTATTGGGTAGCTAGAGAAGATGATAATTCTCGGTTGTCTGATCTCATGCAAATATGAATACTCTAATGAATATCTTCAGATGTCATAATTCAGGAAATACACCAACATGAAGGTATCAAGATAATCTTTAAATGTATCATTTCTTTTTTTCTTTCTTTTTGATGAAGTTCTCTATGTTCTGTTAACATCTTGAATGTTCATGCTACTCGTGGTTCCAATTAGCCTGTCTTGATTTGATGAAAGACTAGGAAAATTTGTTTTCCTTAGTTTTTGGCTCCTAATTTTCCCTAGGGCTCTAGTCTATCGGTAAGAGCGCATTGCGCGATGTGTGGTCTAGGCGCACATCACTAGTATCTAATTGAAGAAGGGTAGAGGGGTTGGCCTATTATTTACCGAGTTGTAAACCGTGCACCACCGGTCCTCGAGGTTTTCTCGGTCATATAAAAACAAAGGAAAAAGTTCGTGGCTCCTGTTTCTTGCTGTCTTCAGAACTGTCATGGCTTTTCTAGGAAGGAGCAAGTTCAGTCATGTTGGTCTCTATCCAAAGAACAGTTGGTGAATCTCATATCTGCATCTGTTACCACTGTGAGAATCTGTAGATGTTTTTATGATCTCAGGTTTTGGATATTTAAGCCCGTGAGCATGCAGTATGTTACTTTATATGGAGTAATTCTTTTAACCTTATTCAATTATGTGGAGACATACTTTTCTGTAGGGAGGTTGCTTTCATGTTTTTGTATTAGTAGATACTTTTCAATACCAAGTGAAACTAGACTACTTTGTCTTGTAAACTTCCATCGGCTGCATTGCAGCTCACTTTTGGAAGGTACAGAATCCTTACATTACAACATAGGCCCCAAAATCCAGCTTGCCCCAAAAGAGCTCTTTGTTTATAGAACTGTCATTGGCTGCATTTAACAGATTTGGAACCCTTACGACATATGATACAAACACCCGATATACCCCTTTTTAGACCGCAAGGGGAAAGAATACTTTTAAAGTTATAACAAAGTCGAGCACATATGGTCACATATTGACAGTAGTCGAAATGATCTCGGGACATGCCATCCTGTCATTTATAGAAACTTTTGTCTGTTGGTCTGATCTGTAGGATTCTTTTTGATCCTTTACCTTTGTTAAAACTTAAAAAGATAGCACATACGTTATCCACTTGTGTTAATTGCGAGTCTCTGCACTTTCCTTTTGCAATGTGTCAATCTGGTAACACTTCCCCTACATCTGGTCTTTTGCGAAGCACCTAGGTTCATTGTCTGATTTTTTGCTGTCAGTGAGACATTTAATTTCCTGATATAGAATGCTTTTGTATTGTGAAATTTACTGCAGGGTCATGATATTCTCATGGCTACAATGCTTAATGGAGCTGCAATTATGGATGGAGCATTACTTCTCATTGCTGCTAATGAGAGCTGTCCCCAACCTCAGACTTCTGAACATTTAGCTGCTGTAGAAATTATGCGCCTCCAACACATAATAATTCTCCAAAATAAGGTTGATCTAGTTCAGGAAAATGTCGCCATTAACCAGCATGAAGCAATTCAGAAATTTATTCAGGTCAGTGTAATTGGTCTACCTCTTTACTGTGTCTGTGACTCTGTGCTTGATCTTAAGGCTCTATCTTTATACCTTATTTCAATACCTTGTTCAGGGAACTGTCGCTGATGGTGCCCCAGTTGTACCGATCTCTGCGCAATTGAAGTACAACATCGATGTTGTTGCTGAATATATTGTGAAGAAAATTCCCATTCCTGAGAGGAATTTCATTTCACCACCAAACATGATAGTCATCCGATCATTTGATGTTAATAAACCTGGTTTTGAAGTTGATGATATCAGAGGCGGTGTTGCTGGTGGCAGTATACTGAAGGTATGTTCTTATATTCCGTAAAGCAAACAAGTGCTACAACTCATTCCTTCTTTTCCTTCACGGTTTCCTTAATTGACTTTGGGTACAAATTTCTAATGCGACAGACGTCCTTTTGTTCTACCTGATGCTTATACTAATCGTCACATAGAGAATGAAAATCTGATTGGAAAATGGACCGAAGTCGAATAATCAAGTAAATGTTTTTCTGCAGGGTGTCCTTAAGGTAAATCAACTCATTGAGGTTCGTCCTGGTATTACTGTCAAGGATGAGAGTGGCAACATTAAGTGTACCCCAATATATTCAAGAATAGTGTCATTGTTTGCTGAGCAAAATGAGCTACAATTTGCTGTGCCCGGAGGCCTCATTGGAGTTGGAACAACTATGGATCCAACATTGACTCGTGCTGATCGATTGGTCGGACAGGTTCTTGGGGAGGTTGGCTCACTTCCTGAAGTGTTTGTCGAACTGGAGGTAAATCACTTACACATCACTTCTAGACACTTTTATAACAAAAGGAGGAGCATCACTATTATTATTCTTCTTCCATATGACATCAATTTGTAATGCAGGTAAATTTCTTCTTGCTCCGCCGTCTTCTGGGAGTGAGGACAAAGGACACGGAAAGGCAGGGTAAAGTCTCAAAGTTGGCCAAGGGAGAGATTCTCATGTTAAACATAGGATCTATGTCAACTGGGGCTCGTGTTGTCGCTGTTAAGAATGTCTTTGCAAAACTGCAATTGACATCACCTGTCTGTACCAGCAAAGGCGAGAAAATTGCTCTTAGCCGGAGAATCGAGAAGCACTGGCGTCTCATCGGTTGGGGCCAAATCCAAGCTGGTATCACCCTTGATGTTCCACCTTGCCCAATCTGAGAACTACACACAAACACGATTTTGACATTTAGATGTGGAAAGGCATACAATTGTTAGGAAACTATAAAAGATTATCTGAAATTTCGAATACTTTGTAATTTGCAATGTTTCCTTTTTCTTATTTACTTCTCTTTGTTTTCTCTTATTTTCCTCCTTGTTCTAGTGGTTGTACCTTGTAATTCATTAGTTTTTAAGAGTGGACATTATTCCTATGAGTTTCATCTGAAACATAGAGGTTGCGGCACGTGTTTATCTAAAAGTTTAAACGAGACGATATTCTTTTATCGACTTTTCATGTGGGACTCTATTCATATGGTGAGATTTGCATTTAGAATTTTTATCTGGTCTGATAATATAATGTAGAATTGTGTGATCTTTTCATTTGAGGGTACTTTTTTTTTGTATATATATACTTGCAACAACTTTTGTAATTATATGTGGGGTACATGTTAGGTGTTTTTTAAAATTCAAGATCCTTTTGACACAAGTAGGTCGTGATTACATGAAAGGCCAAAAGAGGTAGCCTTTCTCGTGCCTAGAGGCCATCAACTATTCACGTGAAGTCTAAGTTATATACATCGACAATTTTTTTTTTACTGTGAAGTTAACTTGTGATAGCGATAGCTTGTCAATTATCATCTTCTTTAGATACTATAATTAACTAATGCTTGTCATGGGAACTTATGTGTAATTATTTTGTATTTGACTTGATTATACGAATATAATTTACATTGTTAGGGATATAACGTCTTCCTCTTGGAAGCTTCTTTTTATATTATAGGATGATGCAACGTGGGTGGTTCTTCTTATTGAAGGGAAGTTTCTAGGTACTAAAGTCAGAATGACCAAGTAGCTTGAATTATACAAGTGGCCTACCAAATTGTTCCACTTTTTGACAATTCATTTCTTATATAATATAATGCAACTTTGGTTTGTGTCTCTTAAACTTGATAAATTCATTCACCAAAGACTTTGTACTATTATTTTTAAGTCTTTGGAATTCTCTTTTAGAGACATAATGGCCAGCTATATGACAAGAATCATCTCCAAATTCAAGTCTTCTTACTTTCTTGTTGATGATATTCTTCCCTTGAATTTTGTTACAAGGTGAGTTGATCTTTTTATACCTATTCATTATTTTGTTATGAATTTGAAACAAAGCATGTATTTGTAAAAAAAAATTCTCTATCTTACGAAGGTAGGGGCAAAGTCTGTTCTCAGACTCACTTGTGAAATTATACTGAATATGTTGTTATTATTGTTGTTGACAAAGAAGAAAATATTGTAGGAGAGGGTATTGTGCAACACAAACAGAAGAAGGGTCAACAAAAAGGGATCATCAACAAAAATTAGTGAAAGATGAGAGGGTAAATTCTGTTTCTTCAGAGTCATCATGGGTACCAGACCCTGTCACTGGATATTACAAACCTTCAACTCAGACTGAAGAAGGGATTATCAACAAAAATAACAACAAAAACACTAATAAACCATAGTTGATAGAAACAATCAAAAAGGAAAATATTACTACTATATATCAATTCAATTATATATACTGTAGTAGCTTAATTGTTGTTTCCCTAATTTGTTGCAGTTATCATATTATTTGTTGTTGTTACTTGTTTTTTTCTCTATTGTTTTCATCATGACTTGTTCACTACTGTATTCCCTTTTCATATTTGCTTTAAAATGCTCTTCTTGAGTTGACGGTCTTATCAGAAACATCATCTTTACCTTCACAAGATAGTTGTAAAGATCTGCGTACACACCAACCTCCCCAGACCCCACTCATGAGATTACGTAGCATTTCGTTATGTGTGCATATGGAATTCTCTCTACCTGTTTGCGTATAATTTTAAATTGTCTATATTGCTTACTAGGCAAAAGATATGATTGTATTTTATGAGAGATTAATACAATATACTACAACAATATATTTCAGTATAATCTTACAAGAGGGGTCTGAAAAGGGTAAAATATACACAACCTTATCTTTACCTTTATGGGGTAGAGAAGTGAATTCGATTGACCCTCAACATCCCTCCTCATTTATCCGATTTGGAACCGATAATGTAAACAAACTCATACAAACGGAAAACTGATATATAGTTTATGAATATAGTGTCACAAAAAATAATTTTGTAATTTTACTGATACAATGGACAAAATTTATGTGTGTTAACTCATCTTTTCCAGCCTGCATTTTGTTTTAAAGATTGGGCCATCATTCAGTACAAAAGATAGTTAGCTATTCAGGGCCTCAAAGAGGCCTATAGTCTATGGGTTGAATATTGGGCTTGAACAACACATATACTGAATGATGGCCCAACTTATTTTCCCTTATTCCAAAATCCCATAGGTGAGTCTAAACTATTTAAAGCATTTACAATTACTGACCAGGTGTTTCTGGTTCAATTTTTTAAATAAAAAATCACCTATAATGACCTAATGAACCATATCCACAGTATCTAGAGGATCTACACCACTTTATTTTAGCATTTAGGGGTCACAAAAAAAAAATTAAATTTGTTTTTAGTTTTTCATGTGTGTTAGTCTATGTATTTTTGAGAATATTACTCACCATCTCTTTTGGGTCAAAAAAATTTAAAATCATTCGTAATGACCTACAGAACAATACTCTTAGCCAATAGAGGATCCACACAATATTTTTTAGCATTTAGGGGCCACTCAACAAGAATTAGACGATTTTCTTAGTTTTTCGTGTGTGTTAATACATGAATTTTTGGTGATATGATTTTCAAGCACTTTTATCCAAAAATTTTTACAGGACCTTCCGTAATGACCTAGGGGAACAATACGTATAGCCTCACCATAATCCACATAATTTTTTAGCATTTAGGCGCCACTCAACAAAAATTAAGCATTTTTCTCAGTTTTTGTGTGTGTGTGTTAGTACATGAAATTTTTGGTCATATGGTTTTTGGGCACTTTTTTTTCAAGACCTTTACAGGACCCTCCGTAATGACCTGGGGAACAATACATATAGCTTCACCATGATCCACACCATTTTTTTTTATTAAGGGGCCACTCAACATGAATTAAGTAATTTTCTCAGTTTTTTATGTGTATTAGTACATGAATATTTTGGTGATATGACTTTCAAGAACTTTTTTTCCAAAACCTTTAAAGAACCCGCCGCAATGACCTGGGAAAAATACGTATAGCCTCACCATGATCCACACCATTTTTAGTATTTAGGGGTCACTCAACATGAATTAGGCACTTTTCTTTCCCAATTTTTGTGTGTATAAATACATGATTTTTTTGCTGTCGCGTAATTCCTAAAAGTTGGCAACTAAATGCAAAAAAATGAGGGACTATACGTAATGCTCCCCCAACTCATTACGGAGGTCCTCATAAAGTTTTTCAGAAAAACATTATGGGCGCCAATATCCATGGGCTAATACACACGAAAAAACAAGAAAGTCGCGTAATTCCTAAACGTTGGCCCCTAAATGTAAAAATATGCCTTAAAAATAGCCAGACTATATGTAAGCTTCTCCAACTTATTACGTAGGTCCTTATAAGGTTTTTTCAGAAAAACCTTCCGAGCGCTAGAAGATACCAACATCTATGGGCTAATACATACGAAAAACTAAAAAAGCCGCGTAATTCCTAAAAGTTGGCCCTATATGAAAAAAATATGGCTTAAAAAATGGTGGGGCTATACGTAATGCTCTCCCAACTTATTATGGGCTAATACAAACGAAAAACCAACAAAGTCACGTAATTCCTAAAAGTTGGTCCCTAAATGCAAAAATATGCCTTAAAAATGGTGGAACTATATGTAATGCTCCCCAATTCATTACGAAAGTGTTCATAAAGTTTTTTCAGAAAAATCTTTCGGGCGCCAACCTCCATGGGCTAATAATATACACGAAAAACTAAGAAAGTCGCGTAATTCCTAAAAGTTGGCCCCCTAAATGCAAAAATATGACTTAAAAATGGTGGAACTATACGTAATGATCCCCCGACTCATTACAGAGTTCCTCATAAAAAAATTTCAGAAAAAACCTTTTGAGCGCCATAAGGCGTCAACTTCCATAGGCTAATATGTACGAAAAACCAAGAAAGTCGCGTAATTTCTAAAAGTTGGCCCCTAAATGCAAAAATATGCCTTAAAATGGTGGAATAATATCTAGTGCTCCCTCAACTCATTTCGGAGGTCCTCATAAAGTTTATTCAGAAAAAGCTTTGGGGGAAGGCACAAATATCCATGGAAATTTAAACACAAAAAATCAAAAAAATCGCATAATTCCTAAAAGTTGGCCCCAAAAAGTAATAATATGCCTTAAAAAATTGAAGGACTATACGTAATGCTCCCCCGACTCATTATGGAGAACCTCATAAAGTTTTTTCATAAAAACCTTCATAGCGCCATAAGACGCCAATATCCATGGCTAATACACACGAAAAATCAAGAAAATTTACGTAATTTCTAAAAATTGGCCCCTAAATGACAAAATATGCCTTAAAAATGGTGGGACTATACGTAATGCTCCCCCAACTCATTACGGAAGTCCTCATAAAGTTTTTTCAGGAAAACCTTCTGGGTGCCAGAAGGCGCCAATATCGATGAGCTAATACACACGAAAAATCAAGAAAGTCGCGAAATTCCTAAAAGTTGGCCCCTAAATGCAAAAATATGCATTAAAAACGGTGGGACTATACGTAATGCTCCAGACTCATCACGGAGGTCCTCATAATGATTTTTTAAGAAAACCTTCCGGGCACCATAAGACGCCAATATCTATGGGCTAATACACACGAAAAACCAAGAAAGTTGCGTAATTTCAAAAAGTTGGCCCCTAAATGCAAAAATATGCTTTAAAAATGGTGGGACTAAACGTTCCCCCAACTCATTACGGAGGTCCTCATAAAGGTTTTTCATAAAATCCATCCGGGCGCTAGAAGGACCTTATATCCATGGGCTAATACACACGAAAAATCAATAAAGTTGCGTAATTTCTAAAAGTTGTCCCTTAAATGAAAAAATATGCCTGAAAAAATAGTGGGACTATACATTATGCTCCCCCAACTCATTACAGAAAGGTTTTCGGGCATCGGAAGGCGCTAATATCCTTGGGCTAATACACGCGAAAAATCAAGAAAGTGACGTAATTCCTAAAACATGGCCCCTAAATACAAAAATATGCCTTAACAAAGAGGTTGGACTCTACGTAATGCTCCCCCAACTCATTACGGAGGTCCTCATAAAGTTTTTTTAAAAAAACCTTCCGGGCGCCAGAAGGCGCCAATATCCATGGCCTAATACACCTGAAAAAATCAAGAAAGTCCCGTAATTTCTAAAAGTTGGCCCCTAAATGCAAAAATAAGCCTTAAAAATGGTGGGACTATATGTAATGCTCCTCCAACTTATTACGGAGGTCCTCATAAAGATTTTTTAGAAAAACCTTATAAGCGTCAGAAGGTGCCAAATATCCATGGGTTAATACACACGAAAATCAAGAATGTCGTGTAATTCCTAAAAGTTGGCCCCAAAATGCAAAAATATGCCTTAAAAACGATGGGACTATTTGTAATGCTCCCCCAATTCATTACGGAGGTCCTGATGAAGTTTTTTCAAAAAAACCTCACGGGCGCCTGAAGGCGCCAACATCCATGGGCTACTACACACGAAAAATCAAGAAAGTCACGTAATTCCTAGTAGTTGGCTCCTAAATGCAATAATAAGCCTTAAAATGATGGTTTATACGTAATGCTCCCCCAACTCATTTCAGAAGTCATCATAAAGTATTTTTCAGAAAAACCTTCTGGGCGCCAGAAGGCACCAATATCCATGGGCTAATAAACATGAAAAGCAATTAAAATCACGTAATTCCTAAAAGTTGGCAATAACTACAAAAATATGCCTTTAAAAATGGTGGGACTATACGTAATGCTCCCCCAACTCATTATGGAGGTCCTTATAATCTTTTTTCAGAAAAACCTTTCGAGTGCCAGAAGCAGCCAATATCCATGAGCTAATACAAATGAAAAATCAAGAAAGTCACGTAATTCTAAAAGTTGACCCCTGAATGCAAAAATATGCCTTAAAAAATTGTGGAATTATATGAATTAATGCTACCCCAACTCATTATGGAGGTCCTTATAAAGTTTTTTCAGAAAAGCCTTTCAGGTGCCATAAGGGGCCAACTTCCATGGGCTAATACATATGAAAAACAAAGAAACTTACGTATTTCCTAAAACTTGGCCCCTAAATGCAAAAATATGCTTAAAAAATGATGGGATTATACATAATTCTCTCCCAACTCATTACAAAGGTCCTCATAAAGATTTTTCAGAAAAAACATTTGGGGTGGCAAAAGGAGCCAATATTCATGGGCTAATACACAAGAAAACCAAGAAAGTTGCGTAATTTCTAAAAGTTGGCCTCTAAATGCAAAAATATGCCTTAAAAATGATGAGACAATACTTAATTCTCCCCCAACTCATTAGAAAGGTCCTCATAAAGTTTTTTTCAGAAAAACCTTCTGGGCGCCAGAAGGCGTTAACATCCATGGTCTAATACATACGATAAATCAAGAAAGTCGCCAAATTCCTAAAATTTGACCCTAAATGCGAAAATAAACCTTCAAAAATTGTGGAACTATACATAATGCTCGTCCAAATTATCATGGAGGTCCTCATAATATTTTTCTGAAAAACCTTTCGGGCGCCAGAAAGGGCCAATATCCATGGGCTAATACACATGAAAAACCAAGAAAGTCACTTAATTCCTAAAAGTTGGCCCCTAAATGCAAAAATATTCCTTTAAAAATGGTGGGAATATCCTTAATGCTCCCCAACTAATTACGGAGGTAGTCATAAAGTTTTTCAAAAAAACCTTCCGGGCGCCAAAACGCACCAACATCCATGGGCTAATACACATGAAAACCAAAAAAGTCGCGTAATTTCTAAAAGTTGGCCCCTAACTGCAAAAAATATTTTTTTTAAAAATGGTGGGACTATACGTAATGCTCCTTCAACTCATTATAGAGGTAGTCATAAAGTTTTTTCAGAAAAACCTTCTAGGTGCCAAAAGACGCTAATATCAATGGGCTAATACACCAGAAAAACAAAGAAAGTCGCGTATATCCTAAAAATTGGCCCCTAAATGCAAAAAATATGCCTTAAAAATAGTGGGACTATTTGTAATACTCCCCCAACTTGTTACGGAGGTCCTCATAAATTTTTTTCAGAAAAGTCTTCCGGCGCCAAAAGGTGCCAATATCCATGGGCTAATAATATACACGAAAAACAAAGAAAGTTGTGTAATTTCTAAGAGTTGGCCCTTAAATGCAAGAATATGCTTTAATATACTGTGGGCCTATACGTAATACTTCCCCAACTCATTACGTAGGTTCTCATAACGTTTTTTCAGAAAAACCTTCCGAGCGCCAGAAGGCGCCAATATCCATGGGCTAATACACACGAAAAACCAAAAAGGTTGCGTAATTCCTAAAAGCTGGCTCCTAAATGCAAAAATATGCCTTAAAATGGTGGTACTATACGTAATGATTCGCCAAATCATTACGGAGGTTGTTATAAAGTTTTTCTGAAAAAACTTTCCTGGCGCCAAAAGGCGCCTACATACATGGGCTAATACACACGAAAATGAAGAAAGTTGAGTTATTCCTAAAAGTTGGCCCCTAAATGCAAAAATAAGCCTTAAAAAATAGTGGGACTAAACGATATGCTCCCCAACTCAATACGGAGGTCCTCATTAAGTTTTTTTAGAAAAACCTTTCGGGCGCCATAAGGGGCTAACATCTATGGGCTAATACACACGAAAAACTAAGAAAATCGCGTAATTCCTAAAATATTGTCTCTAAATGCAAAAATATGCTTTAATAAATGGTGAGACTATATGTATTGCTCCCCCAACTCATTACGGAGGTCGTTATAAAGTTTTTTCAGATAAAATTTCGGGTGTTAGAATGCGCCTATATCCATGAGATAATACATACGAAACCAAGAAAGTTGTGTAATTCCTAAAAGTTAGTCACTAATTGCAAAAATATACTTTAAAAAGTGGCGGGACAGTACGTAATGCTCCCCAACTCATTACGAAGGTCATCATAAAGTTTTTAAGAAAAACTTTCTGGGTGCCAGAAGGTGCCAATATCCATGGGATAATACACCCGAAAATCAAGAAAGTTCCGTAATTCCTAAAAGTTAACCCCTAAATACAAAAATATGTCTTAAAAATCGTGGGACTATAAGTAATACTCTCCCAACTCATTACAGAGGTCCTAATAAAGTTTTTTAAGAAAAATCTTCTAGTCGCCAGAAGGCCCCAATAACCATGGACTAATACATACGAAAAACCAAGGAAGTTGTCTAATTTCTAATTGTTGGCCCCTAAATACAAAAACATACCTTAAAAATGGTTGATTATACGTAATGCTCCACCAACTAATTACAGAGGTTCTCATAAACTTTCTTCAAAAAAAATATTACGGGTGCCAGAAGGCACCAATATTAATGGGCTAATATTAACACACGAAAAAATAACAAATTCGCGTAATTCCTAAAAGTTGGCCCCTAAATGCAAAAATATGCAATAAAAAATTGGTGGGACAATATGTAATGCTCCCTAACTCATTACGGAGGTCCTCAAAAAGTTTTTTTCCAGAAACACCTTCCGGGCGCTAGAAGGCGCCAACAACCATGGGCTAATACACACGAAATACTAAGAAAGTTGCGTAATTTCTAAAAGTTAGCTCGTAAATTAAAAAATATGCCTTAAAAAAGGTGAGACTCTACGTAATGCTTCTCCATCTCATTACGGAGGTCCTTATCAAGTTTTTTTAGAAAAAAATTTTTGGAGCGTAAAGGCGCCAGATCCATGGGGTAATACACACGAAAAACCAAGAAAGACGCGTAATTTCTAAAAGTTGGCTCGTAAATGCGAAATTATGCCTTAAAAATGATGGGACTATACGTAATGCTTCCCCAACTCATTAAAGAGGTCCTCATAAAAAAATTTCAGAAATTTCTTTTGGGCACCTCCAAGGTGCTAAATCCATGAGCAATTTACACATGAAAAACAAAGAAAGTCACGTAATTTCTAAAAGTTTGCTTGTAAATGTGAAAATATGCCTTAAAATGGTGGGACTGTTCGTAATGCTTCCCCAACTCATTACGGATGTCCTCATAAAGTTTTTTCAATTTTTTTTTGAGTCCTCTAAAGTGCCAGATTCAAGGGCTAATACACACGAAAAATCAAGAAAGTCACATAATTCCTAAAAGTTGGCTCCTAAATGTGAAAATATTCCATAAAAATGGGGGGACTATACGTAATGTTTTCCCAACTTATTATGGAGGTCCTCATAAAGTTTTTTCAGAAAATTTTTTTGGGTGCTCTAAGGCGCCTGATCCATGGGCTAATAAACACGGAAAAACCAAGAAGTCACATAATTCCTAAAAGTTGGCTCGTAAATGCGAAAATATACCTTAAAAAATGGTGTGACCCTCCATAATACTTCCCCAACTAATTGTGGAGGTCCTCATAAAAATTTTTCAGAAAAAATTTTCAAGTGCTCCAACGCTCCAGATCTATGGGCTAATACATACGAAAAATCAAGAAAGTCGCGTAATTTCTAAAAGTTGGCTCGTAAATGCGAAAAATTACCCTAAAAATGGTGAGACTATACGCAATGCTTCCCTAACTCATTACGGAGGTTCTCATAAAGTTTTTTCAGAAAACTTTTTTGATGCTCCAAGGGACCAAATCCATGGGCTAATACACACGAAAAACCAAGTAAGTTGTATAATTCTAAAAAGTTGGCTCATAAATGCGAAAATATGCCTTAAAAATAGTGGGACTATATGTAAGGCTTCCCCAACTCATTACGGAGTTCCTCATAAACTTTTCTTACATAAAATTTTTGGGTGCTTCAAGCCGCCAGATCCATGTGCTTATAATAAAGAAAGTCGTGTAATTACTAAAAATTGGCTGGTAAATGCAAAAATATGCCTCAACAAAATGGTGGGGATATACATAATGCTTCCCCAACTTATTACAGAGGTCCTCATAAAGGTTTTTCAGAAAAAATTTTAGGTGCTCCAAGGCGACAGATCCATGGGCTAATACACACGAAAAACAAAGAAAGTCGCGTAATTCCTAAAAGTTTGCACGTAAATGCGAAAATATGCCTTAAAAACGATGGGAATATACGTAATGCTTCCCCAACTCATTACAGAGGTACTCATAAAGTTTTTTCAGAAAATTTTTCTTGGTGCTCCAAGGCGCCAGATCCATGGGCTAATACACACGAAAAATCAAGAAAGTCGCATAATTTCTAAAAGTTGGCTCGTAAATGTGAAAATATTCCTTAAAAATTGTGAAATTGTACGTAATGCTTCCCCAACTCATTACGGAGGTCCTCATAATGTTTTTTCAAAAAAAACTTTTGTATGCTCCACGACGCCAGATCTATGGGCACACATGGAAAATCAAGAAAGTCACGTCATTCCTAAAAATTTACTCGTAAATTCAAAAATATGCGTTAAAAAATTGTGGGACTATACGTAATGTTTTACTAACTCATTACGGAGGTCCTCATAAAGTTTTTTATAAAATTGTTTTGCGTGCTCAAGGCATCAAATCCATTGGTTAATACTAGGGGTGTCAAATGGTAGGGTTGAGTTAAAATTAGAGATATTAAAATGGGTTATATGCCTTAAAAAATGATGTGACTGTACCTAATGTTTTCCTAACTCATTATGGAGGTCCTCATAAAGTTTTCTCAGAAAATATTTTGGAGTGTTTCGACACGCCAGATCCAAGGGCTAATACACACGGAAAAACCAAGAAAGTCACGTAATTCCTAAAAGTTGGCTCGTAAATACGAATACATGCCTTAAAAAAATGGTGCGACTATACCTAATGCTTCCCCAAATCATTACAGAGGTCCTCATAAAGTTTTTTAATAAAAAAATTTCGGGTGCATCGACGCGCCAAGTCCTTGGGCTAATACACACAAAAATCAAAAAGACGCGTAATTTCTAAAAGTTGGCTCATAAATGCGAATATATGCCTCAAAAAATGGTGCGACTGTACATATTGCTTCCCCCACTCATTACGGAGGTCCTCATAAAGTTTTTCAAGAAAAATAACCAAGTGCTTTGATGCACCAGATCAATGGGCTAATACACACGAAAAATAAAGAAATAAGTGTAATTCCTAAATGTTGTCTCGTAAATGTGAATATATGCCATAAAAAATGATGTGACAATACCTAATGTTTCCCAACTCATTACAGAGGTCCTCATAATGTTTTTTCAGAAAAAAATTTCAGGTGCACCGACGCAGCAAATCCATGGGCTACACACGAAAAACTAAGAAAGACGCGTAATTTCTAAAAGTTGGTTCATAAATGCAAATATAAGCCTTAAAAAATGGGGCACTATACCGAATGTTTCCCCAACTCATTAAGAAGTCTTCATAAAGTTTTTATAGAAAAATATTTCGGGTGCTTCGACACGCCAGATCAATGTTATAATACACACGAAAAATAAAAAAACGCGTAATTCCTAAAAGTTGGCTCGGAAATGCGAATATATGCCTTAAAAATAGTGTGACTGTACCTAATGCTTCTCCAATTCATTAAGGAGGTCCTCATAAAGTTTTTTCAGACAATTTCCAGGTGCTCCATCCGTTAGATCCGTACGCTAATAAACACGAAAAACTCAGAAAGTCGCATAATTCTTTATAGTTGGCACGTAAATGCGAATATATGTTTTAAAACATGGTGTGACTATACCTAATACTTCTCAAACTCATTACGGAGGGCCTCATAATTGATTTTCAGAAAAAATTTGCGGGTGCTTCGACGCGCCAGATACATGGGTTTATACACACGAAAAACCAAAAAAGAAGCGTAATTCATAAAAGTTGGCTCGTTAATGAGAATATATGCAATTAAAATGGTGCGACTATACCTAATGTTTCCCCAACTTATTACAGAGATCCACATAAAGTGTTTTCAGAAAAAAAAATTCGGGTGCTCTGCTGTGCCAGATTCATGGGCTAATATACATGAAAAACCAAAAAAAATTAGAAATTTCTAAAAGTTGGCTCATAAATGCAAATAGAAGCCTAAAATAATGGTTCAACTGTATTTAATGCTACACCAACTCATTACGGAGGTTCTCTTAAAGTTTTTCTAGGAAAAATTTCCAAGTGCTTCGACGCACCAGATCAATGGGCTAATACACACGAAAATCAAGAAAGACGCGTAATTTCCAAAAGTTTGCTCATAAATACGTATATATGCCTTAAAAATGGTGCAAATGTACCTAATGCTTCCACAACTCATTACGGAGGTCCTAATAAAGTTTTTACAGAAAAAATTTTGGGTGCTCCGACGCGCCAGATCCATAGGCTAAAACACACGAAAAACCAAGAAAGTCGCGTAATTCTTAATAGTTGGCTCGTAAATGCGAATATATGCCTTTAAAAATAGTGCGACTGTACCTAATGTTTCCCAACTCAATACGAAGGTCCTCATAAAAAAATTTAAGAAAAAAATTCCAGGTGCTACAACGCGTCAGATCCATAGGCTTATACACACGAAAAACCAAGACAGACACGTAATTCCTAAAAATTGGCTCGTAAATGCGAATATATGCCTTAAAAATTGGTGTGACTGTACCTAATATTTCCCCAAATCACTACGGAGGTCCTCATAAAGTTTTTAGAAAAACTTTTGGGTGCGGGTGCTTTGACGCGCCAGAGCCATGGGCTAATACATACGAAAAATTAAGAAACTCGTGTAATTCTTAAAAGTTGGCTCGTAAATGCAAATATATGCCTTAAAAAATTGTGTGACTGCACCTAATGCTTCCCCAACTCATTACAGAGGTCTTCATAGTCTTTTCAGAAAAAATTTCCGAGTGCTTTGATGCACCATATCCATGGGCTAATACACACGAAAAATAAAAAAAGTCACGTAATTTCTAAAAGTTGGCTCGTAAATGAGAATATATGCCTTAAAAAATTATGCGACTGTATCTAATGCTTCCCCAACTCATTACGGAGGGCCTCATAAAGATTTTTGAGAAAAAATTTATGGGTGCTCTGACGGTCCAGATCCATGGGCTTATACAAACAATTAACCTAGAAAGACGCATAATTCCTAAAATTTGGGTCTTAAATGCGAATATATACCTTAGAAATTGTGCGACTATACATAATGCTTTCCCAACTCATTATGGAGGTCCCCATAAAGTTTTTTAAGAAATTTTTTTTGGATGCTTCGACGCGCAGATTCATGGGCTAATACACACGAAAAACCAATAAAGTCGCGTAATTCTAAAAAGTTGGCCCGTAAATGCGAATTTATGCCTTAGAGTGTGACTGTACCTAATGCTTCCCTAACTTACTATGAAGATCCTCATAAAAAATTTCAAGTGCTCTGACGCGCCAGATACATGGGCTAATACATACGAAAAACCAATAAAGACACATAATTCCTAAAAGTTGGCTCGTAAATGCGAATATATGTTATAAAAGTGGTGCGACTTACCTAATGCTTCCCCAACCCATTACGGAGGTCTTTATAAAGTTTTTTCAAAAAATTTATGAGGGTGCTTCGACGCGCTAGATCCATGGGATTATATACACGAAAACTAAAAAAGTCGCGTAATTCATAAAAGTTGGCTCGTAAATGCGAATATAAGCCTAAAAAAATGGTGCAATTGTACTTAATGCTTCACTAACTCATTACTGAGGTCCTCAAAAAGTTTTTTAAGAAAAAAATTTCGGTTCCTTTGTTGTGCCAGATCCATGGGCAAATACACACGAAAAATCAAGAAAAACCCGTAATTCTTATAAGTTGGCTCGTAAATGCGAATATATGCCTTAAAAAATGGTTCAACTGTACCTAATGCTTCCCCAATTAATTACTGAGGTCTTTATAAAGTTTTTTGAGAAAAGATTTTCGAGTGCTCCGACGCACCAGAAAAATCAAGAAAGTCGCGTAATGCTTAATTGTTGGCTCATAAATGCGAATATATGCCTAAAAAAATAGTGCGACTCTACCTAATGCTTCCCAACTCATGACGGAGGTCCTCCTAAAGTTTTTTCAAAAAAAAAATTCGGGTGCTCCTACGCGTCAAATCCAAGGGCTTATACACACGAAAAACTAAGGAAGACGCGTAATTTTTAAATATTGGCTCGCAAATGCGAATATATGTCTTTAAAAATTGTATGATTGTACCTAATGCTTCCCGAGCTCATTACGGAGGTCCTCATAAATTTTTTAATAAAAAATTTCCGAGTGCTCTGACGCGCCAGATCCATGGGCTAATACACACGAAAAATGAATAAAAGTCGTGTAAATCCTAAACGTTGGTTCATAAATGCGAAGAAATACCGTAAAAATAGTGCGACTGTATCTAATGCCTTCCCAACTCATTACGAGGTCCTCATAAAGTCTTTTCAGAAAAAATATTTGGGTGCTCTGACGCGCCAGATCTATGGGCTAATACACACAAAAAACCAATAAAGGCGCGTAATTTCTCAAAGTTGGCTCGTAAATGCGAATATATGTCTTAAAAAATAATACGACTGTACCTAATGCTTTTCCAACTCATTACCGAGATACTAATAAAGTTTTTTCAGAAAATTTTCCGAGTGCTCCAACGGGCTAGATCTATGGGCTAATGCATATGAAAATCAAGAAAGACGTGTAATTTCTAAAAGTTTACTTGTAAATGCGGATATATACCTTTAAAAAATGGTACGATTGTACCTAATGCTTCCCCAACTCATTACCGAGGTCCTCATAAAGTTTTTTTTGAAAAATTTCTGGGTGTTTCGACGCACTAGGTCCATAGGCTAATACACTCGAAAAGCCAAGAAAGACGAGTAATTTCTAAAAGTTGGCTCGTAAAGGCGAATATATGCCTTTAAAAAATGGTGCGACTGTAGCTATTGCTTTCCAACTCATTACAGATGTCCACATAAAGTTTTTAAGAAAATATTTTTGGTGCTCTGACGTGCCAGATCAATGAGCTAATACACACGAAAAATCAAGAAAGACGTGTAATTCTAAAAGGTTGGCTCGTAAATGCAAATATATGGCTTAAAAACTAGTGCGACAGTACCTAATACTTCCCAACTCATTATAGAGGTCCTCATAATGTTTTTTCAGAAAAAATCTACAAGTGCACCGATGCAGCAGATTCATGGGCTAATACACATGAAAAACAGAGAAAGTTGCATAATTTCTAAAAGTTACCTCGTAAATGCAAATATATGCCTTAAAAATATTGTGCGCCTGTACCTAATGTTTCCTCAACTCATATCGGAGGTACACATAAACTTTTTCAGAAAAAATTTTTGGGTGCTCCGACGCGCCAGATCCATGGGTAATAAACATGAAAAACAAAAAAAGATGCGTATATCCTAAAAGTTGTCTCGTAAATGAGAATATATGCATTAAAAAAAGGTGTGACTGTACCTAATGCTTTCCCAAGTCATTACCGAGGTCCTTCTAAAGTTTTTTTTATAAAAATTTCAAAGTGCTCCGACGGGCAAGATCTATGGGCTAATACACACGAAAAACCAAGAAAGACGCGTAATTTCTAAAAGTTTACTCGTAAATTCAAATATATACCTTTAAAAAATGGTGCGATTGTACCTAATGCTTTTTCAACTCATTACGGAGGTCCTGATAAAGTTTTTTCAACAAAAAAATTCAGGTGTTCCGACGCGCCGGATCCATGGGTAATAAACACAAAAAACCAAAAAAGATGCGTTATTACTAAAAGTTGGCTCGTAATTGCAAATATGAGCCTTAAAAAAATAGTGCGATTGTACCTAATATTTTCCAACTCATTACGGATGTCCTCATAAAGTTTTTTCAGAAAAATTTTCATTACGGAGGTATTCAAAAAGTTTTTTCAGAAAAAATTACCCGGTGCTCCGACCCGGTAGATCAATGGGCTAGTAGAAACAAAAAACCAATAAAGATGCCTAATTCCTAAAAGTTATCTCGTAAATGCAAATATATGCCTTAAAAATGGTGCGATTGTACCTAATGCTTCGCCAACTCATTACGGAGGTCCTCATAAAGTTTTTTCAGAAAAAAATTTCGGGTGCTCCGATGCGCCAGATCAATGGGCTAATACACATGAATAACCAAGAAAGTCGCATAATTCCTAAAAGTTGGCTCGTAAATGCGAATATATGCCTTAAAAATGGTGCGATTGTACCTAACGCTTCCCCAACTCATTACGGATGTCCTCATAAAGTTTTTTCGGAAAAAATTTCCAGATGCTCCGATGCGCCAGATCCATGGACTAATAAACACATAAAACCAAGAAACATCCATAATTCTAAAAGTTTTCTCTTAAATGCGAATATATGCCTTAAAAATGAGTCAACTGTAGCTAATGCGTATCATTACGGAGGTTCTATTAAAGTTTTTCTAGAAAAACTTTCCAAGTGCTACGACGCACCAGATCCATGGGCGAATACACACGAAAACCAAGAAAGATGCGTAATTCCTAAAAGTTGGCTCGTAAATATGAATATATGTCTTAAAAAATGGTGCAACTGTACCTAATGCTTCCACAACTCATTACAGAGGTTCTCATAAAGTTTTTTTACAGAAATTTTTTTGGAATGCTCTGACGCGCAAGATCCATGGGCTAATACACAAGTAAACAAAGAAAGTCACGTAATTCTTAATAGTTGCCATAAAATTGGTGCAACTTACCTAATGCTTCCCCAAATCTTTACGGATCATTACGGAGATCCTCATAAAAAAATTTCAGAAATTTTTTTAGTGTGCTCCGACATGCCAGATCCATGATTTAATACACACAAACACCAAGAAAGTCACGTAATTTTTAAAATTTGGCTCGTAAATGCGAATATAAGCCTAAAAATGGTGTAGTTGTACCTGATGTTTCACCAACTATTTACGTAGGTCCTCAAAAAGGTTTTTAAGAAAAAAATTTGGGTGCTTCGTTGCGCCAGATCCATGGGCAAATACACACAAAAAATCAAGAAAGACGCGTAATTCCTAAAAGTTGGCTCGTAAATGCAAATATATGCCTTAAGAAAATGGTACGACTCTCCGTAATGCTTCCCCAACTCATTACTGAGATCCTTATAAAGTTTTTTGAGAAAAAAATTATGAGTGCTCCGATGCGCCAGATCCATAAGCTTATACACACGAAAAACCAAAAATGATGTGTAATTCCTAAAAGTTGACTCGTAAATGCAAATATATGTCTTTAAAAATTGTATGATTGTACCTAATGCTTCCCCAGCTCATTTCGGAGACCCTCATAAAGTTTTTTCAGAAAATTTTCAAGTGCTCCGACGCGCCAAATCAATGGGCTTATACACACGAAAAACCAAGAAAGACTCGTAATTCCTAAAAGTTTACTCGTAAATTCGAATATATACCTTTAAAAAATGGTATGACTGTACCTAATGCTTCCCCAACTCATTACGGAGGTCCTGATAAAGTTTCTTTAAAAACATATTTTATGTGTTCCGACACGACGGATCCATGGGCTAATACACACAATAAACCAAGAAAAGATGCGTAATTTCTAAAAGTTGGCTCGTAAATGTGAACATATGCCTTTAAAATGGTGCGACTTTGTCTATGCTTCCCAACTCATTACAGAGGTTCTCATAAATTTTTTTCAAATTTTTTTTTCGTGTGCTCCGATGCGCCAGAACCATGGGCTAATACACACAAAAAACAAAGAAAGACGCATAATTACTAAAATTTTGCTCGTAAATGTGAATATATACCTTAAAAACATGGTGTGACTGTACCTAATGCTTCCCCAACTCATTACGGAATTCCTCATAAAGTTTTTTCAAAAAAAATTATTTGGTGCTCCAACGCAGCAGATCAATGGGCTAATAATAGACACTAAAAACCAATAAAGAAGCGTAATTCCTAAAAGTTATCTCGTAAATGTGAATATATGCCTTAAAAAATAGTGCGACTGTACCTAATGCTTCGCTAACTCATTACGGAGGTCCTCATAAAAAAAATTTAGAAAAAATTTCCGGGTGCTCCGATGCACCAGATCAATGGGCTAATAACCACGAAAAACCAAGAAAAACACGTAATTCCTAAAAGTTGGCTCGTGAATGCGAGCGACTGTACCTAATGCTTCCCAACTCATTACAGAGGTCCTCATAAAGTTTTTCAGAAAACTTACTGGGTGCACTGACGCAGCAGATGTATGGGCTAATACACACGAAAAATCGAGAAAGTTGCATAATTCCTAAAAGGTGGCTCGGAGGTGTGAATATGTGAGGCTAGGAATGATTGTTGAACATTGATTTCGTTTAGATGATTTTGGTTATCATATAAATTATTCGTATATTCTTGTTTTAGTATTTCATGCGTGATCACCATAGAAATAGATTTATTGTCTATTCTTGAACACGAGAGACGGAGAGGTAGATAGACCAGAGAATATAAGGAGCGCGATCTCTCTTGCATACCACTTGTTCAGATTTGTGTTCAGGATTGACGTACACCCGGACAAAAGCCATGCTTGGTTACGAAACAGGATGAAATATAAATGCTCGCCAGTTGAGTCTGTCTATCCTCGCTCAACGATATAGTTAGACAGTCAACTGGGGTAGGCGGTTAGAGGTCGAGAGATCATGATCATAACATTAACCCTGTAAATCAATAATTTGATAACCTTATGAAATCCATGAAAGAGATGCGATACATGAATTCTTAGTATGTTGCAGCCCTGGAATTGCCCCAATCATTGTAAGTTAATCTTAATATTTAATTCTTGCATTATTTTATTTAAAAATCAAATTCTTTTGGCACTCTTGAATAAATAATTAGACTAGTATAATTTAGTAAAATAATTAATCGATAATTCCTTTGGGTTCGATAATCCGGCTCTTTTAGAGTCACTATATTACTTGCGCGACCACGTACACTTGCATGTGCATTTAGATGCATGACAATGTGATATTCATGCAAAAAAGATAGACAAAACTGACACAAATAAAAAAAGTTCATCAAGATATATACACAAATCAATTTTTTTTTTCCTCCAACAGACAAAAAAAAAAATAGTGACCAGAGACATTTGCAGCCTCTCGTGAGTTATCTGCAAATCAGGTCATCATGAATGGTTACTTTTATCTATTTGTCCTCTTTACACATGTATATATAAGCAAGCAAATGATAAATATATGAGGTAGACATAACAATATGCCAAAAAGTCAGACTTTTACCCTACCATTTTAGATTAATTTCTTTGTCCAAACTGTCACTCTATATTATGTTTCGGGTATATCAGAAACAATCTTTCTATCTTAAGGTAACGTTTGTGTACATACCACTTTTTTCGAATCCCATTTATGAGATTACATTGATATATTGTTGTTGTGTTATTGAATGTGTGTTACATCCTTTAAAATTTGTGCATTTTCGAAAAAAAAATCAATATGAGTATGTGTTGCACGATATTTCTGAAGGATTCAAACAATATAACACAATGATTAAAAATTATGTAGCAAAGTCATCTTTCTGTATTTTGTTAGAGAAAACTTTTTTATATGACAAATGCTAAATATTTTTTGGTGCAAAATAATTATAGAAAAATGACTTTTTATGTGATATAATAACCAACAATAAGTTAAACACATGAAATTCTAACATGTATGCTAGTTAAGTTAGTGTTAGCTGTCAATTGTCATATGCCCCCTTGATTTAAAGCCTTTTTGGCATGTGTTTTCCATTCTACCAAACATGTGATACTATTTTGACTTGGATCTTAGAGACTTGAAGATTATTCTTAAAAAAAACTTTTTTAAAACATGATTAGTTGTGTCCACCAATTCTTGCACATGAGTAACTAGTTCTTTATAGATCTATTGGCTTTTTGGATTCTAGCTATTTGGCCAACTAGAAAAGTAGGCATATAAACTAGCCATGAGACACCTAGATGGAGACATTTAGATGTAAAAAGGGTTCCAAAATTTCATAACCACTTCAATTATTATGATTCCCTACACTACCCATCATTGTCAATCAAGATTTGAAAGTTTGGTAAAGAGAAGAATTTAAAGGTGTGACATACTGATCAATAAAGGAAACGAAAAACATGGAAATCAAAACTCCAATTCCAATACAAACAAAAATAATGTAAGATAATTTCTTCTTGTTTGTCTATGTTTTAGTTAGAAGAGTTATTCAATATCTTTGTTAGTGGGAGATATAAGCAGAGACAGATATAGCCTACGAGTTCATTGAAATTCAATAATTTTAACTCAAACTGTGTATATGTATTTAAAAGCATATTACATAAATATAACACTAGATTTTGAAAGCAATAAATAGAATGAGTTGTAGTTAAACCATGAATTTGCCTCTCATAGCAAGTATTGTGTGAGATAAAGTACTCGACAAAACAATCGAGATGAACACAAGCTGACCCTACGCCACCATTATAAAAGAGTTCTTATACAAAATTATGTTTTCATGTACAACAAAGAAGGAAATACATAACTGGATTGGAATTGCTCTTATTGAAAATTATTACAAACAATTGATCAAACAAAAAGAAGAGAACTCATTCTTTAACCATCTCTATGCCCAGAAAATACAAAAGGTTTGAATTCAACTCAATCATCATCATTCTACATTGTCATACAAAAGTGATAATTGTCCACTAAAAACAGCAAAATCATGAGAAATCAACATCCACCTTACAACAAGATCAAAAAAAGAAGGAAGAACTCTAATAAACTGTAATGAAACAGAGAAATTAGTAGATAAAACCTGATAAATAAACATAGTTTCTACACAAGAATATAAAGCAAATTTGTGTAAAAGTATCAGTAGTAGTAGTAACTATGGAGGAATCAGATCTATCTTATGGCTTTGCTTTCAACGCCTCGTTCTTTCTGGATCAATAGCTCCAATCCCCGCCTGCTCAAAATGTTAGCGTCTTTCACTTAAATTAGATTAAAAGAAGTCTCTTTCTAGCTGCTAACAGTCAACAAGGAAGGAATTGCATCCAAGTTTGGAGTAGCATTCTTATTATCATTTGAATTTGAATTCGAATTCGAATCTTCTCTTTTCACACTTGATGATGTTTTGCTAAAAGCTCTCATTGGACTTGCTAATGCCCATCCCCAATTCTTACTCCTTCCATTAGCAATATGATGTGATTTTCCATTCAGATTATTTACTTCAGAAGAAACCAAATATGATAATATGCCACCACAGTTAACTCTTTCTTTATGATGAACAGATGAAAATCTTGGTTTGCTTTCTCTTTGTGACTCGATTCTTCTTAATGTGCAATCTCCAAAACCTGTCGAGATTTTTTCGAATAAATCACCTGAAAAACTCCTACTTCCACAACCAACAGATCTTGATCTTGCTACTTTATTGTTAAATGAAATCTCATTAGGACTCTCATTCTCTTCCACTACAACAATCTCTTCTTTCTTCTTCTCCCTTGATGTTTTAGAACTATTCATAGATGATCCTGTTGAAGACGTAATTAAGTAAATAAAAATGTGATAAATGATAACTGATAAGATGGTTACACACTTCAATATGATACTAATAGAGTGGACAAGAAAGAAAAATGGTTTTCGAGTCTCATTGCCACCGACTTATCGAAAAGATGTACATTTCTTTATCAGCTTAAATGCTTAGATAAAATGATTACACACTCCAATAAGATAACAAAGCAGACAAAACTACTATGTTCAAAGCTCATCAAGCCGCCAATTTATCAAATTGAATTTCCAAGGGACTTTCCACAAATGGCCTTTTTGAGTCCATTCTTTAAATTATATCCCCATTTAGTCACTAGTCTAAGTTTGTCCCAAAAAAATCTATCCAACTACTTTTTAAAGATAAAATTTAGCTAATTGAACTAACATGAGACATAATAAAGCTAGTGTTTGGCTAAAGATTTTGGATTTCCAAAAACTGGGCCAATTTCACTTTTACTCACAAAAGTTCGAACTTTTTTCCAAGTAAAGAGCATATCCAAACACAACTTGTCTAAGTTCCAAAAATCATAATTTCAAAAACTCAAAAGGTTTCAAGTTTCAACTTCAAAATCTATGGTAAAACAATAGCTAAGAGTCTGACCATTTCCACATGCTTAGTCCATGAAAAAGAATAAGACCAGTACATAAGGGGCGTGTTAAGGATATAATTAAGTAAATAAATACAATACTTCTATCTAACAACTTAAACTTTTAGACGAGACGAAGTTTATTTACCTGTGGAAGAATAATGCTTTGAGGATGAGTAATGAAGAAAAGACCAGAACCCTTTTCTGTGAGGACCATAATCTTCACTTTCATTAGCTTCCAAGAAATGCAAATGATTTCTTGGGGTTGTAGTTGACTTACTTCTCTTAAAAACAATGCCAGAATCTGAACCAGAACTTGCCATATTAACATTACCATGTCCATTACTACTCTTCTTCAAAAACTGCATTCTTGATTTCCTAATATTGTTTTCATAAGGATGATAGTTAACACAATCAGTGGTGTTTTTGTTATTTGTTGGGATTTGAAGGGTTGAAGTTGTAGTAGTGGAAGAAGTGGCTACAAAATCAGATCTTGAACTAGAGGAAGAAGAAGAAGAAGGAAAAATGGAAGAAGAGAAAGAGGAAGAAACCAACTTTCCAAGTTTTTCTTGAAGGCAAAAAGCACAAATCCCACCTGGGGAACTGTTCTTATAAGGATGATTCATACATTGCATATTCCCATCACCTATATCTTCTTGAATCCCTTCCATTACCATTTTAACAGGGAAAAATGGGGAAAAAATTGAATCTTGATAAACCCCAGATGACAAAACACACACAATGTCAAAATGAAGAAAAAAATTGAATCTTGATAAGCCCCAGTTGACAGAACAAACACACTATGAAAAGGAGCAAAGATTGAAATCTTGATAGACCCCAGTTGACAAAACACACACACAAATGCACACTGTGAAAATGGTAAAAAGATTGAATCTTGATAAGCCCCAGTTGATAAAATACACACAATATGCAAAGGGGGAAAGACTGAATCCTGATAAACTCCAGCTAACAAAACACACACACACACACACACATACTATGAAAATGGAGAAAAAAATTGAATCTTGATAAACCCCAGTTGACAATTCACACATAAATGCACATACTATTAAAATGAACAAAAAAGATTGAATCTTGATAAACCCCACCTGACAAAACACACAAAAAATGCACACACTATGAAAATAGAAAAAAAAGATCAAATCTTGATAAATTCTAGTTGACAAAACACACACACTATGAAAATGGGGGAAAGATTGAATCTTGATAGACCCCACTTAACAAAACACACACACACACAGTGAAAATGGGGCAAAAACTGAATCTTGATAAATCCCAGCTGACAAAACACACACACTCACTCTGTAATATGCTTTAGTTTCTATTCTTGTTGATGCATATAATGTTGAAAGCCCCACTACTAGAGCTTAACTTCAATGGATTGATTTTTTTTTTTTTAGAGGATTAAGCTAGTAGTATAAAGAAGGAGAAATATGGAGAGAAACTGGAGAAGCAGTAAGCTAGACAAATATGGTCAAAGGACAAAGGTGGTGTAAACTGTAAAGTGAGTGCAAAATTAGAAGAGTTGTGGCATTGAAGCAAGGAGAAAATGTTAGTCCCCAAAAGCACATGGAATCCTGACTAAGCTCTATAATTTAAAATTACTCAATGTAATTTCACTTTTTTTCGATAGATCCTCGATTCATGTAAAAATATTATAAATCGATTTGATAAAAGAAAATTACAAAAATAAAAAAATCAAGACAAAATATTAAAACAAATAAATACATGATATAATAAATTTAAAACAATAATTATAATAAAATAATATAATAATTGAGAGAAATATTAATATTAACATAAATGATTATGAAAACATAGGATACCTTATATGAGTGAAAAATATTTTGACCCGTCTTACTCGAATGGAAGATTTTTCAAAAATAATATTTTTTTAATATGTTAAAATATATCAATAGTGTAAAAAAGGTTATGTAGTGTTAATATCCATCAGCGGACATAGAGTAGTAGTATCGGGATTATTTGAATTTAATATTTTTGATACGAAATATAAATTTATACATAAAATTTATTAAAATATTATCAAAAAGTGCTTCCTTATTGGGATCAAATTCCTCGTGTGAATGCCGTCTCATGATATTCCTGATTCAAAGATTATATGATCTGTTTGTTAACATGTGCATGTGTCCCGATCGAGATGATAAAATTAATTCATGAAAATATAATGATTAGTTTAACTTTTTTAAGTTTGGATTGGTTATTAGCCTACATATTTATTAGCTCGGTCCATTTTATCTTATTCAAAATTAGATTGATATGTAATTCAAATTGATTCATAAATAATTTTATCCAAATCTTTTCAATCTTTTATTTAATATTACTACTACTACTATTTTTTTATTCATGTTGTTTGTCTTTTGTGTTTTATTTTAGAATAATATATTAAGATGTACATGATGATGATTCTGACTCTCAAAAGCAACAGCTGTTTCATAGGAGCATGGACCATCTTGCTTGCACACGATGCAAGATTTGTAAAATGTTGTTGACTTGTTATCACCACTCAATATTTATTCATTGCCTAGTGATCAATACTTACTAATATTATTATTTTTGATGTTTTAGAATTATAAAATTAGAATACATGAATTTGTTTTTTTTGTGTGTGTATATACATGATGATTTTTTTGAATTTGATTGACAAATTTCAATTGATCTTAAATTTAATGAGTTATTCGAAAATAATCTAGTGACTCACCAAGTTTGCCATGACAAATGTCATTTATTTTGACGTTTGGAGTCATGAAATTCGAATTCATGAATTTGATTGTTTTTCATGTATTAACATACACATGCTAATTTTCTTGAACATGATTGATAGACTCTAATTAACTTGAAATTTTGTGTATCTATTGAAAATGGTCTAGTGACCAATACTCACCATTAGGGGCGTACAAGCCAAATCGTGAAATCAAATCGAATCGACGAACTAAGTCAAATCGAAAAAAAAAAATCAATTTGTGGTTTGGTTTGGTTGGTTTGGCGTTGAAAAAAAAAACCGACCACTCTTGGTTTGGTTTGGTACTAAAGGAAAAAAAGTCAAACCGAACCCAAACCAAACCGACATAATATAAATATTATTTTATTTTATTTTATAGATAAAAAATACCATTAATTATAATCTACTTTGTTAATATATTTTTAATTAGTTTATACTTTTCAATGTTTAGATATATTATTTCAAATTTGGGCTTGTAAACTTTTGTAAATATTTTATTTTGTATTCATAACGGAAGTTACAATTATACTGTTATAGTTTTTCAAATTCGAAGTTAACAATCTACTTTGTAAAAATTTTATTTTGTATTCAGTGTGACTGCAGCCTTTAATCTTATAAATTTAACATAATGAACGTTGATATTTCAATAAAAGTAATTTGTACTCATGTGAATTTTATCGTATTTTCAAAAATTTCTATTGACGTTTTTAAAGTTTAGCTTATCAAACAGGTAAGTGAAAATATATTTGATCTCTTTTTCAATCATCGTATAATTGTAAAAAAATTTAAAAAAATCGAAAGAACCGAAACCAAAAAACCCGACTTTATGTGGTTTGATTTGGTTTTTAGATTTAATAAACCGACATAATTGGTTTAGGTTTTTTTTTTTAATGAAAAACCAAACCAAACCGACCTATGTACACCCCTACTCACCATGTTTGCCACGATTAACATAATTTATTTTGACATTTTAGGATCATGAATCTTGTATTCATAAATTTGATTGTTTTTCATGTGTATTGTTAATTAACTGATTTTGATTAACAAAGTCATATTTACTCAAAAATTTTGGTGAATCCATCGAAAATAATCCAATGATCAATACTCGCCATGTTCTACCTGACAAGCATAATTTATTTTAACATTTTGAATTCATGAATCCCGAATTTATGAATTTGATTATTTCGTGTATATTAATACATGCTAATATGATTGAAATACTTCAATAAATTTGAAATTTGGTGTGTCTAGCCGAAAAGTCGAGTAAGGAATACTCACTTATGTTTTCCATGACAAAACATTATTATTTAGATATTTTGGGTCATGAATCACAAATTCATAAATTTGATAGTTTTGTGGTGTTAATTGCCTTCCATCACGAGTATATACGTATAGAAGTATACCGTTCATTTGACCAATTATAAAACATGTATGTAAGAAAGGAATAAATGGAGGAAGAAGAAAATTCTTTGCTTCCCACGTTTGATTCCTTTCTACTTCCACACATGTTGTCCCTTTTGCAATGTTACTATTAAATGACAATGTTATATTTTATGCAATCTCATTTCTAAGAAACTGTCATAGGGAAATAGCATAATGATTAGAATTACATATGAAAAAAAATAATCAAAATAACATTCACATTTCCATAGAAGCATCTCTATTGGAGGTAAACATCCAGATTAACAGAATTTTCTTAATTTTGAGGAGAAAGAGAGCATGGAGAAGCAACAAACAAATATTTGATTATTGTGAGAAACTCATAGACCATCAAATTAACCCATTTCAGATGACGAAAACTCGACTCGAAAGGAGTATCGAGTGGAAAGATTACAATTTTTTTAAAAAAAACAGTTCACTATAGAGGCATAAAAAGAGCGGGGGCCTGTTTCGAGTATGGTGTCACATTTTATTTCCAGACAGCTAAGCTTTTAACTTGCGTGATATAATCTAGCTCTTTGATTTTATTTCTACATTATTGACTCTTCCTTGCCAAATCCTATTAGCTGACAAAGAGTAAGGAAATAACGAAGCTACGAAGTGGAAGAATGCTCACTAGCATTGCTGATCTTACAAGCGCGACTTGGCTGGATCTGTTGTGGAACTCTGCAATGACCACGAAGAAAATGAATATATCAGTAAATATTTTCAAGAGGAAGAGCCGGGGAAGGGTTTAAGATGAGATAAGATGACAAGCTGTTGCCCGCTCTTTTTCTAACAAGAGTTCCCTTTTCACCCCATATTGACGAGATTTGTTTCTTTATATGGAAAGCTTTACACTCAAACCCCCTTACCCAGGAGCTCAACTGTGATTCTTTCCAGTTCGTTATGTTAATGACTCGAACTCCGAACCTTGTGTTTATAGATAGAGGGTCTTTATCACTAAGCAATCTCTCTCTTGTCTAATGATGAGATGTTGTTTTTTGGTACTCTGCATTTGATGCATCTGGTTACTGACTGCCAGTTGCTAATGATTATAATACTCACTAGTCCACACAGTAATCAAGATCATCTAGTGGCAATATATTAGTGCTTTTACGTGACTACTAATGTGACCTTGCATTCAACAGCGAAGAATGTGTGTCAATGAAATGATGGCCTCATGGCTAATCTGAGCTGATGTCTAATATGTGCTGCAGACAGCAAACGGGAACCTAGTCCACTAAGCCAACAAAGGAAACAAGACACATCCATTCGGAGGTAGAATAATAGAATAAAGGGTTGATACTTACAGCTGGTGTCGGGAATCTAAACGAAACTCCATGAGATTGCCTCAAACAATTCAAAACTAATAGAACTCAAAACACTCACCAGAGGAGCCCCCTTGGAAGCTCTTTCAGCAAGGAAGGAACAAGGCTTGAAAAAGTCTCCATACATTCTTGACCACTCATCCAATCGAGAATAGATGTATTTGGATCCAAGAGTGTCTGCCCAGAACATGATCCCTCCCCTGGCAAAGAAAGTAGACAAATCTTTCTTATTAACCAAGAATACCTTTTTTAATAGATTTAAGTCTCTTTTAGCATGTTCCTGGGACAGAGTGCACTTGGGGGGATTGGTTTTATTGACAAACAGAAAAATGTTTCTGAAACGAACCTGTAAGGAGGGAATCCCATGCCCATAATAGCAGAAATGTCAAGATCAGAAGCTTTGACCGCTATGCCTTCTGCAAGCACTCTGCAGGCTTCATTTACCACAGGGAAGAAAATCATCTCTATGATATCCTTGTCCGAGAGTTTTGCCATCTGTGTCGAGTTCAAAACAATTGAGTAAGAGCATAGTAGAATTACTGAAAAGAATCTCAAGAGTAGTATTCGTCAACAAGGAGGGAGGGGAGAGAGAGACCTTAGGGTCAATGGTAACACCAGACATCTCTCTTGCCTTCTCAATATATTTCTTTATTTCTGGATCTGGGCTCGCTTTACGTCTGTCGTCATACACATAAAACCCTCTCCGAGTAGTTTCACCTACAGAAAGTGTATCAAATGTCCATTCATAAAAGTTTCAAATTGCATTTTTCACTAAATAATCTGACCAGCATTTCAAAATATAGGAAACATACCAGCTCTTTTATCTTCTTGCATGAGCGGTATCAACATTGATTTGTACGTTCTCTCCGGGAAATTCATCACAAATTGCCCGCCAGTGGCAATTGCAACACCAAAACCAACAAGATCACATAATCTGCATATGGGAAACCAAACCTTCAAAGCCAGGCCAACTTAACAGGCAAGCATATCTAACGCAACAGCACTGTTATCTTTTTACCTGAAGGGGCCCATTGGCATGCCAAATTTCTTAATGACCCTATCTAAGCGGAAGACGTCTGCTCCACGTTCAACTAGCAAAAGAGCAGCTTGGGTGTAAGGAAAGAACATTCTGTTGACAGCAAAACCAGTGCAGTTCCCCACTACTACAGGGGTTTTCCTTATCTTCTTGCCAACATCAAGCAAGTCTACAATTACTTGGGGCGATGTCTTTTGGGTGCGGACGATTTCCAACAATGGCATCACATGAGCCGGACTGCACCAGCCAATCGATCAATTTCACAGAACTACCAAGAAAAGTGCAACAAAATATGGTTCCAGAAAATATTACCTGAAAAAGTGAGCTCCAATAATACGATCTTGAGATTTGGTCTTTTCCCCAATCAAATTCAAGTCAATCGTAGAAGTGTTACTTCCTAGAATGCAATGTGGAGGGCAATACTTCTCAAGATCTGCAAATATTTGCTGCTTTAGAGATACATTCTCGATGACAGCCTGTTACACATATTAAGAGCAAGGCAAAGTAAGATACCAAGGAGAATCAGGGAGTATATCCTATAATGAGAATACCAACCTCAATGACCATGTCCACATCTCTAAAATCTTCATAATCCAGAGTACCCTTGAGTAGGGAGAGAGTTTTTTCAAACTTCTCTGGACTTATTTTTCCTTTCTTGACACTGCTTTGCAGATTGGCTGAGAAATTAATGTATTAGTCACTAGTCATAACAAGTATAAGCTATCATACCAAAGCAAGACAATGGTTTTACCTTTTACTCTACCCAACCCAGCCTGTAGGAATTTGTCATTAACTTCTTTCAAGATCACCGGGTAGTTACTAAGAAGCAGTGCAGTTGCAATTCCAGAACCCATTAAACCACCTCCAAGAATTGCGACCTTTTTTATGCGTCGTGGTTTTAATCCTAAGTCAGTCACCCCTGGTACCTGCTTGCGTGAGGAAAGGAGTAGGCCAAATCAAGAGGTCAGATTGAAGATTGACAAGGATGAACAATATCACAAACTGTTTGGCACACAAATCGTTCAGATTTCATTATTTAATGTTGATAAGTATCAACTTATGCAATAATCAATCATCATAGCCTCGCATATTCAATCAAGAATACAACTGTTGTACAAATAGAGACTATGCAATTGCGAAGTCTCTACTAATTTTTGGAATAAAGCATAGCTTTGATTACGTTTGCTATAGCAGTCATACAAAGTTATCTAGCGTTGAATGAGCTTACCATTTCCAAGCATTGGGCACATTATAGAATTACAAAGATTAGAGGTTCTCCTCAGATCCATATGAACTCAAAATAAACACTCAGTTTTGTTAAAAGGACTATGAAAACAAACTAAAATTTTGAACCGCTATTTACAACCAGGTTGAAATATGCGACAATAATTTCTAAGTACAGTATTTAACTCAATAACCTTTGTGGTTGCACGCTGAGCAAAGAAAACGTTGACCAAGGCCTTGCAGGTGTCGGAATGTAGAAGACTTTGGAATGCTTCAGCCTCCTGCAAATAACGACAATTTTTAGATAATACAAGTAACACAATTAAACCGAAAGCACGAAAGGAATAGAGCCGGAACTAAACCTTCCAAAGCCCAGCACGTGGGCCAGACACTATACCCTCTTCAACAACATCAATGACGATTAAGGGATGCTGGAGGTTTGGAGCCTGTCTGCGCGTTTGAACTCTTGCAAAATTTAATATTTCCCTTGCCTCACCAAGAGGCTCTATCTTGTCAGTTTTGTGAAGACTGGCAACCCAAGGCTTTCTGCACTCCAAAATATCAAGAGCCCACTTACGAGCAGTATCCAATAATTGATTTGATGTAACTACAGTGTCAACAAGGCCCAGATTAACAGCTTCCTCTCCTTTAACAGGCTTTGATGTCTACATTGATATATTAGAGAGAGAGGGTCAGAAGCAACCATAGCGCCAAAAATATGGACTCATAACTTAAAGCAAATTGCAGCTTACTAGCATCATTTCGAGGGACTTAGCAAGACCTACAAGGCGGGGGAGGCGCTGAGTACCTGAAATAGTGCAGATAAAATGAGATAAAGGAAAAAATGTGGTGTTGGATTACAGAGCAAAGTGGTATGAGTACTGCTAATGATAGGGAGCATATGTTTTGGATCCAAGGATTACCAATAAACAAAAAAAGAGAGTCCCAATAAACATAGGGATCATATGTTTTGGATCCAAGGATTACCAATAAACAAAAAAAGAGAGTCCCAGGATGTTCCATTTAAAGCTTTGCAAGCAATTAGATCAGACCTTTAATAATTTGAATACTGCTTAATCTAGACATAAGGTACCTAAAATATAAAATGCTCCCTTATATATTAATTTAAGACATGCATCAGCTTGTTTTTTAGTGCATGAGCTATTAGCTTCAATACATGGTTCCTTACATATCTGCATGTCCTTTGATGATAACCAGTTTTTCCATGAAACCATTCGCGCAGTTTTTTAGTAGAAGACACTGTTTTCATACTTATTAACTTCTTAGGCTATCTGTGCAAAAACTCTTTTGATTATCTTCACAGACCCCAACAAATTTATATGCTCCTCATGGATGGTCAACCAGGTTATGATATTTTCTAGTCTTACAAAACTAAGACTTTACTAGTGTTGACTATGAGGACATGTCTTGCACCAGTCTATGAAGAAAACACACCAAATTCAAGGCCATCTATTCATGTGTTTCATTTTCTTTTCTTTAGATAATGGTGGTCTCCAGAACAGCTTGTGCACGCCTTGGCTATTCCACGAGGTACCACCTACCTCCTACCAGCACATGTACCGGGTAATACTACCCACAAAGGATTAGGCAGATGGGAAGAAATGACCTAGTGTAGTTTGAATCTAGACGTCATGGTTCTCCTCCGACTCCATTAACTACTACCCACGTATTCCTGTCTTACTAGTATCTGATAAAGTATGCTTGGATAAATTGAGTATGAATTTTTAAATTCATGAACCTTTTTTCCCCAATTTAATTTCCTCTCAAGGGTCAGAGGATGGACTTCTTTTAATGACCACAACAAACTTTGGAGAAATACTTAACCTTTCATAAGGAGAAGCTTTAGAAATTACACATTCCAAGGTGTATTTTCCAAAAACTAATAGTGATCTAGAGGTCGAAGCAACGGCTTAGATGCTTTTTTATCAGGGAAATATTTTAATAAAAAACATCCTTTACATAGCACTTAGATGTTTAAATTACTATTTATGTAAAGATAACTAGAATTGGACATTAAGGTTAGGTAATGTGCTTGAACATACTGGATTTCAAAACTACTGACTTTTTAAAAAATGAAACAGAAATTCACAGTTCATAAATCGGATTTGGTAAAAGCTGATAACATTCATGTTTTTTTTTAATTATTTTGTAATAATGATTTATAAGTGCTTCTCACAATATTACTTTTTTAGCCTAATGAAAAACAAAGTTTTAATTGGAAAACGGTCATACATATTTGTATTATTCCCCATACTTTTATGAAATATTGAGAGTGAAATTCAAGTAAGGCACAATGCGCTCACTCATAAACAACGGTTATACAAGCTTTGATCGTTATAAAGTGAAAAACCAGTCACCCAAAGCTGATGGTAGATTCAGAAAAAAAATAAAGAGAAAATAACAATTTAAGCATAGAGACAAGCTTGCTTACCTCCAAACCCTGGAAGTATACCAAGTTGAAGTTCTGGCAATCCAAGTTGTGCATTGGGAGTAGAAATTCGTGCATGACAAGCCTGATTTTAACATATAAGGAGTCAGCAAATGATCAACAGGATAATCTGTAGAGAAATATAACTTATATATACCATTGCAACTTCCAGTCCTCCACCTAGAGCCAGACCATCAATTGCCGCCACAGAAGGTTTTCTTGCAGCTAACATCAAAGATAAATCAGCAAATATAGACACGTTTAAACTGCACCAAAAGCTTTAAGTAAGAAGATCAAAACCCTAAAGGCTCACCTTCAACGGTGTCAGTGAGAATCTCCACTGATATAAAACCAGGCTTTGGTGATTCGACTGTGAACAGACTGAAGTTAGCTAAGAAAACTTTTGCAGCACCATAATAGAAAATAAGCAAAACAGAAATGTATACCTGTTCCTCCCTGCAGTTTACCGAAAGCACTGATATCGAAACCACCAGAGAACTTGCCGTTTGCGCCTGTAAATGTTTACGCATTCAAGGTTAATATTTCACCAAATTGGATATATAAAGAGACTGTGATTTCTTGACATTTACCTGTCACAACAATCGCTTTCACATCATCTCTTCTTAAGGCCTGATCATAGTTCTCTTTCAAGCTGTACAGCACTGAAAAGAAATTGCAATAGTATCAAAATGAATTATTGATTCAAAGTATTGAGCATCAAATTTGGAAAATCACGAAACTACATTTTAAGGAAAAGACAAGCTTTTCTTATACAGTTATTCTGACCTCTTTTCCAAAATTAAACACGAGAAGTAGCAACTTTAGTAACTTTCTCATAGTTACATTTACCGATATCAACAATTTATAATATGTCGTATAACACAAATGTCAATCCACTCCCCTCAATCCAAAATTAGCTGGTTCAACTATAAAAATCATATATAGTCATTCCGCTCTAAAACAAATATCTTATAACACAAGTGTTAGATCATCAAAAGATCTTCACACATGCTTCCAGAGAAAGAACTCCTTCAATCAACACTAAGCAAAAGAAGTAGTAGCCAAGTTCAAAGGAAACTACCAAGTGCAGGCACATCATATAGCATATGGATGAAAACATTCCATAAGTCCTGTAATCTGTATGTGCATGGAGGTTGCGAATTAGAGTAGAAGGTTATTAGGTAATTGCGTGTTGTCTCACTTTCGTGCGGGCTAGGTTTGGTGGTAGTTTGGTACACTCTACATGTTTCTCCTTACTTACCAGTAGTTAGTAGCATTATTCTCGTAGTTACTGATTCATGTTATTACATGTTCTTTCTTGTGCTTCCGTTATTGAGTTATTCGGATGTAGTTACTGTTCTTTTTCTCTGAATGCTAAGTAATGTTTTCCTTATGATTTACTATGTCCTCTTTGATTCTGTATTTTTCTTGTTACACGGAAACAACTTCTCTACCTCATGGAGGTAGCCGTAAGATCTGCATACACTTTACCATCCTCAGACCCCACCGGTGGAATTACACACCTATAAATCATATATATTCATGATCATTTGAACAAAGAGAAAATATAACAGCTATTTGAAGCATTCAATCACGCCTCAATCGCAAACTAAGCTAAACTCTGACACTACAAATCATATGTTTACATTCGATCTACTAAAGCCAATTAACATTTTAAGAATTGATCCTCTCTATTTTTGTAACTATGATGTCCAAGCCAGTTTGCGCGTACCTCAACTAATTCCACCAATACCTAATAACTCTATCCACCGACAGAAAATATAAGTTAGTAATTTTACCTCGCATCATTCAAAGGATTGATCAATAGTTCGACAAATTTAACTAAATCCATCAATAATTTGCAAATACGAGTGAAAAAAATGAGAATATAAGACCAGTGAGATCTAGAAAACCGCTTTTAACGTACCATCTAATGCGAGAGAATTGACTGGAGGATTGATAATTGTAATGACGGCAACTCCATCAGTTCCAACTTCGATCGTAGTTCTTCCTTTTGGATTGCTACTCTTACTCATTTTTTGTGATCGGAAACTGAAATTCCGGTGAAATTTATGGTCGGAAAATGGAAATGTGATCGGAGAAAAATGAATTTGTCGAGAGAGAGAGTTATATTTATGAGGGAGAGAGGTGTCGTGACGAAACCGTGAACAATGACGTAAGGCTGCGTTTGGATGCTACCAAAAAATAAGATAAGGATTGTAACAGTCAATTTTTAGAAAAAAAGGAAGATTATTTTTTTTTCCTTTCTTAGACGATTCATTTAACACTTCTAAGGGTCGTTTGGATAGCAAACGATTACTCATTTCGTTTCGATTTATGTAATACTGATCAAATTGACACTAAGATTGTGTTTGGTAAGAAAGAAAATAGTTTTTTAGAAAATATTTTCTTAATAAATAAGTGTTTTTTTGTTTAGTTTTGGCAATTCATATTTGATATAATGAAAGTGAAGGATTCACGACAATGATATAACGTCTTGAATAGTTGACTATTTGCTAAGCGGAGTCTCGCGAAATCTTTCCTTTTTGCCTTTAATTACTTTAAAGTTGGATAAGTAAGCAATAAAATATTATTTCAAGAATATTTATATGTTATCTAGTAAAACATTATGAGGTGGGATGAGATGGGAAGTGAAGATACGGAGTGGTGGGATGGGGTGGTTAAGGGTCGGGGTAATTGAATGGGTTGGAAGAGATAATAAACTTGAAATGTCACTCACACAACTTGTATTCAATACTTTTATTAGTGAAGTTATTTTCCAAACATAGGAATATGAGTAAACATTTTTTTGATTAATGTTCTCCTCCATACCAAACACACCCTAAGTTTTTTTTAAAAATTGAACTTTATGATCTAAAACATTTCTTAACCATTTGTATAGTTATGAATTATTTTATTAAAAATAAAAAGAATCTTTAATATTAAATTATTTCTAATTATAGAAATATGATTTCTTCTTTTTTGAAATAAATTAAAAATAAATAAATAAACCACATAAATTGAAACGTAAAGAGCAATATACTGGATTGTAATATTTGAATTAAATAATAATCAAATTATTTAATACATATTTGATTAGAATAAATATACAAGTATAATATAAAATCTTATTTGATTATATACTCCTACTAGATAAAATTGAATAGGTTTTAATTTTTTAAATTTTGATCTTGATTTTTGTAAATAGCTTTGGAAAAGAGTGTTAGAGAAGGATATCTTATCCGATTAGTAACTTAGGGATTGTTATCCCATATTAAATGGTATTAAAAAAGAAGGTACTATATATGTGATCTAATTAATTTTGAAATTATTAATCTTGGAATCAAATCTAGTAGTTAATGCAGAATAAATATGAAATTATTTTGTATGTGATTCTTTCAACTAAATAATCCTCAATGTTGAGAAATCGTATGGTATTTATAGATTTTTAGTTACTGGAGGGGAAAAAAAATCATAGTTACCACTCAACTTTAAGTTAATATTTAAAATTACCAAATTGAAGCTCAATTGGGAGCTAATGAAAAAATATAAATTATTTCCTAATGGAAAATAATATTATATCAAAAGTTTAAAGGAAGGATATAGTTACTTAATTTCGAGTAATACATAATCAAATTGGATATTTTTCTTGTTTTATAACTGCCACGTTGATAAAAGATTATATCAAAATTTTAGTCACTGGTTAAACTCATAATTCAATAAGGTTACATTAAAATTATTGTTTTACTCTTAATTATATAATAGTGAGTTCAATATTTTATCAACTCTATTTCTTAAATTTTGGTATTTTTTCGATCGTGACAATACAAACTAGTCTTTATGTCTCTTTATTGGACATTTTCCCCCTTTTCGACAAAAAATAATATTACCTTTTCTTTTCTCAATTTTAGATTTGACTGTGACCAAAATAGACAATAAATGTTGTTTCCATTATTTACTGGACAAGTCTTTAGAAGGAATTCGAATAATTCCGTCTTAAGCAAATTGATCAATGTAGAAATTTATGATGATTCTATTTTTGTTATTATTTTCACTTTATGAACATCATGTATATATGATCATATAAATATTTTCTTGTTAATTAAACAGAAAATTGAATCGTTAAAGATCAAAAATCAATTAATCAATAGTAATAAATATTTTATTAATTTAATTTTCAAGTTAACATGTTTACAAATTAAAAATTAATAAATTAAATTAATAATACATAAAATGAAACTAAATCTATCGATGTATATCCCTACGTATAAAAAAAACGACAAATAATTTGAGAGCGGAGAGTACTATAGTTTGGTCCAAGGTCCAACCAAACAGATTAGATTAGATGATTATAAGATAGAGTATGGGAGCCCACATTTGATAGTTTCAAAGCTCACACATCCCTAGGCACTCGTAGTCCATTATTAATTCCTTTTAATTTAATTACATTTTTGACAAATCAGTACTCCTACTACCAAATATTTGGAAGAATATATGATAAGATCCCTTTTGGCTATAAAAAATTGTTATTAAAATTTTTAAAAATTACATTTGGAATTAAAATTATATTATTTTCATTATCTTTCCTTATTTTGTGGAAGGGGTGAACTTATACATCATTGTTAAACATACTATAAAGTTTAACCAGCACAAGGTTAATAGCTGATATAGTCTGAAAGGAAGTTAAAATCAATAACAATATAACACGAGTGGGGTTCGGAGAGAATGACGTGTACGTAATCTTACTTTAAGTAAATCATATCAAACTCGAGTATGGAAGGGACTTCAATAGTGAAGAGAAGTCATACCGAAAGTTATGGGGAAGAGAAACTGTATTAATAACAAATAATATGATAACTGAAGTAATAAAACGATACGTAACAATAAAATCGAAAAAGGAAGTTAAAAAAAATACAAAATTTAAATAGTGGCATAATAGGCTATTTGTGCAAATTGCTCATGTGGTTCTATTCATTACTGGGTTGGACTTTAACAGAACCTAAGTCCAACCAATGTCAGCCCAGTCCATTGTTTGACCCAATAACACAGTCCAGAAGTGCAAGTTCACCTTTTTGGGATAGTTGTTTAGCAAATGATCGTCTTTTTATTTCTTTTCCGATATATGAATGTCTTATACCATCTAAATTATTTAAGTACTAGTTTTGAACAAATGAAAAAATTAATGAGAAACATTAGACCATTTTCAAAAATATTGTATGATATTGTAAACGTTAGACAATTATCTAATGTTTTCTCTGTAAAGTTAGGAATTATATGAGCAAATATTAGGTTCAAGTCTGACGTTATATAAAAGGATAATCTTCTCAAGGTTATATTTACACAACTTTTAAATATAGGGTACAAAATTCTAAATCAGAGCCTAAAAGTATATTTGTGTAAATTAGCTAGAAATATATCAGCGTAATTTATAGTCAAACAAACATGTAAACTTGTTTTATAATGCAACACATTAAAATTAACATAATCCTCAACTCAAATTCACTTACAGGCTGAGTTGTGACAAATTGACACCATTTCTGTTAAATTTTATCTACATCAAACAATTTATCGAAAGAAATCCTTTTAAGAACCCAATAACAAAAGTGTCGTAAGAGGACTGGAGCAGGCTCCTACAATTTCTTCAATTACATCAAAAGTTATTATATCCCCAAAACAAACTTGATTAGGCAAAACTCTAAACCCTCAACTTCAAGTAGAAGAAAATGGCTAAGAGCCGTTTGGATAGGCTGGAAAAAATTAATTTTTCAGTCAACTCAAGTCAAGGGAAGTCCTACTTTTGGTTTTTAACTTTTTAAAGTTATTTTTAACTTTGTCAAACATTCTTAAAAGCTAAAAATAACTTAAAAGTATGTTTGACCAATTTTTAAGCCAATCCAAACAGACTCTAACTCTTTCCCATATAACTACTTCTTCACATGTACTTTCTTCAATCACATCAAAAGTTACAATACTCCCAAAACAAACTTGAAAGCGCTAAACTTTAAAACTTGAAGTAGAAGAAAATGACCAACTCTTTCCAACACAACCACTTTCTTCACGTGTAGTTTATTCAATTACATCAAAAGTTACTATGCCCCCAAAACAAACTTGAAAGGGCTAAAACTTCTTTTTCTTTTTTTAAAATAAAACAAAAAGGGCTAAAACTTCAAATCTTCAAGTAGATGAAAATGGCCAACTCTTTCAAATATAGCCACTTCTTCACATGTACTTTATTCAATTACATTAAAAGTTACCATCTCCTCAAACAAACATGGAAGGGCTAAACTTTGAACCTTCAAATAGAAGAAAAGCCCTTGAAGAGATCATGAATTTGTTTGTTAATTTCATCAGGCTTTTCTTGTTGAAGAAAATGGCCAACATTTTCCAATATAACCACTTTTTCTAGCAAAGGTACATCTTTTTTCATTCCACCTTTGTTTATATAGTCTTTTGCTCCAGGGGCATTATAAGTTAAATCCAAATCTCCCACAATGAACTTTACTGGTACTTTCACTTTTGCACCTGTCCACGCTGCTGTCAATTCCCAATTTCTGCATTTCAACAACATATCCAGTGAAATCTCGTATGTGAGGTCTGAAGAGAGTAGAATGTACACCGATAAAGATTCTATACGGTCAAAAGTTAATACAAATTCGAAGGGTTAGCAAAGTGCAAAGTCTCGATTCAATGTTGCAGTTGATGATTGTAACAAGAGCTTTTGGCTTTATCATTTTGTCAAATATCTGGTGTTCGAACATTTGCTTGAGGCATTTTCTCTATCCCTTAACCTATAACCATATCTTTCGTCTAACCTAATCTCCTTCATCCCTCGGGACCAATAAGAGGTAATACAAGAATATTCACCTATTGCCCATCGACTACACCTTTCAACCTAATCTTACGACTCTAACTCACCCTCCGTGGACTAGTTAAAGTCATTTACATGATCGAACACCATACATTCATTAAAACTAGAATGATAGCATAACATTGGCTTAATGAAACTGTGAACCTTCATTGACCATAACCAAATGACATCGAATCTAACTCCACTCTCTCAATTCCCGCTTAGTCTACTAGAAAACTCGAATCAACTCAAGTGAAGGACTTGATCCACAAAGCTAGAAAATCGACATCACTAGTACTTTTTGCACATTTACATTATATGTAGGCATCAACATAACTCATGTAATGTAACTTTTTCATCAGAATAAAGGACAGTCTGGCGCATTAAGCTCCTGCTATATGCATGATCCAAGGAAAAGCCGGACCACAAGGGGTCTATGCGACCTCACTTGTCACATGATAACAACTTTACCAGTTATGTCAAGGCTCCTCTTCTTTTGTCACAATATCCATGGCTATGTCACTATTAGATTCTACGATCGAAATAATACTAATTTCCTACTAAAATCTTTAGCCAAAAGTAAATACAGGACAGAAACTTACAGGTCAAGTGCTCTATAATAGTTAATTCCACCAGTGAAGCCAGTTTGTTCATATTTGCTTGCAAAATAATCAACTTCTTTTTCTGATAGGCAAGAGGGCAAAATTACTGGACTATCATCAAAAGGCTTTTCTTTAGGCAAGTATAATGGTCCAGGGTTCCTGTAAGTTAAAAATTTCTCCAACACTTTCTTAGTGCCTATTTTTGCAAACTCTGCTTCTATTACTCCAGGCTCCTATGAAAAACAAACGATATTAAGACATCGGGATTTAAGTTATATAGACTGACAGTATAAGAATTTAATGAAATGAAATAGTTAACTACTTTGAATTGTATATATTTGAAACCATATTATCACTCTATGATTAGGCAACTCAATCCGTGTTACCTTCGCCTTAGGATTGACTCTGTTCAACCCGTCTTGATTGCCTAGCTAATGCATATATATGTGAAAAAACATTAAAAATAGAGTTAATGGTAAAAGAAAAAAACACTTAAACTATCACTTTTTCGCGAGTTTCATAACTCAATATCCATTTTTCACTTTATCTACCTAAACAATTCCTCCGTTTGTATTAAAACATATTTTAATGCTGAGTTAGCTAAATATTATACCTACTTGACAACAGGCATGTGTAAGCCAACTCAGAATCGATGTGAACACGTGTAAGGGCATGTGAACATGTGTTTTTATAGCTTGAACTACAAAGAGTCAAGAGTACCTAGAACTCCTCGACTTAAAATCTTGAATCTGTCTCTATTTGCGCATCAAAAAACATGAAACAAAACATCAAAAATAAAGAATTAGAAGGAAGCAAAGAGGTGAACCTGGAATCTAACAATATAATAGTCATCACCATAGATAGCTTTCAATGACTCAATTGGCTTTCTCTTAGGATTCCTAGGAGAAAATGGCACACTCATATTAACCAAAGCCTTAACTTTATCTGGCCTGAATAAACAAAGTTCCCAAGCAATCTTAGCACCCCAATCATGGCCAACAACAAACACTTTCTCTTCCTCAGGCACAATGGTATTCAAAAGTTCCACCAAGTCACCCACAACTTCTAAAGAGCTAAACTTTCTTGGATCATCTTTAGGTACTCCTGTCAGAAGAGGCGGATTCAGAATTTAAACTTTATAAGTTCAAGATAGTATGTAGTAGTTAAAAGAGTAAACATAATACTAAGAAACGAAATATCTTAATTTTACCTTCCGTTATACTATGGTTCATTCATAAATCATACCCTTGTTGAAACAACTTGTGTTATATTTGTTCATGACCTTAATGGAAATTCGATATGAATCGGATGGATTTCATGTGTCAAAATACTTCAGAAAAAAATCCACATTTTATCCCTCTCTAGTTCTTACTATGGGTAAAAATGACTTTGAAGTGAAATGGAAGGTAAAATAATATATAATTTGTATTTTTGACTCTTTTCCCTAATTTTTCTCATATACATATCTATGGTATGAGTAAAAATTAATGTATCCACTTGATCCGATTGTTGTTACCAAATGGGTATTATATTTGCCCTTGACCTTAACGAAGAGACCTACACGAACGGGATGAATTTTACGTGTCAAAAAACTTCGTGAAAAAGATCTAGATTTAGAATTACCCTCTAGATCTATTTTGTTGTCAGTATTTTCTTTCCTACAACATTTTCACCATAGCTTTTACTTTTGTATTTGTCAATCTTGTTTCCAAATCGTTTTTCGTAAACGAGGGTCCATCAGAAACAACCTATCTATCTCTCACAAGGTAGGGGTAAGGTTTATGTACATCATATCCTCCCTAGACTCCTCTTGTTAGGAACTATCAAGTTCTTAATTACCATCATGTCAAAAACTATAACTAATAGCAAAAGCAAAACTTTATTTCTTAACGAATTAGTCCACCAAGCAAACAGTCATATTCAATCATGACTCCAACCCAGGCCACCTCAGCTCCCTCGTGGATGACCTTGCCACAGGGCAGTATGTTGACATTACTCAAAACTACTTGTGGGATTAAATTATGAAACATATGCTAATGACCAAGATAATGAACGATTCCAAAGTATAACGAAAGGTAAAATTAAAATATTTCATATAGATTAAGGCGTAAATTTTTCATTACCTGTGGTATCACCACAACCGCGAAGATCAGGAGCTACAGCTCTATAACCATGTTTAGCCATGAAAGATATTTGGTGTCTCCATGAATACCATAATTCTGGGAATCCATGGATGAATAGAACAACAGGACCTTGTCCTTTTTCAACAACATGCATATTTATTCCATTTACTTCCACTATTTTATGATCAAAGTCATATTCCTCCATTTCAGATGAAATTAATTTTTCAATGAAAAAAATAGAATGAGATCTTTTGTGTGTTAGAATAATTTTTGGTACTCCCTTGGGATATTTATATACTTCAAATAGGTTAAATGTTGGGCATACGTAAAAAGTTAGATGCACTAAGAAAAACTTTACGTCAATTCAATGAATATGACATGACTTGACAAAAATGTATTTATACATAGTGGGCCGAAGCTACAATAATGGTTATAAATTTAATCGAATTTAATAATTTTTGCTTAAATTTGATATTTATATTTTAAAATATATATTTGATATAGAAAAAGAATCTACCAATGAAAATAGCACATCAGAAAACAAGAAAAGCGCACTTCGCAGAGTTTGATTTGACTACCCGCGATGGTCAAATTGGTTGAACAAGGGGTCTCGAGTTCGAAACGTATGCATGCTTTTTTTATTGAGCTTATCTTATAAGATTTGTCTAGAGCTTAGTTTATTTTTTTATATGATTTATAGGCTATTATAGTGGGGTGAAATCTACCCTATGCATATCCAAAGAATAGTAATTAATTGTGAACTCTCTTGTCATAAAAAAAGTCCAAATTGAATTTGTATATACTATTATACAAGATTGACACATTATGTATAATATTTTCTCCGATAATAATTTTATATAATATTAAACATTATATTAAATGGCGTAATATTCTAGGTTGAATGCGTTTTATGCACATTTGTAGAATGCCTCTAGTTTCATTTAGAAATAAGTTCTCAGAGAAAAGATTTTATTTTTTTTTATTTTGCATTTTGATGGAAAGTACTTTTTGAGATAAATTATTTCAAATAACTCGAACAATACAGATAAAAAGAAAGTATGTGAAATATGTTACTTTCACATGTAGCTAGAAATATTGAATGAGATTAGACAGCACCATCAAAGGATGTGGTGTAGTGGATGAGGCTACTTCTTTTTTAATTAGAGGTTTCGAGTTAGAGCTTTAGGTATGAAAAAATCTTTAATAGGGAGCACTTCCCCTGAATGGAGTCCTATGCAATGCGAATCCGAAATAGCTAGACTCTAATGTGATATCGGACACGATCGAGCAAAAAAAATTTTAAAAAAATTGTGAGCATGAATTTGACACGTACACCTAGATGCTATGATGTCTTACCCAACACTATAATATAAGGGAGGACTGGTTGATATTATTGGAAGACAGGATAATTCTTTTGTGGGCAAAAAGAAACATAACTCTTTTGTGAACTAATAAGGTGGGGTAGGATTGATAAGATTTTTCCCTCAAAAATTTTGTAATGGGGTGTTTTTTTTTTCTTAACTAAGGTCATGTGAGACGTGTATTCAAATTTGTTAAGCTGCAATAAAGATATCGAATGTCAGATAAGAAAAAAAAAGTCTTTTGTAATGAATTGATAAGTACTGGTTTTTAATCTGAGAATTCGAAGTCAAATATGTGAATTGAGTTGACATAGGTAGGGAAGGTTTGGTAGAATTTTCCAAGCTATTTGCTTAACTTTATTATAGAGTAGTCATGTTTAAGTTACACCAAAAGCAAATATGTACTACTCTTTGTTGTACACTTTTGAGGACTATTCACAATAAAAAGAGTTTTTTTGAGATAAGAAACATCAAGAAGATAAACAGGTGTCCCACTATATTTCCCATAATTATATTCACTATTTGAGTTTCATAATAACAAATTGACAGGTGTACTAATCCAGATAAGTCGAATCGCGGATTAGTTTGAGTGTGTATTCGACTTTTATCATTCATCAATATCACCATCCCATGTCAATGTCTTGAATATAATAGCAAGACAATAACATTTACTGGTTTGATGTAGTAGCTCCAACAAACAAATATGCACTTAAAACATAACTAGCATTGGATAACAACATGTTGTTCGGACCAGTTTGTACACATCTCGACAAAATCCATAGGTTACCTGCTATATCCAACCAGCACATACAACAAGTAACTCTAATCAACATGTTTGTCTACATAGAGACTAATGAAGAGTATATGTCAAATATTGTTACATCTTCCTTGCTAAGTATAACACTAAGGCCTAATAAGTTAAGCAAGAAACAGATGCTACAAATTTCTGCAGCCAACGGGTTATTGGTTTGCGATAAGAATTACAATGGTGGGGAGAATCTTCTGTCTTACTACAATGCAGTAGGCAAATCCGACGTTAACGCTATTCTGGACTTCCTTCTTTTCTTGCTTTCAGGTGTGCATCTAGTTCCATTGACCTTTCCCATCTTCAGGGGAAATCTGCAACCTGAATCGGGTTCTGAAGGCGATGAATCAACAGCAGCATGAACGGCTTTACCTTTGTTCTTTTCCTTTCTACTGTTCTGTTTGTGCATTGGAGATTTTGCTCTCTTTTTTGATGATTGAAACTGCATTTTCTCCCTACCATTGTCGTGCCTAAGGAGTTGAACAGAGAAGGGATTTGCAGCTGTGTAACATGTGGACTCGCGTACTCCACCTCTTTCCAAACCAACATCTCCATTGTTAACCTACAATTTTTTGTTTTTAACAAAGCGAAAGAAAAAAGGTGAACATTACTTATTGTTGGCCTCATGCATAGGATAAAATTTCATAAGCGAAAAAAGGAAGATTATTACTTCTATATTCAAAGGTAGGTAACTCTAATGTCACTAAAGTTAATGTAGAAAGAGGGTTTTACCAATTGCAGAAGTGCAGAAAATGTTCGAGCAATGTCATGCTTCTCTGAACCCTTGACAACATCAGAAAAGGACATGATGCTTTTATTATTTTCTTCCAGGGACAACTTGCTCAAAACCCTTGCACCATATTCATGAATGTCAAAGGGCGGATGCGATTCCTGCAGATAAACACTAGAGTGATAAAATATCTGAACTGGATAGAGAAAAATAGGACAAACAGAGGAGATCTTAGAAAATGCAACACACTTGTTCCTCCAAGTTCTGGTCAATTCTCTGTTTCCACGTTGAAACCCGAGCAGCCAATTCAGTCTGCTTTTCAGTTTCAGCAAGGCTAGCAAGAAGAGAATCCTATAATAAAAAGGTCACCAAGACAAATCACAGAAGATTCAACAAAATTTAGGTAACAGATAAGCATGTCTAGAGTTCATGTTAGTGAACCCCTTCTCATGCCATTCAGGGGGAAATGAATAAAATATCAAGAACATACCTACAATCCATAATTTTATGAATATTATGAATTTTATTCTTACCAAGTGGGAGCGACAAAGATCCTCAAGGTGTTCTTGACCATTCAGATCTTCATGAGCTTCACTATCAAAAAGTGGACTACAATTATCATGCTGCAAAAATAAAATATAGTTAGCAACTTTAACTCGATAGTGCCGCATTGAGCTAGCTTCACAGAAACATGATCTTTACTGTATGGAGAAACATCCTTATCTAGATTACTAACCTTTTCACCATGTGTAGTAGCACCGCTGTTCATGTCCGCATTTTCTGGCATGTCAAAGTCAGGAGGCCCAAAATCGTGATCAGCACTATCAGAGTCATTGTCTTCATTCTTTTCATTTGGGGTATACAAATCATCATAGTCGTTGTTCACCCCATGAAGAAGTGATTCCCTGAGCTGCAAACAGAAACTTCATACAATGAAATATTCAGATATAAAAAGTTAGGTACAAATAAACTATCAATAATTTAAACCTTCTCAAATGGTGGTGGAGATTGTGAGTCGACTTGTTTATTCATGGCACAACATTTCCTCTCCCAAATGTCATTGAGGTCGGTACTAATGGTACCATGTAATCTCGCAAGCGGAAATTCTGTGGCCAAAGATGCAAGTTTTCTGGATGCCACACCCTGCCTTCTATTAGATTTAACTGCTTGAAAGTATGAAACCTCATTAGATAATAAAGTGCTTGGATACAGAAGGAAACAAAGAGAAGGAAGCTTAAGAAACCTTTTTTGTACGGTTTTACTTTCAAATTGCCTGGTTCATGAGGGTTCAAGGGTTTCCATGGGTCTTCATCATCTGAGTCATCTAAATCTCTAGGTTCTGAATATCCATCTTCACATCCACGTGCATCATCAATGTTATCAGGTATATTAGATGAGAATGGATCATTGTTTAAATTGCCTGGATCAAACTCATGTGGATCATTGTTTAAATTGACTGGATCAAACTCATGACCCCTTGGAGACTGATACAAATTAGCATCCTGGTTCTTTCGCACTGAAGATTTATTGCCAGTTCCCCCAGAAAGTCCTGTGGGAGAGGAAAAGCTTTTGTGGTATTTGGATTTTAGGGAACTGCCCTTTGAACTATTGTTCAGCCCCTTTCCAGCTATATTCTCACTATCCAGAAATCCATCCACTGTTACAGAATCACATGCATCCAATAGAATAAAATCTCGATAAAGATCACATGTGGCTAGCTGCAAGTAATAATAGAACAAATCAAAAAAAACAGAAACATAATGTAACTGCACATAACCAGACACTAACATACCAAGTAAGACTCCAGTTCTCCAGCATCTCCAGTAACATCCAGGCAGTCACCCTCGAGCACTACCAGATTTGCAGGGGCCTTCACAAACTGGGTGAATGAATCCCTGCATATCGTATCATCCAACATATTCTTTGCTTCCACTGCAAAAAGAACAATATAAATCATGCTGTTTGAAGTCCGGGCACTTGCTAAAATAACAGACAAGTAATGGTGCTACCTGGGATTTCCTCTGAAGCCCAGAATGGATCATCCTCTTCATGGTTGGCAGCAGGCAAACCGTTTTCATCTGCTTGGACTGATCCACTTGCTGGTAGATCTGGTTCACTGATTTAACAAGAAATGGAAAATCTCAATATATCACATTTTGGGGTTATGATACTTACAATATCAAAAACTGAATTAATATATTTGGTGTACTACAAAATTGATAGCAATGGAAAAAGTATCAACAGCCACTTAATATGAATTACTCACTGCCCTTCATCAGAACGAGCAAATAGAACATCAGTAAAAGACTCAAGTGAAATTGGTTGAAACAGTGATGTTAAAGGCTCCCTTAATGCGTGCCTAAGCCCCAAAGCTAGGTGAAACCCATGGTGGGAAGTTTGTCTTGCTTAGGTGACGCCTTAGAGTAGGCATCAAAATGCTCATAGGCTTTGTTTTTAAGAAGCTAGTACCAGACAGGTCACCAAAAAAAAAAAAAGAACCTAGTACCAGACGATAAATATAGTTGGTAAAGCAACATATAGTTGTTAGTTGCTAGAGGGGTGATTTTGACGGCGGATAACCTTCGGAAAAGGAAGGTTGTTTGTATCAATCGGTGTTTACTTATGCAAGGAGACGGGTGAATATGTTGATCATCTTCTTCTTCGCAGCAGCTTAGCCTCAAGACTATGGTGGGCTTTCAAATTGTACATAGTTAAAAACTACTGAAAATTTAGAAAACGTAATTTTACAAGAGGGCACTGCCTTTCAGGATTAGTAAGAAGCTCGAGGGACAATTAACCGCTTTCTATAATACAATAGACCTAAAAGGATAAAGTGTCGAGAACTTAAAGTTTTTTAGATTTTAGGAGAAGAAATCAAGAGGTATTTTGACTTGCACAATTTTTTTTCTAACCTCAACTTCATATGTATGTCCAAGAAGGCCTTTAATCTCTAACAGGAAAAGACATCAAATGCACCATAGAATTGACCAGATAAGTAGAATACACACTTCAACTAATCAGGCGACCTAATACACCCCTAACCTTGTTCGATGTGATGTTATTACCACCCTCCTAAGACAATCTTAGATTTTATATGGAAAGATGCTATACACGCACTTGACATGTGTATAATATCATTTTCAATTTTTTTTTACCTTTTTCCCATAATATTTCCTTTTTATTCAAAACACTTGTCTTCTTCCTCCTCCACCATAGCATATTTCCCTCTTTTAAATCCCTTATTCTTTCGTCTCCGTCATTGATAAATTGAAGGAAAAAGAGAAATCTAAAGACAGAAACAAAGAACAGTAAGACGGCTATGGAGTATAGAGATTGTTGACGATGGAGCGTCAATAGGTAGGGGGTAATGCCATTGTTGCGTGTGAAGTACATGGAAATTTTCAGATCTGTAAGACTGCTTAAATTCTTCAAAAATTTTGATAATTACAGATGAAAATCAAGCATTCTTTCGTAATCTTTGTATAATGAAAAATTGATATGTTATTGGTGGCTTGCTACTGAAATGGCATTTTAGTGGCCGTAGGAGGTGCTACGGCAAGAATAGGGCAGACAGAGAGAGTAATCGTCTTCTCCGATGGATTTTCGATAAGATTAGGCAAAAACATCATGGATTTTATGCATGTATATCTCGGGGTTTTCAGTAGGAATCGTTGTGTACCTTAATGATTTTTCCCGGGGGGCTCTCCGATGAGTTTGAGCAGAAAAATCATGAACTTTATGGAGAGAAATCATGAACTTTCCAATGGAAGTCATCGTCTTTTCCACTCCTTTCAATTTCTTCCTTAAAGTTCCTCTTTTGAAGTTTCGAGGGAGAGGGTTGGAGATGCTTTCATGAGGGATTGAGTGAAGAAATGTCGGGGACGACAAACGGCCGAAGAAGAACCCAAAGGGAATCTAATATAATTAATGTATTAGAAATTACTATATATTTAGAAGAAGATTAAGAATACTTGGTTATGTAATGACCAATAAAATAGTGTCACGTGTGCAATTTTGCCATCTTAAGATTCTTTTTCTTCTTCTCACGCACTTTAAGGGAGGTGAATGCACTTTCTCTGCCATGTCACCTTCGAAGGTGGTAATAATATCACATATATTAAGAAGTTCTGTATTGGAAAAGGGATGAGCAAATGGTCTCCTTATGTGGACTTGGACAATCCTCACCTTATGAGCTAGCTTTTGGGGTTGAGTTAGGACTTAGGCCCAAGATGTCTTTACAAGGTATCTGACTTATCTCAATTCTTTGTTCACCAATATTGGGCCCCCAGGATATATTGTCCATGCTCCAGTTAATAAGGTCTAGGCACGCAGAGTGTTAAAGACTCCCACATCGGAAAATGGATGAACAAATGGTCTCCTTATATGAACTTGGACAACCCTTACCCAATGAGCAAGCTTTTAGGGTTGAGTAAGTCCCAAAAACCCATTACTTTATAACATCGAACAAGGTTAGGGGTGAATTAGGTTGCCTGATTAGTTGAAGTGTGTATTAGACTTATCAGAACATCTTTTAGGGTGCATTTGATGTCTTTTCCCATCTCTAAACATGAGGCATTTCCATGCCAAACATAGTATAATATATCAGATCAATTAGGTTTTCAAAATGGAATGTTGGTCATAGGCTATTGAAATAACTTATATAGGATGATTTACAAGATTGCACTGTCAATATTAACAAGGAAACTCAAGTGGAAAATTAACCATTTTGTTTATAATTTTTCTTTTAGCTAAATAGACACCTCTTTCTTGTAGGATTTGCACTGCTTTCCTTGTTAGTTGCTATGTTTTTCCCACTATTTTCTTACTCTTTGTACTTTGATTTACTACGCTTGAGTTGAGGGTCTTTCAGAAATAGTCCCTCTACCTCCACGAGGTAGTGGTAAAGTTTGCGTACACTCGACCCTCCCCAGACCCCACTTGTGGGATTCCACCGGGTATGTTGTTGTTGTTGACACTTATGAGCTTTAAAACCAAGTGGGAAAAGCAACCGCAGGAACACCAAGCATTTCCATATGGTTTTTAACACAAACTATGATGTAAGCTCAACTATATTTATGTAAATACATTCATGTGTTTGACGGAGTGCCTAAAACTAAATCTTTCTAACACTAACGTGTATTACTTTTTCCAAAAGCCAAACTATAATATATTCCTTGCTTGTCCCAAAAGGATACTTTTAAGTCAAGAACTTAAGGAAAAGTAAAGACTTTTAGAAATGGAGATGTATCTCAGCAGATTTTACTTTCTGGTCAATAATCACCATGAACATTTCTTTACAGATATACCATAACAACTAGAGAAACCAATTGGCATGATCTCAAGCAAGAAAATGCAATCTTCTCCAAATCAGGAAAGTTGAGAAACCAATCGGCATGATCTCAAGAAGGAAAATGCAATCTTCTCCAAATCAGGAAGTTGAGAAACTCTCTAACTTCCCAAAATGACCCAAGGTTACTTTTACTCACACAGTATTTGCTTGAACTTTGTCAAACTGTTGAATTCCTAGAGAATTCAGAAGAAAATGCAACCCAGACCTTTGGAACATGTTCTTTTCTCTCTTTGGTCTGACTTGGGCCATGCCAAGCTCTTTGAGAGAGGCTTTTGTGTGCTGGAGTTCCTGGAAAGTTGGGAAGCCCATCAAAAAGATCTGGTCTTTGGTTCCTGCTTGTATTTTGTGGTGCTTATGGATAGAGAGGAACAAAAGGTGTTTTGATGGCATCTCAACTCCCATTTCCTCTCTTAAGGCTAGTTGTTTGATTAGTCTTTTTAGTTGGGTCAACCACTCCTCTGTAATTACTGTTGAATCTTTCCTAGAATTTATTAGCTCCATAGATCTATGTTGATAGTTGTGATAGCTTTTTTTTTTGCCTTCCTGGGAGCTGATAATCTCTTTGTAATACTTGCATCTTCTTGATGCTTTTTGCTAATGATATCCTTCTTATTTCATCAAAAAAAAAAAATATAGATTTTTGTTCTCCTAGACCTCTTAAAGTACAGAATCAGTCCCCTATTTAACTCAAGTATGTGAGTCTTTTAACTGATGAACAATTCTTTAACATCAAGTTACGCAACATAAATAAAATCTTTTTTATAAGTAGCTACATAAATAAGAATCCCATGACTTATATAATGTTCATGAGAAGATTCTTTTTCCTGGATAAAATGAGAAAAATAACTTTTAAATTGGAAATAATCAGTACTCAGAGAGTGTAACTTGCTTAACATTCATTCTAAATAACATATGTTTAAAAATATTCTTATAACAAGACTCTTTTCAATAATCTTCCTCCCTTCACCTCAAGAAAACACAGCACCTTCAATGGCAGAAATTGTCAAGGCACAAGTGCGTGCAGCACACACTAGACTCACTTAACTCCAGTACAAACTCGAACAAAGGTAAGAAAGAGTGAAGCAGAGCACCATACTCTACAGTCTCATGGCATTCTGATGGACCAAGGGATAACATTATTGCTTGAAGTAGACATTACTCACCTTAGCCACAACACTGCTACGACAAGATCAAACCACTTCCTTTTCAGAAAGAAAAAGAATAACAACCTCTCTACAAAATAACCTGGTCAATCAGAAACCATTGACAGTGTAAAGGCCCTAGATCTGCATGGTCCGTGCTTAGATAACTAAAGTTTACAAGCAGTATAAAAGCTTGAAAAAAAATAATCATAATCCTGAGTTGGTGTCTTCAGCAGTGAGTGGACGATTGGCTGTGTGTGAAATTTCATTCTCATAAATCATATCACAATTTCCATGCTCCTCAAAGGCTTAAACCATGAGAGAGGCTAATACATACATATTTTTTATGACCGAGGCTATTACATACATTACAGCTGGTGTTTGTAATGAGCCTTCTCAGTTTGTCAAGAAATTTGAATATCAGTAAAAATTATACAGACCTAGAATCCATAATTCGTCTAATCAAAAAATTATTGAATAGTGGGATGAAATGGGTATGGATATGGAGGATTCGTATAGTTGACCCAACTAGCCTGAAATTGGGACGTAGTTAATGTTATTGTTGTTTACTTGTGGCTTTTCTAACCTGGTCTCTAGAAAAATTATGAACTTCTGATCAATACCCAAGAGAAATAACCCACAATTAGACCAAAAGTATGTGGTGTGTTTCTAGGGCATTGTCAACATCTACATGTCATTGTTGACATCTATCAATACAACATTTTCCAAAGGATTATCTCCCAGTAGGTATTCGAATCCAACTTACACCAGAGTAGGAAATGTTAGCTATCTTAAAAACAATTAGTATTAATTTCCAAAATCTCTAACTGTCATTGCCAGAATACTATTCACATATAGATAGCTTCATGAAATACAAGGCAATCATTTTATCATTTAACTAGGTGAAGACAAAGACAAGCAGGGTCAGATTGTACAAAGAACTGCTTGATAATGGATAAAAACTCAATCAACAAAGTGCAACGTTTAACAACCTTTACATACAAGCTTTCATCTAATGTTAAGTTGCAGAAGTTCTTTAAAATTAGCAGCATAATTTCTCGAGAGGACCAAAAGTACATCAAAAACCATCTTCGCAGGCTAGTGCACCGAACAAATTTAGAGAGAAACCAAAAGTAAAAAAAAAGAACAAAAGCTTTCCGAGAAAAGGAAGGAGCTTTAGAAGTCGTTTCCTAGAAAAACATATATTCAAACCCTTGCCCTTTGGGTTGAGCCAGATTTGCAAAGTTAGGACATCATTATCTAATTTCAGGCTCCTAAAGCAATACTCACAGGTGAACGGCCTGAGATGTACAGCTACCGACCTGATAATACATGTTGAAGACAAGCAGAGGTAACTAAGACTGGACATTGTTTCACCCTTTTACAGAACAAGAGAAAGTTGAATAAATTGTAACCTAGCCTCTAATTATGCAAATACTTAGACTTTATCTCCAACCGGAGACACCTATACAATTCTACTCAAGGAATAAACTAAAATAAACAGCAAAAGCTGAGAAAAACCTCTTCCTGGTGATGAATTCCAAAGCATGCACTACAAGAGAATACAGATACTCCACCTTCCTGCTGTACACCTGAACTGACCCCTGAAGCAGTAAAGCAGCTACACATCCAAAAAAACATCTCATCAAAAGAATTACAAGTATACCCATTTCAAACCACACAAACCCAAAACATCCTTTTCGAAACATCAAAAATTACCTGGCATGGGGAAAATTATTTTACAAAAAAAAAACACATTTTTCTGATCAAATTTTAAAATTCTATCTCCAAAATATTCTCCAAGACCAGTTTTCGGGAGAAATTTCACTTCCACTCACAAAAATTCAAACTTTTTCCCGGTAGAATTCATGATCCAAAAATCACAACTTTAACAATTCAAATTTTCAAGTTTCAACTTCAAAATCTATAGCCAAAAGAGATCTTATTTCTGCTACACAAAAGTAAGTGAAATGTGATTATTGTACAAAGTGAAGGAGAATGTACACACAAAGGTTAAAATTTTTACCTACCTTCAGCAAAATTCACAGAAAGGTGATGCCCATCATCATAATTTTCACTAGTAATTTCACCCGAGCAAATTTTGAGCAAATACTCCTCAAGATTTTTGGCTAAATCAACACCCCAATTCGATTCCAAATCCCGAAGTGGCTGAACTGTATGAAACTTCCCGTTTTCCTCGTCTGCGCCGGAGCGATTCACTTCTTCTTGACTGTTAATCATCTTCTATGAGTACAAAATTCACCATCCATAACAGAAACCAAACTAAAAAAAGTTGTAAATTCGACAAAATGCGAATTGTTGAATCAAATTCGAAAGCCCTAACATTTTGGGGAAAAGGAGTTTATAACGAACTATAGTGCGACGTCGTTTAACTGCGTTTCAAATTTTTGGAGTGATGTTTTTCCCGCTCCATGGTATATATGTATATGGGCTTTATGTTGAAGAAATGAGATGGGCCAAAAGAAAGCCCATTTGAAGTTTATTGGATCATGTCATTAGCCCAAAACTTTTTAACATACCCAAACATGGAGAGATACATAAATTGCACCTCAAACTTGTTCTAAAATGAGTTGGTGAGGTCTACGTACATGTTACCATCCTAGACTCCACTTCTGTGGAATTATACTTAGTTTGTTATTGTTGTTGTTGTTATAAACTAGTTCTAAAAATTCATTTACATACTCTAATTTTGTAGTGATATTATTGTATGGTTGATAGTAATACCGTCACGATAATTAGCACGAATAAGGGTAAAAGAAAGAAAGTTGGTGAGGAATGTCAAACCATCCTAGTATTTTCACCCTTGCACCTCATGTGTTATTATCCCTTACACTATGCTCTTTTGGTGTTTACTTTGGAATTTATTCATATATATATACATATTTACGTGAAACACGCAAAAATGTCTTTGAAATTGTATACCAAACATACAAACTTCTATTCTTTAAAAGTTTTTTTTTCAAAACAAGCCGACTTTGAAAATTTCGCTAAACAGAATACAAGTATATTTTCTTTTATAAGTGTGATCACTCTACACTTATCGCGCACTTATTATATGTTTTTTTTAATATAACTTATATATCTAACTAAAATAGTTAAAGATCCAAATATTAAACCACTTTGAAGAAATACTCCAAAAAACTTCTTCTTTTTTTTTCATTTTACATGCCCAAGAGGTAATTAAGTGTAAGAAAACACAACAAGAACTGCAAAAATGAAGATAATTATTTTTTTTATTATTTATTGAAGATATACAAACTTATTTACATCTTCATCATCCCTGGTTCATATGGGACACCAGTTTTGGTAACCCATCCATCAGTATTATCACCACCTTTAAGTACAACTCCTGGGGCAAATTTAGCAATAACATCTTGTGGAGGGTTCTTAATGTAATTTTTCCAAGTTACTCTTTTATCAGTATTTGCACCTGGACCCCTATTTTGATACTCAGCAAAATATAAAGTTTCAAGTCCAAAGGTACCAGCCCATGGAGTCCATCCCTCAGGATCAATGAATCCATCAATTTGAGATTGCATTACTATGGTCCTTGAGTACATCTTCCATGGTCGTCCGAGGAACGCCTTGTTGCGTGGTGGGTTGATGGCGACTAGAGCTGGCTCAGCCGTGATTGTGCAGTTTTGTATGATGATTGCACCTGTTCAAAAGCAGTGACAAAGTCAGAAATTCTAACGAGACGATTCAACTATAAAAAAATTTGCACCCTTTTTAGAACTTCCCTTAAATAAAGGGATTCAGAAACTAATATAAATGAGTAAATGACAGTATAGTGCACTAAGCTCCTGATGTTCAATATGTCTAGGAAAAAATGAACCACATTGTGTCTATTTTATGCAATTTATGATGTTTTCTCCAATGAGACTTTTACCTATGGCTTGAACCCGACCAGTACAAGATTTGAAATTTATAGGCTCAGGAGTACATTTTAAACTCATAGAACATTTGAGTTACTAGTTTCAAAATTTAATATTCGTACATATTTAGTGATTTCTTAAACACATATGCATTCGCCCCTAGAACTCGTGACCTCTTGGTCACATGGTAAGAAGCATATCACTATAATGAAAGGTTTCATTATCCAGAAAATAAATATACACATTTAGTTTGGGTGAAGCAGTATGACGTGACACTTCTTAGGGGAAAATGATATATTCGCACCTGTACATTGCAACAACTCTTAAAATTGTGCCAAAGGCTCCATTTGATTCAACTTTTTAAAAATTTATCATACTTGCATAATTGTAATTTTTCGATGAAGGATATTTAATTCATTGAACTTAGATATTGCACTAACCTGTTCCAAATGGTTGCATCCTTCCTTGAGCCGCGATTGTGATAGCCTGTGTCTGCATCTCCTCAGGTTTCCTCGCGATTATCCTACAGTTCTGGAACACAGCCACCGCGTCTCCAAAGATGAAATCGATGGTTCCTGAGATAGTACAATCGCGATAGAATTGTCTGCCAACATGAGCCATAAGTGTTGATTGATAACCATCAATTTGACAGTTCTGGAATACTATCATTTCAGCTGAAACACGAAGTGCAACAGCTTCTTTTTTCAAAGGTCCTGCTGAGTTCTCAAATCCGATATCCTTAGCCACGAATCCTTGTCCAGAGATGGCTACAAAAAATTGTATGCAGTGACGTAGTCAAGAATTTATATCAAAAGGTTCACAAAGAATGCTAGGATGTTGTATCTTTTTGACGAAGAGATTCAATTGAACCCCTTGTCACAGTCATAAAACTAAAAAATAATAACCATTTTTCGTGCTTGTAATTGCAAAATAGACACAAATTCAAAAGTTGTAGAGAAATATCCAATTTTTTGAATCCATCCCTGATAGTATTTTGAATTTCTCACTTGTTAAAGTTCGAAATCCAGGACATTGTCATGGTATTTTTTTTTTTCAAAAATTGATCCGGACACGTACAATTTTTACTAATTCTACCCATGCTTATGTAGTCTTAAGCAATTGTCACGTCATGAAATAACTTTTGAGTTGAATTAGGTTCGAGATTTAAATTTTTTTTAAAATGGTTGATGTTTGGTTATACTTAAATGATTAATACTTACAAACAGTGGCAGTAAGGAAGATTGGGAGACCATCAAGATAATTTTTGTTGCCAGTAATTTTGGTTTTGTTTGAGCCTTCACCAATGAAAACAACATTGGTCATTGTATTGGCAACTTGAACATTTTCATTGTAAATGCCAGCCTTGATGAAGATGACATAGGGTTGAGCATTGTTTTGGGGCACTGTTTTAAGAGCCTCATTGATTGATTTGTGTTGTCCACTACCATCTTGAGCCACCACAACATTGGGCTTGAGGGATGCAATCTGAAGGAGCCTTCGGTTGCCTGCAAAGACAGATTCAGAATTTAAACTTCGCAAGTTCAACTTTCTAAGATTCTTAGTTGATAAAACAATTTTTGTCATAGAAATAGAAAGAAGTTCTTTCAGTTAAGACGTCATGTGACTCAAAACATAGAATGAAAAAGAAAGAAGTTCATTATAGAGTAGTCAACTAGAATTAGAAGACAACTGTCTTAGGAGAAGACGAACTTTCTCATAAAGATGGTCCGGTTTCTCTCTTTCTTTTTTATTTCAACTTTTTTAAGGGTATAGAAAGGTAAAACCAATCATGTAAGAAGGCTCACCATAGCCAACTATAGCGACCCCACGCCCAATTCTGGCTCAAAAGTCAAAAACACCCTCCACTCACTTTTATTTTTTTAATTAACATAATTTTTCATTTCAACCTTTATAAAGTGTCTAGAAGGCTACAACCGGGTGTCCACCCGTGAATGAAGGCTCACCCTGACCAACTATAACGACCCCACACCCAACTCTACCTAACAAGCACCCTCCACCCACGTTCATTTTTTTGAAATCTAGCATAAATTACCTGCTTCCACGGTCAATAATCGCCTATTAGCAATGCCAAGGCCTTGTAACCCAGCCAACTGTTCCTCAAAGCTACTAACAATATCAAGGGCGACACTTGACAACTCGCTAGCAGTCTTCAAGAGACTCTTCATTTTCTCACCAGTATCACCAGTCGTGTTAGCGAATGCATCTATACAAGTCTCTTCAAATGTAACAGCAGAGCTAAGCCATGACCTAACATCATAAATGTACTCCTTGACCAATTTATTAAGGTCATTACTGTCAATTTGTGAAAACGATCTCTTTATTTCTTCGATCGAACGGTCAAGAACTTCATCACAAACTTTTAAAGCATTCTTAGTCCTTGGATCATTTGCAGCTTCCTTAAATGGAGCTGAATTTTTAATTGAACTTGCAATTTCATTCATAGTACTATCAAATGCGGTTTTAATTAATTCTTTTGGATCGCTAGTATTTTTAGCCGATCCAAGCGATTTTTCGCACTTTTCTTTATATTGCGTAGGTTGACACATGGCTTGAATTGATTTGCTAGAACTCGAAATTTCGCCCCCGTTAGAAGTTGAATCATCGTTTTTTTTGGTAAACGTAACTGCAGCACCAACAACACAAGCAACTAAAAGAATTGAAGCAATTCCAGCAATTACTATTTTCTTTTTACCGGCCTCCGCCATTTTAAATTTTAATTTTTTGGGGATTTTTTTAAAATAATGAATGGATAGTTGTTTTTTTCTTCAATATTTTTTTTTTGTTCAAAGCAGAGCATATGGGGATTTTTAAGGAATTTTTGTGTTCCCCTGGGCTCTGCCAGTTTACAGAAGTTAAACTCATAATTCAGAAATGTGGTATGTATTTATAATATGGAGAGATAAGAAATGAGAGAATTATCAGTTAATTCTGTTATGTAATTTGTGGAAAATAATTTGTTTGTTTATTTGGTTAGGATAGAATTCAGGTTTACCAATACTTATAATTGGAATTTTTCTTTTCAATTTTTTAATTAACTGTTTTTTTTTTTACTCCACTAATTTATTTCTTTTTGGCCTTTTGGGGGATGGGGTTAATTTGTTGTTTGTTTCTAACTAGTGACTATAATTTTTTTCCTTTTAAATATCTAGTTTATAGTTATTGAAATTACACAACTTAAAATTATTTTTAGATTACTGAAAATATCAACCACAATTTATGAGTCACACTTATTTATCTATGTCGCATCATTGCGTGTAACTAATTATAGATTGTATTTATCATATGTGACTTACAAATCGCATATGTCTGATGCAATTTATCAATCATGTTTATCGAGTCAATCACATTAAACAAGTATGGTTTATAAATCGTATTTAGCCAATTTCGACTAATAATTACAATCATATAAGTGTGATTTAAAGTAAATTTTTGACTAATTTTGAGTTGAGGAGTTAGAGTTTGAGACTCGACAAAAACATTAAAAAAAATAATTAATTTATTCTACATTTCTCAATCTTCTGTAGGCCCAATTAAAGATATAAATGTTGAATGAATTCACAATAAATAAACGTGATTGAAAAATACTAAGCAAATGTTTGGTCAAAGGAACCTCAATTTAAAGGTTTAATTTAAAATAATCATTTGTTATAAAATCTGCATAAAATTTTAACTTCAATTTTAAATATCAAATTCTCCAAAAAGTAGGATTTTAAATTTCAAATTGTGATTTTAATTTTATTTATTTTTAGTGTAAAACTTTACCATATATGGGTATATATTTTGTAAAAATAAATCACATTATTCAATTTTTGCAAAAAAAAAGAAGAAGAAGAGTCATGCTCAACGCGAATAGAATCATAGATTGTGCATATCAGAATAACAAGTTAATATTATTGTTGACTAGTGGAGCTATAACAATTTGTAACTGCAAACATCTATTTATAGAAGAAGCATTAGAAACACTTCATAATCATATATACTATCATTACATATACTTTCAAAACATTACGTGTCTTACCACTAATTAAGAGTTCCCTACCATATATATATTGAGAAAAACACACTTAGATACATGTATTTTTGCTACCAGATACACGAAAATAGAGAGAGATGTGAGCGGGATGGGCAGGGAGGCGAGCGAGATTCGCTATGTATCCCAGATATATGTGAATCACACTAGATACATGTATATGTATGTATCTAATGTGATTCACATGTATATGGGATACCAGATACATAGGAGAGTGGTGAGCGAGATGGGAGAGAGGCGATCAAGATTTGTTATGTATCACAGATACATGCAAATCCATTTGGATACAATGTATTTAGATCAAATTACACCTAATTTTGACCCATATATCTCTAGATACATGTATCTTGACGTATCTAAACGTCTCTGGACACACTAAAATCTGATAAGATATGTAATATTACAGACTAGAGTATATCTAAGTAATTCACTTCTAAACTCGTGTGATTTATGTAAGTTTATTCATTTAGTAATATCAAATAGCATGTTAAATGAAATTTCAACTTCATATCAACCTAATTTCAAGTCCGAACGGGGTCCAAAAGATGTTGAAATAATACCAACTTTTATATGCATTTAACCACATTTTGAAGATATATATAAAAAAAATGAATCATCTTTCTCACGATATCCACGTGATACACATGACCACTCATTCTACTTCTCCTTCTCCTTCGGTAGGTCCTCCATCGCTGCCGTACCTGCGTGTCTACACGCGCTTACGACCTACTTATGTCGCCTCCGCCACTCATCCTCCTCATTCGCTCCGATCCTCTTTTACTCGCCGGAGAAACTACTTTTTCCCGCGAAAATTCACCATGCCTTCCGCTGGCGCCGCCGATTTCCCCGTCGATGGCGACGAACTGAAGTTTCCGTTAGAACTTGCCGATGAATCCGAGTTTGATCGAATTGTATCATCTGATGAACTTATCACCGTTTGCGGCTTCGGTTCTCTCCTCTCAGGTCAAAATTCAAATTATACATTTATCATGTACTTTGATTTTGGAGAATATATAAGAATCGAAATTTATACTCAATTCTCTTATTGTGTACTTTTTAAATATCTTAATTTTAATCCCTGCGTCCTAAAATACTTGTCATGTTTCATTTATCGAGATTCAAACTGCATGAAGTTTTGGACAATTTTAAGATGGTATATTTTTTTGTATTTTTATAGTACTTTTCGTATATTTTTTTGTATTTTAAAGTTGAATTGATCTAATCTAACTCAGCTCCGAAGATTTGTCTAATTGATTTTCGAGAAGGGTAACGTGACAATTACTTTGGGAATTAATGTAGTTCATGCTTAGTCAAATTAACTTGGAAAGTGCGAAACAAGTGAGTTGTGCTATAATCTGTCATTGTGTGTGGCATTTTGATGTTGTGTTTTTGTTGGTAGAACAGAGAGGAGTGCTCGGAGTACATTTCCAGATCTGATCAACTTCAGAGTGGCGAAGTTGAGTGGATTTCGGAGAGTGTTTGCTCATGTGGCGCCTATTTTCTTCGAGCGTGGAATAGCTAAACTTGAAACAAAGGTGCCTTACATTCACTAAAAATGCAATCTTTAATATTGTTTGGTTTGCTAAGAAGGTGCATGCTGAACTCTTGATATATTAATTGGATATTAGGAAGATGAAAGAAAATTATGATTAAACAAAATTGCTCAATCACAATTTCTGTAAAGTTGCTAACTTTTGTTGGCTTTGCATAATTACTTATCAGTAGAAACTTTCCGGCATTGAAAAGGTGAAACAAACTGGAATTAGAACGGTCTCTGCTATAATCGTTTTAAGTCACTTTTTTGGAATCAGGAAGGAGGATAAATTCTTCTGCAAATTCGGAAGGAGAGAAAACTGGAGATGAGGGAATGGTATAAGTCTAGCAGACCATGTGAAATTAGGAAAAGTTAAGTGATTTCTTGTCTATGTTGTGGTGGATAGAATTACCGACACTTGTATTGGAGAGAGGTAGCAGGTACCAAGTGGATTTGTGGAGATAAGTGCAAGTTGGTTCGAACTCCATATTTATCAAAAATAAAGACGAAAGCATGGTCGGCTCAACTCTCTGTTTAAAATGAAAAGTATCAGCCCCTGGTTATCATTTTGTTGAAAATCTTAATAAACCTCCTTGAAATGAAAGAGTTAGATTAACTTGATTTTCGTTATTGTGCATTTGAGGCAGGGGCGGACCTACATAGGGTCAAGTGGATTCATATGAACCCACTTTGTTAAAAAATAACACGGTATATATATGAATATTCAACAGTTTTTGAAATTGTATAGCTATATATTAAATTTTCACTCCACTTACACAAGTGCAACGCTAGCGTAGCGGTAAATGGGTTCAAATATTTCCAAGACACCTAACTTCGAATCTGGCTATCAACCTTTAAGACTCAATTTCATTTTTGCATATTTAAGTCTATATTTACTTTTTATATCTTGAACCCACTTGGTGAAAATCCTGGGTCCGCCACTAATTTGAGGTATCAGGAAAACCGTCATTGTGAATAAACTACTGCTGCCTTTTGAATTACTCTCAAATATTTGTTTACGACTGACTTCTATTGCATGGAATGTTTCTCTATTTCCAGGAAATATCAAGCTTGAGCGTGGAGCCCTGTGAAGGGGAAACTCTTATAGTTACTATCTTTGAGATTCAGAGATCAGAGGTAACGTCTTACTAATTATCCATTTTAAGTTGGTTACTTATCTAGTAAAAATAATTGTCCATTTTAAGTTGAGATCTCGACATGATTACTTCTGATCTCTAACTTGTTCTCTGTAAAGGCCAGATTCCAGCATTTATTGAAAGAGAGCACGAGTTTCGGTTTTTAGCTGTAAGACATTCAATAATCCTTCCTTCTCTTTCCTTTCTCCAACTATATAAAACAAAATGTAACTTCAATTCATGTAACTAATATCAGTAACTTTTCTGTGTTAGGTAATCCCGGAAACACTAAATGAATTGTTTTACATCAATCCAGCTGTAAGCACCGCACCCTGAGACTGCTCAGCCTTTTGTACCTCTGGTGAACCAATAATTTGTCTTCTTGATCCATATTTGTGTCATCTCTTAATGCAGGTTCTTTGTGCCCGCTATAGTGATGAGGAGTACCTGAAAAATAGATGCAAAGGTAATTTTCCTATCACTAGGAAAGGTAGTGAGTAATACTGTCAAACCTCATTATAACAACATTTCACTATAACAACCTGATTTTCTAGCCATCTTTTTAACACATACGATAAGAAAATGGGAAAAGCTTCAACTGAAAACAAAATAATTGATGATTCATTCTTTTGTTTTTCTTTGTATGCTTCTCTCTTAAGTTCATGTTGCTTCCTGTCTCATATGTTACCTTCTGTGTGTATGTTACAGTTACATATATTCTATTTTATCATTAGGTGATAAAGACATCTTCTTCCAGCGGTATGGACGGTACAATATTGACAAGATTTGGCGAGATGATATATTCCCTTGCCGTGTCTATCTCCGTCATTGGTTAGTTTCATCGAGTACTTGTTAGTGCAAACCAGATTCTTTTCTGAAACTTGTTTCCTCAAATCTCTGAATCCTGTGATAATTTGGATTTCATACCTGATTGAACATTGTGATTTTGTAGTGTTCTGGCTGCTCAAAATCTTGGTGATCTGGCCTACGACAACTTTCTTGATCATACCTTCCTTGGTGACCGTAGAACTACAATACGCGAGTACTTATCAACAACTGGTTCTGGAATCATGGAAGAAGAGCCTCCAGAGTTGTTAAAAGAACGATATGATGGTTAACTCTGATGCTCTGATCGAATGACATTGCACGATTTATAGTTATTCCATTAGATGTCTTCAATGAATGAAACTAAATTTAGATCTCTGCATATAGTCATTGAGGTTATCAAGCAACTTTGCTGACTAACTCCATATTAGGTAGTATATTAGAAATGTTTGTGATTGGCATCACAAATAAACTGCATTGACTTGTAGTCAGTATTGACAAACTTCTGCTCAGTCAAAAGTGAGTGTTTTCCACGCGAAAAGCGCGATTATGCTAATAGGTCTATCAAAGTATCATGTTGAATATGATGGAATTTCGTATGCCTTTCTGAATGTAGACATGTTTGGTTTTGTCCAGACTCAAAATGAAGAATAGTCACTCTTGGAAAATTGATGGCTTATATCTTTAAAACTATATACTCATGATCACATGGTACACACACAAAACGCGTGTTCAGAGACTAGTAAAATAAACTTGAGGAAAAACCTCAATACAATATGATGTAGTACCCAAGTGGTAGAAATGCTTTCTCACCACCAAATCAACACAAGTTTTATTAGTTTACCAACCATAGTAGTACAAGTAGACACGCGAACAGAACAGAATTGACTGAGTGGTAGAGTCGCGAAAACCACACTAGACATATTCATTAGGATTTGCCAAGAGGTAAGCCTCAATTGCCTTGAAAATAGGAGCAATTGTCTCTTTGCTTGCTTTAATTTCTTCTTCTTTGATCTCAACACCAGACTTTGTATGGTAATTGGTAGTACTCTTACTTTTACACCCTCCATCTTGGGTGGACTCAAGTTTTATCTCATATGAAATTGACTCAATTTTGTCCATCAATGCATCACTTTCAATCAATGTGTAAGCATAGGTCATGTTTTCCTTGTCAAGTGCATCAATCCTATTCTTCACAAACTTGATTTCATTACCTACATCAAAGTCAGCAGCAGATTCAAGATTTAAAGTAAGTGAATTTATATAACAATATTGAAAGGTAAGCATCAAAACTCCAAAAACAACTCTTTTTAACCCTTATTCCTAACAAGTGAAAGTTGTTGTATATCTGTTTAGGGGGTCGATCTCTTGTATAGGAACAAACAAATTTGATTTATTTTACACACACCTATCTTCTTCTTTTTTGCGGGTCCTAGTGGACACACCATACGAATACTTTAGATCCACCACTAGTCAAAATCTCAACAAAAGCAAAATGTTGACTTAAAAAGTGTTAGAAAATATAACTCAACAAATTAAAGCGTGTGATCTTCTCTCTATTAATAACTTAAGCGCTTAAATGAGAAGGTCTTGCATGCACTTCAACATGTCACCAAAGTTAGCAAAGGTTCTAGATTCGAGTCTCACTATCACCTATTATTAAAAAAATATCTACATGCTTGATCATGAAAAAGGAATTAGGCGTGCACATGAAGAGACGTGTTGAAGATATAATCAAATAAATAAAAGTATATATATTGCCTTCAGCAAAGTTCATTTGCTTGATGGATCCAGGACCTCCATCTCCAAGAATTATCTCAACATTTTTGATAACTTGAGGTGCAATTTTTGGAAAAAGATTGTCACCATCAAGAATAAAGGCCTTAAACATTCTTGAGGCTGAGATTGGGCTAGTGAACTCATCAATTACTGTGAGAATCCCCATGATAATTTTTTTTTTTAAATTATATTTTTTTTTTACAAAAAAACTTGAATTATATATTGTATATGGAACTTGATGTGACGAAATTGAATTGATTCATGATGGTATTTATAGTTTGAAAAAATGAATTGCATTTTAATGTTTGAGCATTCTTTTATTTAATTAAAGAGTGACTTAATTAGCATACAATCTTTAATTGAAAGGTGGCGTTTAAATATGCATTTTAATTCCTCCTAACCTAATTTTTCAGCTACGACAACTTTTTTTAATAAATATGATCTTGATTCTTGAATATGTCTGGTACGTATCTGTTTTTGAGTTTGATTAATTTAAATTTGTGTTGGAAAGTTTCATTTTTAGGGGTAAATTAAAGTGTTTCATATCAAAGATGACTATATACTCATGGGGTTTGATTAAAGATGAAGAAATACTTATCATTCCACCACGACTTCTAGAGACGAACTCGAATGTGTGTCACAGACAATAATGTTTTTTCATCATTATTTGAGTAAAAATAATGATGAAGTCGGAATTTTCATTAAAAAAATTTAAAAGTTAAAAGAACGACTTTTAACATATATAATATAATTTTTCTACAAAAGAATGACTTTTGACACGTCCTCAGACAAAGGTGGCTCCTCTATAGATCTCTCAAATAAAAGTGAAATTACTCTAATAATATAATTATTATTTTTACAATCATTAAATATATATAATTTAAATTCTTTATCGCACTATTCTTTGTTTTCTTAGTATTTTTATGATCTCTTGAATTATGACTTTCAAAATTATCATGTCCATTGGAAACTTACTAGTCTTCTTGATATTAAGAAGTAGAAAATAAATAATAATCAGCCAATACTTGTTCATAGACAACAAACATATGAGTTTTATTCCTTGGCAAATTTCAAGTATACAACAACAACAACAAAAAAAGAAGATAAAAATTGACCACCACACAATACAAGAAATTAAAAGACACACCAATGAAAATACACTATTTCAACTTTTTTGACAACAAGTAACATGCAAATTCAAAATCTAAATTCAGTACGTTCAAATTAAGTTAATGAGCGTAATTTAGGTCAAAAGCAATAGTTTTCAAATTAACTCACTAAAACCCGCACTGAATTCACCTTTGAATACGCAATTTAGGTAATTAAAAATAAAATGGTTTGCATGCATATGAATCAACTGAACCCGCACTAGATCCGCCTCTGAGTATGTAATTTAAGCATCAGGATTTGCTAGGAGATAAGCCTCAATAGCCTTGAATAGTCCAACAGCCTTCTCTTTGCCAACCTTAATGTCCTCTTCTTTGATTTGAACATCACCCTTAGTGTGATTAGTGCTAGTGTTCTTGCAAATTGACCCTCCATTTTCATATGGTTCAATTTTAATATTATAAGAAATTGATTCAAGAACATCCATTAAAACATCTCCTTCAATGATTGTGTAGTTGTATGTGTAGTTCTCTTTGTCAATTCCATCAACCCTTTGTTTCATATTCTTGAATTGGCTACCTATAAAAAAACACAACAATTATTATTATCAAGATAGGTGAGAAAAGAAATAGAGACATAGCTAACATGTCCGGTACTCGCTTTGGAGGTCCATGTAACGTCTGAGGTCTCTGGTTCAAAAGAAAAGGATCTTATACATCCCATCACGATCCTAGTGGTTAACATGTCTCTATTTTGTCTGGAGAATGAAATTCTTTCTTTTGTATTCTTAATGATCAACAATTGACATTTTTTTAGTCAAAATATAACAAAAAGTAAGTCCAATCATTTTTCATGCGAATTCAAGATCTTAAGTCAGTGAATGCAAAATACTATTACTACACCAACTATTCATTTATGAAATATATATATTTATTTATTTTACCGTCTCCGAAGGTGATGAGCTTGATAGTGCCAACACCAACATCACCATGGAGGATTTCAACATTCTTGATGGCTTGTGGAAGGATTTTAGGGATTAGAATGTCAGCATCAAGAACAGAAGCTTTGAACAATTTTGCTGGTGGAATTGAGGAAATTGTGGTTGTTTCATAAGTGATGACACCCATTCTTGTTTTTCTTTTATTTTCTTTTTTTGGTTTAGATGTTTACTAATAAAAGCTGCTGATGCAATGCAAATGCATGAAACTAGGCTGCATTTATAGTGTTAATAATGTTGAAAATTTATTTCACTGTATGTTCACATTACATCTTACATGAAAATCAAATTAATTAGTTGTTGAAGATTTGAATTCTTCTTTACTCATGTGATGTTTGACTATGCATAAGACAGCCAAAGAAGAACCAGGGAGGTTATTAGACGAAACATGACACCGATCATTTTGATGAGAACATGGATCTTAAATAGGAAGGTATTTAGTAGATAAACGTATATTATCGCACTTTGGAGAAGTAAGGGACTATCCTCATCTCTTCTCCTTATAAGTAGTAGTATTTAATAATCTGGTAGTTTCTTATATCAGAAACAACCTTCCTTCCCTACTAAATGTGAATCACAACTGCGTCTTTACGCGGTTAAAATAGAAATATATTAGAAATACATCGCATACCGTCCAACGGGGAAAAGTAAAAGAGGCTTCATTATTATATACATACATATATAGATAGAACTACATACAGTAGGACTCCATAAGTTCCAATTGGCCTAATAACTACTACAGATTTGGCAGCAGTATCTCTTTCTTTCACAGAGCTACAACATTGCAGGTTACATAATATAATAGTTACTACATTGCAGATCCTCATTGTTAAATTAGACGTCGTCGGCTTCGAGGAAAGTCGATAGCAGAAGCCCTTGCACAAACTCACATTTCCTTGCCTTCTCTACTTGGTCTTCTTCAGATAGTGGAGTTGGCTGAATATTTCTGTTCAATATAACACCAAGTTTAGTAATGTCAGACAAGTGACTAGGAAAAGGACCAAAGTGGAAATTTGACGTCCACAAAAGAGCCATATAAGAACAAGTTGCCTAAAGCATGAACCTGGATCTTCCCGATAAGGCATATCATGTACTCCCTTTGATTCGTTTTATCTGTCTTAGTATGACTGGCACAGAGTTAAAGAAGAAGATTTCTAAATCTTGAGGTCTGAATGCTATGTTATGTTTTCCCAATTTTCTGTGTCTCTTCTGTATTTTCTTTTAGCTGCTCTGATGTTCGTTACTCGAGTCGAAGGTCTTTCAGAAACAGCCTCTCTACCTCCTCGAGGTAGGGTTAAGGTCAGCGTACATTTACCCTCCCTAGATCCTGCTTATGGGACTACACTGGGTTTAATGTACTAAAATGTCATTCGAATCTTGTGGCCTAGAACATGTCATTAAACATGAATGGTAAGATATTGGAATTAAAAGAGTTAGTAAATATAGGGAGTGGCATTTTTTCGAAACAAATTAAAATGAAAAACAAGACACATAAGTTGAAACAGTTCAATTTCAAAGCTGACGAGTTATTGACCTATGAATCTGCTAAGCATGGCACTCATCACTAATGCCTTGTCCAAACACTGTCAATTCTATTTAGCACACTATATACAAAAATGAACACACGAGACTCGAGACTAATATCTTCTCTAAACATTGGCAAGTCTCCAACAGGAGTATCTACGATTATTGGAAAATGAGAACTACAGTAGGTAAAATGGAAAAGGATCATTCCATTCAAAGGAATATACTTTTGTCCCAAATTACATCAAAATATGGCAGCTTAAAAATTGACTTCACATGAAGTAGTAAAAATATGTTCCAAATACCACAAGGAAAATGAAAACTTATGTGCAACTCAGCCAAGCAACGGAACAGGCAATTAAACATTACGAAAACATTGAGAAAAGGAACCCAATGACTAAGGACAAAGAAACAAAAGAAAGAAGCCAAACTAGGATCATTCACATACTCTTAGAAGCACTACATCAGCTGGGACTCCATTCCCCCTTTTACCCTTACTTCCTCATCCACTTCCCACTTCCCAGCATCAAAGGCAATGATAAAAGGAGACATAATAAAAGTGTAACAAAAAACAGACATACCTGTCAGACAAGTTCTCAACAGCGCTTTCTTGTGTTGAGCATGCTGCTAAAGCTTCATCAACCGAAGACAGAGGTTGAACTTCAGAAGGTTCATCAACCGAAGCTGAGCTGTTAATGAATGAAGATAACAAGGGATCGGGATCTGCACTGGTGGAAGAAACCAAGTGCGAGGATCCCCTGAGAATGGATTGTAGACTTCCTTCTCTCAGCTCTTTTCTTATAATAGAAAGAGTTGAATTCGATCCACCCTTTCGAAATCGTCTCTTGCGCTGAACCTGTTACACAGTCAATGAAATATAATAACTATACTGAGTCTAGCACTAAAAGCAGACAGAAGAGAGATGCTCTATAGTTTTAGAAATAGCTTCTGAACACAGAAAAGGCTTCATATTCAAATCCCAGTTAAGCAAACAATGAAAAAGCACCAGAAGGATACCTTCAGAATATTTCCATGTTGCTGCGTAATATGGCCAACCAAATTCGTCCCGACCCTTTTAGCACAAACAGGGCATATCTGCATATACAGATGTGTTATCTAAGTCAACGGATAACACTGACATATGAACCAGCATAAACATTTTCACTGACATTTAATAGGAGAAGTGCCACAGGATCACCTTGGGTCATGTTTACAGCATCCTTGGCACTAATTACATATGCAACTCAAGCTTGAAGCATTTAGATATAAATAATACATCTATAAACATATATCAAGAGACAAAATAATAATCATACTTGTGATGATCTTTTTCTTTTTGCACCTAAGAAGTCGGAGACAATTGCCATGGAAGGAATCAAGGATGAGTCATGTTGGGACACGGGCAAAGTTAAGATAATTGCTCTCAATACCCTGAATGATGTGGCTAGCTTTTTATTATCAGATTGCTTCCCTACTCCCCAGATTTTCCTGTTTATACTTCTATTTCTTTTGAGCAGTGGAGTTCTAACACCAGAGTGTTACCACAAAGTGAGATTATAGCTCATAAGAAAAGAAAGAAAAAAACCTAATATTCCTGAGTAAATTTTCTAGCAAAGCTTGCCCAAGCACCAACACAGGTTGTACTTCTTAAGTCTATTCGGAATGAGATAGTGACTATTAATTCACAGTTGACTTTCTTTCTTTCTTTTAATATGGTATGCCCACCCCCCAAACTCCCTTCTCAAGAGTCAATAGTGATCCTTTCCCACTTTGCTCCCTTGGTGACTTGAATTCTCAACCTTAGGGTAGGAAGCAGGAGGATCCACTCCACTTGGCTAAACACCTCCATTTCAAACCTTTCCAAACCTTCACTGTGGCCATGAATCAAAGAACTCCAAAAATAAGCCAAAGCACTCGAGAGCCTAAACATTTCCTTTTTCCAATGAAAACTATGAGGCAGATTACATAATTTCAAAGGAGGAAAAGAAAGGTGGGAGGTTGCTGGTATCCGCTGGCGCTGGATTAGTCGAGTTACCGACCTCCCCCGTTATCCAACCAAAAAGAACTGAAACTATATATAGTTCCAGGAAAATTAAACATTGACTGAGATATTATTTGCAATAACCAGAGCAGCTGAACAGAGGAAAACCTACTATGATGTAAACATGTAGCATTGATGCAACTAATGCTCGAATAAAGCATATACAGCTTAATACTCTCCACGATTAATATACAAGGCAACAGAACAAGAAGCTATCTTCTTCTTCTTTACATAAGTAAGGGAATAAGGAACTACTATCCTGAAGCTTTGAATTGTGAAGTTCAAAGCCTCTACTATACACACACTAAATTGAAAAGAATCATTTCAAAAAGTCGAAGGCAACATCTAACATTGCCAATATGCTTTATCATCAATGCCATGGGAAACTTCCTAACATCCCCCCCCCCCCCTACAAGCACAGGAAACATGGAAAAAATAAGCTAAACAGTTAAACAACACTTCTTCAAGAAGCAGAAATGCAGCATAGAAGTTAGAAGATTAATAAAGTCCAAAACCTCATCTTGGGTGTAAAATTTTTTTCAGATGATAGCCCAGTCAATGAATTCAGCTATGCCTCAATGCCAATATGATTGCTCAATTAAAAGTTAAAAAAAGAAGAAATAAGTAGAGCTGTGCATATACTATACCCCATTCTTAGCCTCAATAGCATGCTCTTCATCAATATGACAACAAAGGCCAACAACATCAAAATCCTCGCCACAAAAAGGGCACAGGAACTCCGGCCTTGACTCCTCTTCACCCTCATACTCTTCTATTATATTATAGAAGTCTGCACAATACAACCCAACTTCAATCACAAAAACCATAAATAATCCTTTGTGACAATTCAAACAAACCACAAAGAGAAAACACAAAACCAAGCAATACAAATGATATATTTCCTTTGTATTTTTTCTTTTTAATCGGGTAAACATATTGGATATCACCTCAACTCACAAAAACTCCTCCTGTCACAAGAAAGACAGCACGTTTAATATTATTTGGGAGCAAACTAGTACTATTATCGGCTTGAACATCTTTAAGATACTTACAGAAAACTATGAATTAAATGAAATCACCAATCAATACCCAAATCCACCAAAAATAAGACGCATGGACCTCATACTCTGAACCAGCTGTTTCGGACAAGCGTAAAAAGGTTATGAAGTAAACAATATATTACTGAACTCCATATGGGAAAACAAAAACCCAGAAATACAAATGTGAAGTCTCCTTTTCGATTCGTTCATTTTCTAGCAAAATAAAGTTCCACTTGACTCCAGCTCACAAACTATTTCTTCATTCAAAGAATACACACTCTTACTATTTTCATTTTCTTCATGTTTAAAAATCTTTAAGCATATTTACAATAAAATATTCAATTCTAAGTTACCGGGAGTAAGTTTTGCGTACACACTACCCTCCCTAGCCCCACTTGTGAGATAAGCTACACGAGCTAGAAGCTAAAGTGAATCTTTTTTGTCATCTTTTTTGTTGCTTTGACCGCGACTTTGTTTGGTCTTACTGGGTATGTTGTTGTTGTTCATTCTAAGTAATTCAGACAAAAAATGATTTGCTTGAACCTCATACTCCACACCCTTTACTTAATTTTTTAGGAAAGAACACTAAACAAGCCAAAAGAGGAAAGTAAGTGAGAAAATACTAAACCTCTAACCCCATCACTATAACCCAGAATTGCAAATGTAAAGTATCCTTTTTACATTCTTTCATTTTCTTAATCTTAGCTCACAAACTACTTCCTCCTTCCAACCCCCCACCCCACAAAAAATTACTATTATCTAAAAAATTAGATAAATTAAACCTCATACTATCCCAACGGGGCTCAGTTAATTAAAATCCAAACTATCATCTTGTTGATGAGTGTTCAATTCTCCACCTAAACCCCTAACACCATTAACTAAAACCCAGAATTCCAAATGTAAAGTTCCCTTTCACTTTCTTAACCTCAGCTCACAAACTAATTCCTCCTTCCAATCCCCCACCCCCACTCCACCTCACCCCCACACACTAATCTTTCTTTTACTATCTTCAAATGATATCTACACATTTATTATCTCAAAAAATTAGATAAAATTCACCCTCATACTAGTCCAAACAGGGAATCTTAGTAGCTCAGTTAATAAAAATCCAAACTTTCACCTTATCGATGAGTGTTCGATTCTCCATTTAACAATTTCCCCCTCATTTCACCTTCCCCTAACCCCCCACCCCCAAAAATTAAAAACTACCCAAACTTAAAAAATGGAAAGTTAAGTGAGATAACACTAACCTGATCGAGATTGGTGACGTCGTGAAGTAGTAGAAAGACGAATCCACGAATCAGAATCCATCAAATTATCCCAAATTTTTTTTCAAAAAAATTCAACAAAAATTAAAGCTTAAATCTTTAGAAAATGTTCAAGAAATTGCATTCCCAAATACTAAAATTTCTCAAAGATCAAAACTTTATTATAAATTTTTGAAAACCCTAAGGAGAAATTTGGTAATTTGTAAATTCTTCGCGAAGTTTCGTGGAAATTGGGAGGAGAAAATTAGAGAAATAGCCTCCAAATTTACACCGGTAGCAAGTGTTGGAAATTTATATAGAATTTTGAGTTATGAATAAGGGCTTGAATTTGGGATTTAATTACGAAATAACCATCACCCACTTGACAGACAGAATTGTGTCAATTTGACTCACCATGATGTGTATATTTCTGTTGGAAAATGTGGAACCTTGGTGACCAAGTTTGGACAATAGTGTCGTCGAGTCAGATTGTGTACACTTCGATTTATTTTATAATTATGTGGTATTCAAGTTTGGACAATAGCGATATCGAGTCAGATTGTGTGTACCTCAATTTATTTTATAATTATGTGATATTCAAGTTTGGACAATAACGATGTCGAGTTAGATTGTGTGCACCTTGATTTATTTTATAGCTATGTGATGTTTTTTATTTTTAAATAATTTGGTCTATTTTAGTTTGGCACGGGATTTAAAAAAATAAGAAAAACTGATTTTTGTATCTTAAACATGTCATGTGGAAAGTTGAAATTAAAGAATTACTAGAAGGGTGAAAGAGTCATCATTTTAAATGGACTAAAAAGGAAAATAGCTCAAACAAATTGAAACGGAGAGAGTATTGTTTAATAGTATAAATATTGAATAACTTTATCGGCTATTAATTTATAAAGGCAAGAGAAATCAAAGGATTTCATTTTTTGGTTTACAGTGTGGTGTTAAGTATCCGCGCGCTTTGGAGTATGCTTTCTATCGTAGGAGATTTCTTTTTCAAAATTCGAATTTGGGATTGTTGAACAAAGATGATATGATAGGTTTTAGCCTGTGGATTCAACAAAATCTAATAATAATTTTGATCAAAATCATGTATATGAGTTAAGAATTTATAAAATTGCACGAATTTTAATTGTGAAAGCGATCACTAATACTTGTATTATGATATATTGTATATATTACACCTTTTAAGATATAACTTTTTCTCGAATCCTACATAAATACGAGATGCTTTGTATATTGAACTGAATTTTTTTTTTCCTCTTATGAGGTCATTTTTCTAGTAATCTAATGTCAGCTACAATGGTACTATTAAATATGTTGACTTGATGTTGTAATGAAATTCATGATTTAGAATAAGAACAATTAGTTATAAAAAAAGATCCATCATAGTTTCCTTAGAAGCAAATCATAATTATATGTCCTAATATTCAATTCATTCAAGGAATTACATGGTTTATGTACCAAATAATTAATTAGCTCATTAAAAGATTTATCATGAACTCAAGTTGAAATCCAAATATTACTATTTAAAATTCAAACTCCCTTTTTTACTACTTTAATCTTTTTTCTATGAAATGAACGTACGTATGTGAAATTAAACATGTATAATGCAACACAAAGTAAATGCAATCTCCACCATGATTATTACCGACAATAATAACATATATCCTATGTAATCACACAAACAGAATCTGGGGAATGATTGTACATCTATCTTCAAAGATAAAAATATTGTTTTCGATAGACCTTCAGCTCAAGAAAAAGTATAACGGATAGTTCAAGAAAAGGAAGAAGACCATGATTATTACACATAGTAAATATCTATAAATTGAATGCAAAAATTAAGTTAATAAAGACGACAACTACCGACAATAACAATAATAATATAATTAGTGTAATCTCATAAGTGAAATTATGGGGTATACACAAATCTTACCCATATCCATATGGAGTTTAAGAGACTATTTTGATCGACTAAGATTTTTTTTAAAAAGTAATCGTGTTTCGAAATATCACACATAAAATAGAATTTGAGTTGGTAGAATTTTAAAAATAAGTATATGAGTAAATCTTGGAACCTATTTTTTATTTTATCCATTAAAATAAGGAACTAACAAGTGTGGTTTCTTAATCCCTTCAAGTATTACACTAATAAATTATGAAACATTTTGAGATTTATCATATACTTTATCCCTAATATTATAATAATAAGAAAAACATAAAATATAAAGCTCTCGTAGCTCAGTTGGTTAGAGCACCCGTTTAGTAAGCGGGAGGTCTTGAGTTCGACTCTCAACGAGAGCATATTTTTTCATCCTCTCGTCGTTCATAAACATTTTTTTTCATGAATTTCGATTGTCAAACAGTTCAATTTTTAACATGAATTCAGATATGAAATCTTTTTTGAAAATTATGTCAAAAGTATTAGAAGTCACAATAATAGATAGTTTAAGGTATATAAAAAAAATTAGACTCAACAAAAAACTTTTTAAAAATTTAACATTTGAAAGGTGACACATAAATTAGAACGAAGGGGTACTTAAAAGCGTATGCAATTGTTGATGACAAAGATTACTATTTGTATTAGATGGTAATAAACATAGCTTAAGATGGCAGTTGATGGTAACGATTGTTGCTAGTGTAGTTGATAATGGTGATCCGTGATGATAATCATAAGTCTAGATTTAACTACACGAATCTTTCACAGCTTCATCAAATTTATCAACTAGTCAATAATAATTAGGCAGTATTAATTAGCTATATAAACAATTACTATGTTGTCATTATTAACTTATAGTTATATTAAAACTTATATTTTATATTAAAAAAAATTCCATGTTTATACCAATTTATTTTCAAACTTCAAAGCCTATCCATAAACTAATCGGGATATACAAATAGTAAGAATAAACATGTTATTTTATTAAACTTTTATAATTTTAAAAAATATGAAATTTAACTATAAAATTTTGTAACCATAAATAAGAGTTTAGAATATTTACTTACCTTACTAACGAATTGAAGATATTAATTAAAAGTATATACTTGTACTATAGTAAAAAACACTCCTTTAATATATCAATCAACTTCAAACTTTCATGTTTGTCGATTTAGCAACAGATTGTCTGTTTCGTTAGCTTCGAACAAAATAGCGACGGACCAACAATGAAGTTCGTAGCTAATTTTAATGTCTTTCAGTAGTGTATTTCACTTACTAAAAGAAGCCATTTATAATATAGTCAACAAAAAATATATCAAAAAGGCATTAAAATAAAATAAAACTAGACATTAAGGGACTATTTAATACATGAAATAAGGTGGAATAAGTAGAATTAAATTTATACTGTATTTGATTGATGATATATCAAATAATTCCTTAAAACTTAGTGATAATTTCAAAGAGCACCCTTCATATTTAGCTCTATTACACTAACATTCCTCGTGGTTTACGATATTATGTCTACCTCCCTTATTTTAATTATTTTGTAACTACTCCTTAAACTTATTTAAAAAATAAATTTAAATGCAATAAAATTTGACAAATTTACCCTTAAACATAATGTTTTGCATATTAATGAATATTATAAAAAAAATACTTTTAAAATAAATCAAGAAAAATGAATTAGTTCCTTGAGAGTCAAAGTCCTCTTCTCTATGCACTTCTACTTATTATTCCCTTTCAATTCCTCTTCACATTAGTCATCTTCCATTTTTTAAAATAATAATAAAAATTTATGCATATTTCATATCTTTACTGATGGAGATGAAGAGTTATTACGTGAGAAACTTGAGAAATAAGAAATATTAATTTACTTTACTTGCAAAAACTTGCATATTTATTTGATAAAAAGAAGAAGAAGAAAATAGTCAATAGCTTTACAACGTGTATCTATATGTAATACTAATTTATTTTTAAAATATTTGTTGAGTAAGTCTTTTTTTTAAAATTATAATGTTAATATTAAGGATAAATTTGTCAAATCATATTTCATTTATATTCATTTTAGATATATTTAAAGAATAATTAAATAAATAAAATAAGAGAAGTAAACGTAATATCGTAAATCACAAAGGAGGTGAATGTAATAAAGTCAATTATGAAGGAAGGTCTCTAAAATTATCCCTAAAACTTAACATATCTATAAATTAATCAATGAGTAGAATATATTTTTTTTAAAGAGTTTTACTAATGCTAAAACTCTTGAGTAGCATTTTTCTCTTCCTAATAAAAGTAACTAACTACGTAAAAAATAAATAGAAGTAATTAAAAATTAATTTAAATTAATAAATATATCACATGTAAATTTACATATATTTGGACTAAACCGGAGATATCCGGTTCAAACCCTAATTATGTAGTATTTGTTTTGGTAGGAAAAATTATATTTTTTGCGCGAATTCAAATTTAGTCGAGCAACGAAACATTCCGATGCATCAAAAAAAGTTGTTTTTTCTCTTCATGAATTTTATATTTCTATTTGTTTCTTGATCATTAAGAATTGAAGAAGAAGAAGAAGAAGAAAGAATTTCATGTCTACCTCCGGTGGATTTTTGTTTTCCGGCGAGTTTCCGACGTTCCGGTTGCTAGTGGTGGATGATGATACACTTTATTTAAAAATCTTGGAACAAATGCTTAAGAAGTGTCAATATGAAGGTATTCAATATTTTACTCAACAATTTTAATGCAATATAAAGTTAAATTTATTATTTTTATTTTATTTTTTGAGTTTTGAGTTTTTTAATAGAATTGATGGGAGGGTATAAGCCGAGGCGGGGTCAAGATTTGAACTTTATGAATTCTGATGTTAGAACGTGAACGATTTTTGAGTGGTAATAACTTGGTTCTAATTTAATATGTGTATATATTTAATGGAGTTCTTTAATAGAAATACACTATTTGAGCAAAAGTTATAAGGTCTAAGCTAGGGCTTCTAGCTCCGCACCTAGTATAAACCATTAAAGAGCAACAAATATCAAACAAGTAAATTGTAGGATTCATTGTACAACAATAAAATATTCAGTGTAATCATATAAGTGGAGTCTGGTGAAAGTAGAGTGTACGTAGGCCTTACTCTTACCTTGGGAGGTAGAGAGGTTGTTTCTGGTAACACCCGACTCAACTTAGGAAAAAACATATCAAGTAGGATTCATTGTACAGCAATAACATATGTGAAGGTATAGTGCACGTAGACCTTACTCTTACCTTAGGAGGTAGAGAGGTTGTTTTTGGTAACCCTCGACTCAAGGAAAAGCATATCAAGTAGGATTCATTGTAAATTAACCAATTGGTTTCAATTTAATGGTTTCTTCCAGTCACCACACGTAATCGAGCAGAGGATGCATTGTCATTGCTCCGAGAAAACAAAAACAACTTTCACTTGGTTATAATCGATGTCCACATGCCAGACATGGATGGTTTTGAACTTCTTGAGCATATCGCTCTGGAGATGGACCTGCCTGTTGTAAGTGAGTATCCTGTTTCATGTGATACAAACTAACGTTCGTTCCTAAGTTTAGAAATGCTGATTTTTTGTACTATTTGTGTTTGAGTAGTGATGTCTGCAGATGATAGTCGAAGTGTAGTTATGAAATGTGTGATTCATGGTGCACATAGTCTTATCAAACCGGTGAGCATGGAGTCACTAAAGAACATTTGGCAACACATTGTTCGACAAAATAAGGACGAGTGGAAGTGCAAGATATTGGATCAATCAGGAAATGTTGAACAATCGAAAGAAGTTGAGTATTCGTGTGTAACTAATGAAGGGAGTTTGAAAAGCTCAAAGAAAAGAAAGGAGGAGGAAAATGAAACGGAAGAAAGGAGTGATACGGCCACATTGAAGAGGGCACGTATGACTTGGTCTGCAGAACTTCATAGAAAGTTTGTACAAGCTGTCAATCATCTTGGAATGGAAAGTATGAACCATTTCACCTTTCTTTTGGATATTTTTACAAAATTTTAACTTTGTTGACGTAATTCTATGTTGTTCCGATTGTCTGGTTATAATTTTGCATCAGAAGTTTCATTTCATTCGCATGATTCCTCATCATCATGTTTTGTGTTTCGTTTATGCATTTACATATATCTTTCTCTATTTACTGTGCCTTGTTGTTTTCAACAGGAAATTTCTATACACTCACCAAGGAAAAGATTTCGTTTTTCCAGATTTATTTGGTTAGTTTCTATCGCGAGAAGTGGATAGAAATCTGTGAACTTTACACATGATAGACAGAGTTCTTACCAGCTTATTATAACCAAGTTTTCGCCTTGTCTTATGTCTTCTCTCTTCTTCATGATTTTACTGGTAATGTGTTCGGGCTAGAGACCTCGTTTCAGTAGTGTGATTCCTCATAAACACAGAGCTAGTCCGTACCTGAATTCCATGCTTCTGTCTCTTTGTACGCCATAAAACTCTTATGCTGTTAAGTTTTGCTAGAGATATGTTTATGATACTAGAAAATTGTGTGGAAATGAGGGATCGGTCGAAAACATGCTACTATACAATTAATCAACAGTCAATATTATCTTCTGTGTATACCTTGTTGTCTTAACTCTATCTACGCATACAGGGGCATTTCCTAAGAAAATTCTGGAAGTGATGAATGTTCCGGGGCTAAAAAGAGAACACGTTGCTAGCCACCTTCAGGTACTTTTTCCCCATTTCACGAATGTAGTATCATGCATACGAAACTTTTTATTGGTGAAAGATTTCATGTATCTTGCAATGTGTAGTCAGTCGAGATGTTCCCTGATATCTTGACTAGTTAGTAGGTCGAAACAATGGTGAAAAAAACTAGAATATAACACAATGAAACCAAATGATCCATTTAGGCGATATTGATTAGTTGGATTTAGTTGATTGATCGATTGATTGAGTACTTGTTAGTGTCGTGGTCGATTGATTGATTGAAATACTTATTTAGTGGCAACCATTTGCTGCAGAAACACCGACCGCTTCTACTGAAGTATCAGAGTGAACTGAATAATGCTTTCATGGGACAGTCAAAAGCAACCATTGGGACAATGTCTAATCGCCTTCAAGCTTTTGCACCTAATAGTCAACTTCCCGCTCAAAATCTTGTAACATGGGGTAGGCCTGCAACAAATTCTCTGATATTTGTTCCGTTAGCAGACCAGAGAAACCATTTTAGCTTTGAAAATCCCATGTTGAGATATCAAGGTCAGCAACAGATGAACGATCGCAATAAACAAGTTAACTTGCTTTATGGAATCCCAACAACCGTGGAACAAAATCCGTCCTACTTGGGAATGAATATGCCAGTAGCACGGATTTCTCAACCACAGTTACAAGCTCACAATATGCTAAGTGAATCCAATAAGTTCCTATCATGGAATGACCTCGTTCACAATGCACAAGGTAGTATGTACAATCAGGTTCCGCGAGCATCATCTTCAGCGGTAGATTCCTCATTTAATCAAAACATACCATTGGCAGGAAGCAGCTTTCTTATGAGTGATAATTCAGCTATGTCAACAACTAAGGAAGATGTTAACTCTGATAATATTTTCGACGAACTGTATCAGCAAAATGTTGGATCAACCTTTGATGCATCTTATCATTCTAGTATACACCACGGAATTTTGTCAATGGAGCAGAGTGGACAGAATGTAAATGCCCCTATCGCGGAAGCACTTCTCTCTAGGGAGCAAGAAATCGGACATGTTAATCCTATGTCTAGTCCACATGTTAACGTTGAAAGATATCCCGGTTCAAGCTATCAGAGTACCATTTTTCCTGAGACATTTGAACAAGAGGACCTCATGAGCGCCTTTCTCGAGCAGGTTGGTCTTAATTTGTTATCTTTACCTCGCTTCAATATTCCGTTCCTATGTTCTCTCAGAGTGTTTTAGTCCTTTCAAAGGTTATAGACGACTTCTCATACTCTTATTTTTCTATAGTATCTACTTTGATATGCTTTTCCTTGAGCCGAGGGTCTATCATAAACAACCTGTTTACCTTCCAAGGTAGGGGGTAAGGTTTGCATACACTCTACCTTCCCTAGACCCCACTTCTGGGATTACACTGGGTATAGTTGTTGTTGTTCGTGTACTCTTATTTATTCGTTATTTTTCTAATACTTGTCTAAGATGAGCTATAGTGGTGCAATATGGTCAATGAGGATTCATATAACCGCCCTTCAACTTGCTTGAGCTTATAACTCCCATGTTTTACTGATTCGGATTAATTTTTTGTACCAGCAACAAGAAGAAAGTGTTGGACTGGTTGAATATGAGTTTGGTGACGACGATGAGGATGCATTGGGAAATTTTTCAATGGAAGATGTGAAGAAACTCCGTTTTTGGTTCACTGAAGCTAATTACCAGCTTCACAACTGAAAATTGGCCTCAATGAACCAATGAAACTCCGTTTTTCGTTCTATGAAGCTAATTTTTAGACGTTGGATTCTAGTTTTGAGCAAATATTTGCATTCTAAACTTGAATAATTTTGAATTTTTTCTCTCATTTCTGGATTGATTTTAGTGTTCAGATTTGAGTTTTAATTGCTATAAAGCATAAGTATCTAGAACTTCCTTAGTTTGTTATTGAGTTTTGTAAATTCAACTGAAATCATTACTTTTCGTGTATATATATATATATATATATATATAAATAAATGTGTTCACAAAATAATCTCAATCATGAAAAAGAAGATGCTTCTACTGTTGCTTGCTTAACCACGTGATGAATACATCCAACAAAAATGAGACAAATTTTACTATATGATTCACATGTATTGGTCTGTTGTGTGATAATAATAAATAGAGTAAAAATATCTAAAATTTACTATTTTTTATGATTTTCATATCTCAATTATTAAATATTCTATTCACCTATCTAAACTATCACATTTTCATGAGTTTTTTATATTTTAACTATCACTCTCTTGTATTTAAACACAAATCAATATTGAACTAACCTACACACACATGTTTTCGTTTATAAACATATATTTGACGAACTCAAATCAAGATGTATTTTAATACAAAGAGAGTGAAAGTGATACTTGACGAAGGTAATAAAACTTCTTTTTTTTATTTTTCATCCGATGTCTAAAACCCACATTGAAGCTCCTACTAAATCTAGATCATGCGCTAAAGAACCCATTCAAGGGAGACGCTCCCAACGAAATTTTCTCCATACCCCAAGCTTGAGCTCAAAACTTATAATTAAGGATAAAGCAGTCAAGTTTGAGCTCAAAACTTATAATTAAGGATAAAGCAGTCATACCATTACAACACAACCCATTCGTAAAACTTTGTTTGATCATTCTATTCACATCTATCTTGTCACTCTACCAAACAAAAATGGTACTACTACTCCACCAAGTACAAGCATTTCTCTTTTTAGTTTGATCTTCTTCCTTTAACTATAAGGTCATCTTGTTCAAAAGATTAATATTCCATGTCCCAACACATTGATCAAATGAGTTTCATACACAACTAACTCTAACAAAGACAATTCGATACACAAAACATTCAACACACACAATTCAAGAAATTGAGACTATCTAGTACAAATATTAGTAACTGCTTCCACAACTCAAACACACATAACTTATAAATCATACAATGTCAATGAACTCAACTTAGATTAAAATAAATTTAATTAAACTTAAACTACAAGACAATTCTCAACCCTACATTCTTATGAGCTCTCAAATTGATTAAAGCTCTTTTTCTTTATCATTCTAGATTCACTTAGCCCCTCTTACTCTACCAACCCTGAAAAAGGTACTACAAACACAACAATAAGTACAACATTTTCTTCCTCTACTAAGCATAAACAGAACCACAAGAAAGTGCCATCAACAAGAATGCTGCTTGTTCTTCTTCACCTAGCTTTCTTCTGTGTGTAGAGCTTGATCTTGGTCTTTGCAAACCGACTTCTCGATCAAAATGCAGTAACCTCTTCTTGAATGGTACACATTCATTCTTCACTAGCACATTACTCGTCATACTTTCTCCACTGCTGCTCGTACTACTACTGCTATTGCTACTCTGGTTCTGATGATGATGATTAACGATGCTCTTATTCAAAGATTTCTTTGATTTCTTGTCGTCTTTGTTCAATCCCAAAAGAGCTCTTCTCTTCTTCCTACTCCTTATTCCACAAGCATTACACAATGACTGCAATTCACCATCATGATCAAATCATTAGTTTCAATTTCTTTTGAGAAAAATCATCAACACTCTATAACAAAATGTGTCGTATCTCACAAAGTAAAAGATCATTTTGGTACAATCACAATCTCAAACCCAAACACATTTACAAGCCAAGGTGGGCTCAAACCCAAACACATTTACAAGCCAAGGTGGGACTATAGACCAAAAGGAGCAACGCTAACCGCTAGGTACAATATCCAAACCACCTTCATTGAAAAATTACACTGTATATATAATATTGAACCCCCGTGGCTTCTTCCTAGGTTCAATTCTATATATTTTAAATCTTAGTTAAGCCACTAAAACCAAACCATATTGCTCAAACTCTTCAAAAAAGACACTAAGGGCATGTTGGATCATCCAAGAATAGTTCATTTTCACGATCGTCAAGGCAACATTTCGGAGAGTCCAAGCAACATATCCAAAACCATAAGCACAAAATCATACTCCTCTTCCATTTCTATTAATGAAACTTCTTTTGATTAGACATGTCACAATTTTTCAACACAATTCCACAGTATGTACAGCTTTCAAGAATACAATTCAACTAATTTTCGACGACAATCATTGTTTCACTATTCATATAACAATTATAAAAATCAAAATACAAAATCAAACTCAATCAAACACTATCATATAAGTAAAATAAGACCAAATTACTGACCTTAGGTCCAGCAGGTCCACCTCTCCACAGTGGAGTTTTTGTGGTTCCACAATCAACACAAGTTTTTTGGTTTGTCTCTGATGAGACCCTTTCTGGGGTTTGATTTTGCCCACTCATCTCTCCAGTTTCTTGAACCTAATAAACCATAAAGAACAAATTCATATCAAACACTAATCAACAAATAAATGGAAAAAAATTTATGATCAAATGACAATAATAACAAAAGGGTAACTCATGATCACTCACTTTATCACTTAAACCCACCATTGAATCCCCACTTCTCAACAACCCAGATGAGAAAATGACAAAAACCAGCTCAAGGAAGAACGTTTATACCCAAATTAGCAGAAAAAAATCAAACAAACTCCTTCTACTTCTGCTAATAAGCTTAACTTAACAAAAATCGAAGAAAACAACACCTTGATTAACCACTGTTCAACGATCACAACTCACAATCAAGTGTTTTTTACCAGAAACTAAACAATACCCAGATGAAAAAATGGCAAAAACCAGCTGAACAAAGAACATTAATCCCCAAATTAACAGAAAAAAAACCAGAGAAACCTCCTCCACCTCAGCTACAACTTAAGGAAACTGAAGAAAAAACACCTCAATCAACCACTGTTCAACAATCCAACTCACAACCAAGTGTTTTTCACCAAAAACTAAGCACGACCCAGATGACAAAACAGCAAAAACCAGCTGAATAAACACTTTTTATCCCCAAATTAGCATTAAAAAAACAAAAAAAACCTCTTCCACCTCAACTTCAATGCACAAAATGAACAAAAAACTCAATAAATTGAAAGTTCAGCTTAATAAAAACTGAAACTACGAAGATATAGATTAACCGACATGAAGAAAAAAAAACAGAGGCTGCGAGAATGATAGAGAAGATAATGATGAACAGACAAAAAATAAAAAGAAATTGGAGGGGTTTATAAGAAAAGTGAGTACGGAAAAACCCTAGGAGAGAAGGAGGTAAGAAGACTAAAATACCCTTGTTATGAATTTTTTGATTTAATTAGTCTACCCGCCAAAAAAAAAAAAAGATTTTAGGTTTTAATTGAAAACGGCGCCATTAATTTGGGGGTTTTTTTTTTGTTTTTTACTTTTTGGAATTTGGAGTTTGGTGGGATATTTTTGGCAATTTGAGGTGAATTCATTTTGTATTTGCCGCTCAACTCCAAAACTAGGATTTCTATAATTGCTATTTTTTTGGTGTTCGATATTTGTTTTAGAGTGCAAGAAATTTAAATAAAAAATGACTTTATATTCAGAATTTAAATACGAGATGTATGGTTAGAGGAGGAAGAATATTTGTTACCACACCACGACTTTTGGCTAAAGATGGATGGATATAAATCACTGAAAATGAAGTATTTCTGATAAAAAATGACTTTATATTCAAAATTTAAATTCGAGATGTATGGTTAGAGGAGGAAGAATATTTATTACTACACCACAACTTTAGGCTAAAGATGGATATAAATCACTGAAAATTGAATTATCCTATTGAATAGGAATATATCACCCCAAACATTGAAAGTACGATTTGATATCTACTTTTAGTTATCAAAATTGAATAGTGAATGTCCACCTCAATCTATGATGGTTATATGAACGACTTGAACTCATAAAATGGGCAATAATATAAGGAGCTAAGCTATAATTCTATTTACGTGTTCCGCAAAATTTAGTAATTTTATATTAGACTTTATATTATTTATGTTTTAAAGTGCACTCAATATGTAAAATGTAACTTTTTAGAGTTCATAATTCGTAGATTTAAAAGTCTAACTTGAGTAACTTCACCTAGTGTTCAATATAGATGATTTCATCAATGTTAACCAAAATATTCCTTCAAGTTGCGTAGGGTTCTAATATGTGTAGCACTAAAAAAGAATTCGAAATATTAAGATGAATTTATGATTTGCACCTAATAAATCGGACAAATACATGTTTTTGTATTTGCTACCATGAAAAGTCATTTGATCTTTTTTGTTCTAAAATAAACTTCAATGTGTTCAATCTTTTTAGTTGTACAAGTTATTTTCATCTGTATATTTTTGTTTAAGTTCATCTATTTCATAATAGTTTTTTATTGTTCTTCATCTGATGTCCGATACATGAATCGGGGCTTCGAATAATCAAAATTATTTGTATTGTGTAAGATTTATTAAAGGAGCTAGAAGTGCTTCCTATAAAGATTTTTTATATTTTTAGAACTCATACTCTTTAATTAAGGTGATAAATTTTTTGATTATACGAATACTGTAAATAGTATTTCATTCGTTTCTTTTTAGTTGTCATACTTTTTGAGAGTTAAACGATATGAATATTGACTAACATTTTAAGATGTATTTTTTCATCATATTGATATGAAAAAAGTTGCAATCTATAGTACTTTCCGTATAGTTTTTGAATATCTAAAATTTTATTTTAAACATTTAATTCAACTTTGAAAATTAATCAAATTGACTCTAAAAAAATATAACATAACAACTAAAAAGAAACGGAAAACGTATTTTTCTTCCTGTTTTCTTTCTCCTTCTTTTATGTATGTGAACTATAAATGACAGCTAGTTTATTTAAGTTAAAAGACCAACCAGATTCCAAAGTGCTTGTAAAAAAACTAATCGATGCAAATTTAGATTATTTGAGATCATTAATTGATTGGCATTTATAGTATGCGGGAAGTTTTTACTCATTAAAAATGTGATAGGATAGATGGATATAACTCCATATTTAATTAGAGATCTTTTGTTTAAACTCAGAAAATGATGGTATATATTTCCGATAAAAAGCACTTCCACAAAAATATTTTATGCATAACATGAATCGAAATCAATTATCCCAATATATTCTGGATACTAAATTGCTAACCAAAAAGAAATTTATAAGAAATAATTAAAGGGAAAGGGGGTGTATTTATCAGTATCCGGAATAGAATGGGATCTTCGTAAAGTTGATTATTATGAGTCTTACGACGAATTTGATTGGCAGGTTCAATGGCAACGAGAGAAGTCTCGCGTTTGAGTCAAAAAAAAAAAAAAAAAAAAAAAAGTGGAGTGGGTAGGTACAAATAATTCATGCAAACATGTAGTCAACACACCTAATTTGTTCTGTTTGTCTATTAGCACTAGTGCTATTACAAGCACCTTAAATTGAGAATATTCTAGCCAACTCTTTAATGGACCTGTTTGTAAGGTTTTGTGTCCTCCAAATTATTATAAAGTGATATTATTTAATTCATCTTAATTTATTTGATACCTTTTTAAATATCTTTTAACAGTTGAAATAAGAAGATCCAATCGTTCAACACAGGAAATAGTAATGAGGAATTATGGGCATTTGATGGACAAAAGTCTGATTTAATAATATCGCGTGAGTAAGAAATAATTAATAAGATTAGAGGAAGAAGTCCTGACTAATTCCATACTAGCAATTGTGTTCTTTGGATGATTGTTACGTAACGAATCATCCGGATGTTTGTTGATGTATCCGGAAGTCAAGTGATGTATTCGGATGTCATATCCCCTCTCTGATACATCCCTCCCGTCTCGGATACATCCCTCACCTATGTATCCGGATGTATACTAATGTATTCGGATGTCTACTAATGTAACCGAAAGTCCAGTGATGTATCCAAAAGTCATAAGTTTTAAGGGATTTTTGTAATTTAGAAAAGAATAGGGAAATAATGTAATTAGCTCTTAACACTATGAAATTTATGTAAATTATACGTAATAAAACGTAATTAGATATAAACGTAAATACAAATTTATAACTTTGTGGTATATATCTAAAGTGAAAAAAAGAAAAAGGAAAAGTAAAAAAAAAGAAAAAAAGAAAGGTATCTACTTAAAAGATAAAGAAAAAAAAAGGAAAGGTGTATACAAAAAATGTCAACTATGTGGTACTTGAAATAAACAGATTAGAAAAGAAACAAAATAAACTAAATAATTTACGAAAAATATCTTTTTATGATTTGTTGACTTCACAATTTGCCATAATCTAATATTATTGTATTTGTTAAATTCTTTAATATAAAGATATTATTTATCTCTCTTCTTAAAAATTTCTGATTGCCACTTTGTGTAATATATATGCAACGACATTTTTAATATATTCTCACATATAAGATTTGAGAAAGATGAAATACTGAAATATATATAAACTTTGTTCATATTTTTCTGAAGTAAAAAAGTTTATCCTGATATACAACATATAATGCATAATCTAAGTGATTTTTTGTAGTGAATTTTATGCAAAATTCTAACCAAATTTATTATTGGTATGAGTTTATCTCAACTTGTTTGATACTGAAACGTTTATATACACTCATTATTGATTTGATAAATTTTAAAAATTTAAAAGGTGTGGCACTCATGAATGAGAATCCAAAGATGATAAGGCCCCCAAAATTGCTAAGTGACAAGTAGGCAATGAGGATCAATGTTGTGTGTTAGTTTTTATGTACTTATATAATGAGAAGGAAAAACAACTCACTTTTTGGTTCCATTTTTGCCTAGAGCAAAGAAAAGAGAGACAAAATTTGGTGGTGGGACTATAGAGATGGTGATCAATGGTCGGAATTTCTTTATTTTTAATAAAAATAATATATTTAAATTTCAGAACTTATAAAAGATTTGATATAAAGTATTTTATTTTTTTATAATAAATAGGGATAAATATATCATTTACGATATTGAATCAGCAAAATCTAGTAATTTTTAGCCAAATATATATGTATTTGTCTTGAAAATCTCATTCAATATATTCAAATTATAAAATTTAGAAAACAGTAATTTCTGAGGGTTAGAATCTGAAAACAATATTTTCAAAGTCTTGAATTTACTTCTCATAGCAAACCAACTCATTACAAATAATAACATATAGTTAGAAATTATGAAAATCGTGCTATTACGTACTATTAATAATATGCAGGGAGAAATTAACTCAATATAAATCTTAAATTAATCTAATTGAATTTCAAATACCGAATATATAAAGTAAAAGAAAATGGAGGTATAAGTGTAGTATGTATATAAAAATAACATAGTCAATATAGTCTCAGAAGACTAGCTATAAGGAAAGACTCTATTCCATATATCAAAGTCAAAAGCCAAGCTAACGTAAAATCTAAAAAGAGTGAGACCTACACAAATTCTATTCCTATTGGGGTAAGAGATTAATGTGGTATGTGAGACAAATTTTGATATGAAAATTGTGTCTCTAATTAAGGGGTTGAGTGGATTGAATTAGTACAAGTATCTAATTCATTAACCACATAATTTCTAGATAAGCTTTATCCTAATTGGCTCAACTTCATTTGTTAGAAATCCACAAGAAGGATACATAACAATAGGATTATCCTATCCTCGTAAATACGGATTCTTAATCATACATCTCAAGTTTAAATTATGAATTATGTAAATGAAATATTTATTTTTTAAATACGTTATCGAATCAATAAATATTGAATACTTAATGCTTACAGAAATAAACGATCAAATTTATTAATTGCATTTCTTAACCAATATACATAAATTATACATCTATTATACATTTATCAGTTATTTTTAATTTAAGCCACTTAGTGGACGAGGTTAATTCTTCCATTTAAAAAAACACAAAGAATTAAAAGATAAATCACAAATATTTGAAAATTGTGATGGGACTTAATATTACTTTGTTTAGTAACAAAATCAACTCATTTTTTGTTGGTTAGTTTGATTTAATGCAAAGAAAAGAGAGACATCATTTTCAGATAAGGTTCTATCCTTATGCCCTCTCATATACCAGAAAATTCTCAAGAAAACATAAATAAAGTATACGAATCCCGAGTCCATCCAGATTGGATATGAAAATTTTCGTTTGAAATTTTGATTTTTGGATTGAAGAAATTATAAATCAAATAAGCTCACATTGGGTTAGATTTTTTTAAAGTTCGATTTTGGATTAATCGATTTGGATATTTCAGCTATTCGATATTAACTTTTGAGCTTTTAAGGTATGTTATAACAATTAATAATCTCAATTCACGTAGCTAATAATTTACTCCTTAGAATGTCTAAATTCCTACCGTTAACAAGGATAGAGGTCACCCACAACTCATACGTACTGTATAATTTCACAGTGAACTTAATACTATAATAGATAAAATTGTAGGGTATTAATATATTAAACTTTATGAAGTTAACTTATTAACATTTGACATATATGTTGTAATTACTAATTAGTATGTTTTCAACCTCCTAATATTTTTAATATAATTACATTGCCTTGTCATTTGTTAAGGCAGTTGAATCTCTAATGATTCATGTTAAGAGGATAGTAACAAAGTTGGACATAATAAAGTCTTTTTATCCTCATAAGAAAAGAAATTAACATTTCAACTAATACAACAAACAACAACAACAAAACCTCAATTTGAAACAATTTAAAATCGTCTATATGAATCTATCATTCCTTCCTTAAGTACAACTCATGTCATTATAATATCAAATATAATAAAAGTAAAGTAGAAAAATAAATTCCGACCAGTAAATATCAATTTTTTCCTTGTATGTGTCCTACCTTTAACTAAGTCGTAATACTAATTCTAAATATTTGTAGGTCTTACAAGACAAGAACGATTTAATGATTCAAGAACAGATAATAATTCTAAGTCTTATTTATGTACATTAATAAAGATCAAAGATACATAAAAGACATGTTGAATTGTATTATTTTCTTGATCAAGTGAAGTATATAATTGTACTAATAATGAGAAAACATACTTCAACATTATTTATGAACCATTATACTTATAATCTACTCTTCTTCATTGGTCCCATTTCCTTTGCCTTTGCCCTTAACAAGTGCTTTTGTATTTTCCCAGTAGCAGTCTTTGGCAATGGTCCAAAAATAACTGATTTTGGAACCCAATACTTAGGCATTTTCGATCGACTGAAGTTGATTATATCTTCAGCCAACATTTGTTGATCTGCTTTCCTCACATCAGACTTCAACGTCACGAATGCACATGGTGACTCACCCCATTGCTCGTCGGGCCTTGAAACTACAGAGGCCTCGAGTATTGCAGGGTGTAAGTAGAGGATATTCTCGACTTCTACACTACTTATGTTTTCACCTCCAGAAATGATGATGTCCTTTGATCTGTCTTTGATTTCTATGTATCCGTCTGGATGTTTAACTGCAAGATCACCCGAATGATACCACCCTCCAGCAAAAGCTTCCTTGTTAGCTTTCGGATTCTTTAAGTAACCTTTCATTACAATATTACCTCTGAAGACAATCTCTCCTATTGTTTTTCCGTCTGCTGGGACAGGATTCATGTCGTTTGTGTTGACAACATCTAAATGCTCTAGACCAACGTATCTAACACCTTGGCGTGCATTCAGACGTGCTTGGACGTCTAGAGGAAGTAAATCCCACTCGGGCTTCCACGTGCATAGAGTGGATGGACCATAGGTTTCAGAAAGGCCATAAGTGTGTAAGACACGGAAGCCACGTTGTGACATTGCAGTAAGGACAGATGGAGGAGGAGAAGCACCAGCTGTGCTTACATGCACAAGACGAGGCAGAGGAAGGATGGTCTCCTCCTTTGGGGCGTTAACTATGGTGTTGAGTACCACCGGTGCAGCAGAAAAATGAGTCACACCAAGATGTGCTATGGCTGAGTAAACAGCCTTAGCGGTTACCTACATGCAAGATATTCGAAATTAAGACTTCAAACATACTAAGAAAATGAAAAAGTACCCAATGTTATTTCCCCTGTCCATTCTACATGGTTTACATTTTCTCTAAATGTCAGATTTACGCGATATGGTGAAAGATAAAACAATCACACTTGCATTCATTCATTGTACTCTAACAACAATCGGGCAAAAAAAGAAACAAGCAGAATTACCTGTCTAAGGCATATGTTAGTCCCACAAATAGCAGCAAGTGTCCAAACGAAACACCAACCATTACAATGGAACAATGGTAGTGTCCACAGATACACAGCTCCCTCTGGCATACTCCAAATCACCGCATTACTCAAAGCCATAATATAAGCGCCACGATGGTGCAACACCACTCCTTTAGGACTAGCTGTTGTGCCGGAAGTATAGCCCAAAGCAATGGTTTGCCATTCATCCTCTGGTGCCTTCCATGTAAACTCTGGATCTCCAGTTTCTACGAATTTCTCATATTCAATTGCCCCTTTCTCAAGAGCATATTGAACCGGCGTTGGATCACAGTTTTTATCTGCAATAACAATCAGAAGTGGAGCATTAAAGTTTCCTTTACTGTTATTTTCCCATATTTTTAACGCTTCCTCAGCCAACGGAAAATACTCTTGATCCACTATGACAATAGAAGCTGAGCAATGTCCCAAAAGGAAAGCAATTGTTTGTGCATTTAGACGAACATTCACAGCATTTATAACAGCTCCAGACATTGGAATTCCGAAATGAGCTTCATACATAGCCGGGACATTTGGGGCAATAACTGCAACCTGCCAATCAAGCCGAAAAAAAAGAGAGTTAATAGAGCAATAACAACATACGCCTAAAGCTAAATTTTAATTAGAGGCCTATATGTATGTATTTAAAATTCATTATTCTGTAGACGTTACCTCTACCTTGTGAGCATAGAAATGTTATTTCCAAAAGGCCCTCGGATCAAGTACAACAAAAGAACTTACTAGAGCATCCATGGGAATACAAGAACAATGCATTTCATTAAATAGAGAAGAAATATTGATGTACATAACAAACTATTTGGAAGTTTCTGCATTTTTTTCTTTGTTCATTTAATATGGAGAGACAAATTGCAATAGACCACAGAGCAAATAATAAAAGGCGGTGTACACAGTTAAAAATAAATAAATAAATTACGTAATAGTAATAATAATATCCTCTAGATCCAAAAACCTGAAATGTAAAATTTTAACTTCTTGTTCATTCTGTTAAGGTCATGTGGAACTATTTATTTTTTTGGTTTCAATGTTCAGTGTCTATATTAAGTTCCGACTAAATTTAGATTCACGCACATTGGAGGTAAAGTGACTCCAACAAAAGCGACTTCATGCCTAAAAGACTCGAACCCGAGAACTGACCAAACTTATAATTCCATCCAAAGGCAAACTTGGGATATGAAAACTCCTAGTGCACCAATATTGAGCTAAACAAAAAGTTCTACCTGGGATATAGAACCCTGGTCGCATGGGCAGATCTTTCAGCTTGCACCAGTGGTACAAAGTACCATTTCATGCTTTCTATGGGTCACTATTAATTATATTTAGTTTCTGCCAGTTTCTCAACATATATATATATATATATATGATTTTTTTCGAAGTTATTGAGTGCACGTTTACCCACGGGTCCGCCTCTGATTCCATCACATACGAAACTTGTTGGTACGCTAATCGAAACTATACAAAGACCTAAACACACACAACAACAAAAAATTAACAAAAAATGTAATAAACCGATTTAATAGAATTTTTTTAATGTTTTTTCATATTCTAGATAAGTACTTATTGTTTATCATCTTTAGCATCATCATCATGTAATTGTGATCAGGGGCGGACCTACATGGGTGCAAGGGTTCACCCGAACCCCTCAACAAAAAATTACATTACATATAAAGGGTAGATTTTCAATATTTTTGTATATATTATAATTTTGAACCACCTCAACCACATAAAAGAGATAGTCCATTTATATTTTTTATTTAATGAACCCTGAATGAAAATTCTGAATCCGTCATCGATTGTGATCATCACGTGTTAACACCAAACCAAACTAATTAATCATAATTAAGTGATTTAACGAAATAATGATCATGTGAAAAAGGTATATATACAAATACATGACATGCATCTATTGATTCAGTGTAAACACCCGATGAACTTACCGTGCTTCCAAAGGTGACGGAGTTTTCGATTAGAGCAGAAGCCAATTGACGGCAACGCCGGTAAGTCTGGTGCCACGTGTACTCAACGGAGCCGTGAATTAACGATTTCCGATTAGGATACACAGTCGCCGCCCTCTCTAAAAACCATAACGGAGTTAACGCCGTGTAGTTCGCCTTGTTCCTTGGAAGATCATCAATATCTCTCTCCACCATTTCTCTCTTTCTCTCTCTAAAAACACACACACTCTCACTTTCTCTCTCTAAAAAAATACATAAACACTATTTATATATGGAGTATATCTTCTAATTATAGAAGGTTAGTCCTCCTTATCCTTTTATCTTAAATATATTTTACTAAAAAAAAAAAATCATTCTAGTTCAATTTATGTGACATCCTTTGACTTGATAAGAAGGTTAAGAAGGAAATACTTTTAAAATTTGTAATTTAAAATAAATCAGATGAAAATCATTTTATTAGTGGTAAAATTTATATTTTAAAATTATTACTAAATATAGAAATATATTATTTTTTGTTAAGATCGATTAAAAGGGAAAATGAATAATTTAAATTTAAAGCTTATAATTAAGAATAGAAATATTCTCCTTTTTATCTCATTTGAACAACATGAAAACTCATCAAGTAACAAATATTTTACTAAAAAGGGAAATTATTAATTTAAATTCAAAATTTATAATTAAATATAGAAGATTCTGTTCTATTTTATTGATTTGATTAATTTAGATTAGAATGACATGAATAACTCATTAAATGAAAAAATATTTTACTAACAAGGGAAATTAGTAATTTAAATTCAAAACTTATGTTAAAGAAAAATAGAAGATTATCTTCTATCTCATTATATCTCTATTTTATTTTTTGGTAATCTATTCATTTCTAACCACAAATGTTTGTTTTTTATTTACCTCAAACTAATATTTAAGAAATTTCTTTTTAATATTATATATATTAAATCATATCAAAATGAGAATATATTGTATCCCTTCTTAAGAATATAAAATGATGAATGATTAACATCTAAGCAATCCCTATTGTCAAGTGAGAAAATATTTAGTAAGTAATAAGATATATATAAAAGATACACATTATTTTAATATTTATTAATTTTATGTCCTTAAATAGCGTGTATTGTTAACTTGTTTTAAAATAAATAAATATATCTTTTTTGAACGAAGCAATTTATTATGATAAAATAATCAAATGAGGTTATAATATATATATTAATTAATCATAATTAAGTTATACTAATTATTTAAGTGCAATCGCATATAATTAGGGATGGGATTATTGTAGAGGTTATAAGTAGATTTCAGTTTATGCGATAAGACCTTTTTTTGTCTAATCAAACAATCATAATTATCATCTTTATGTCTCAATCTCAAACACTAATCAATCAAAATCATTGAATGAAGTTTAAATTATTATCATTCGTTCATAATATGAATACTGATCGAGCTATATAAACACAAATTATCTTAATAAATTTCAAATATTGAATGAAATTCCTAACTTCGTCTATAAATATAAGATCATGTCAATTAATGTATAATAATTAATAGCGATACATTCTAGCATCCATGTGAGACAAAAATGAAAACAAAACCAGAATTTAATTCTTATTAATTACTACTATTAATTAGATAATGGTGGATGAAAATGAGAGATTATGAATTTAATTAGGCAGAAATTATGAACAAACACCACCGTATTGATAGTGTAATTAGGAAACAAAATTGTCTAATATATCACAAGTGGTCCAAGTGACAACACTTGGCAAGTGTTTACTTTGTCTTGAACCCATTTAACTATAGGTAATTCATAAACGAACAAATAATAATTTGTATTCTACAATACATCAAATCATAATAAACTTATCACAATTAAGTAATTAAGTAATTTAAGATGTGAGAAAATAATATATTAAGTAATAAATTAAATGTTCATGTACATAACACATATCATCATTTTTTGTCGTTATATAATAACACATATACAATTTGAATGATAAGTCTATAAAAGAAAATAGGAGACAGGATTAAGACTGGCAAGTGGGATGGATTGGAATTGGTGAGCCAAGATTGGCGGGGTTGGGCCAGGAATCGGGAACGGGACGACAAAACTGAGTTTTGGCTCGGACCGAGATACTATCGCTCCGAGGTAACGGGATATATCGGAGGTCCCATCCCGTTCCACTATTCTCAAATCACGAGTTGGCCCGGGCGTAAGCCACATCGATGAATCTAGCCTGACATTTATGTTCTCCAGTTATGGACGTATACAGATATATACTTAAATTTGTATAAAATTGAAAAAGTAGACACACACGTCCTACATGATAATTCGCCGTGAGACACACTCATCCTACATGTCATTTAACAGAGGCAAAGCTAGGATTAGGAGTTTGAGGGTTCTAAATTTCCTTCTAAAGGTGTTGTTAGGGGTTCATGAGTTAATATACATATATATTTATTTAATTTTCTAGTACAAATATAGGATCTACGGAAAAACTAATGGGTTCGTTCGAACCCACGAACCCCTACCTAGCTCCGCCTCTGTGTCAAATGATTTGTATGATTGTTACGTAGAACACACGTGTATTTACTTGTTCAATTTCATGCAAATTTAGGTGTCTAATTGTACACAACAAAAAACCGAAAAAAATAGATACCAGTTGAAACCAAATTAAAGGACATGTTCATGTATTATACCCAAAAAAAATAAATATAAATACCTAATACGACACGCGTACGCTAAATCCACATCAGCCATCAACAAAAATATGGGTTAGAATTCTAATTGACCCGATCCAACCCACACAAGAGAGTAAATAGCCCAGCCCGACCCGACCAAAGAAGAAGTTGCAAAATGCAAAACGTATGCTTATTTCTATTGGCTTACAAATTTGACCAGCAAAAAAACGCCATTGATGTGCACAATAATGGAAGATCTTCAGCTCAATCAATGTATAAGTATATGTTGAATGTTCATTCAGCAAAGTTTCGTAACGCTCACAACTCGGTTTTCAAATTATACTTTGTTTGGTGGATTGAATTGATTGATTAATTACGCAGTTTTGCTTCGATTTTGAGGTCTGTTATTGCAATGGAAAGTAACGTATCTGGACGACTCGTAGGTTGCGAAATTCATGGCTTCCGCACTATGCAAGGTACTATCTTATCTCTGTAGCGAAAAATATATGGCCTACTCTGTTTCCTGTTTATTGCAAATCTAAATCCTTCTCGAAAAAAAGGCTTAGTTTAACTTAGATAGGAAGGTGTTGAGGTCGAGGATTAGGATAGAATGTTTGTAGGTAGTTGAATGCTGTAGCACTTCTAGTAGTATGGTTTAGATATTGCATAGTTTTTTTTTCTTCAATGTATATTGATATCTATTGCTACACTTGTTTTGTACATTGCAAGGTCGATGATTGGATATAATTTTTGCAGGTAGTTGAATGTTGTTGCACTTCTAGCAGTATGGTTTAGGTATCGCGTAGTTTCTTTTACTCCAATGTGTATTGATATCTATTGGTACACTTGTTTAGTACACTGCGAGGTTGATGATTAAGATAGAATGTTTGTAGGTAGTAATGTTGTTGTACTTCTAGTAGTATGATTTAGGTACTCTTTTTTCTCTAGTGTTGTGCATTAATATCTGTTGCTACACTTGTTTTGTGCATTGCTATTTTGTTATCTCTTTTACTTTCTGTATTGTAAATATAATCCTTTCGAAGGGTGCTTACTTTAACTTAGATAGGAAGGTACGGAGGTTGAGGGTTGGGATATAAGGTTTGTAGCTAGTTGAATGTTGTGGTACTTCTAGTTGTATGATTTAGGTGACACATAGTTTCTTTTTCTCCAATGTGTATTAGTATCTGCCGGCTACACTTGTTTTATTCATTGCTATTTTGTTATATATTTTTCTTTCTGTATTGCAAATCTAATCCTTTCGAAGAAAATGCTTACTTTAACTTAGCTAGGAAGGTATTGAGGTCAATGATTAGGATAGAAAGTTTGTAGGTAGTCGAATGTTGTCGTACTTCTTCTAGTAGTATAATTTAGGTAACGCATAGTTTCTTTTTCTTCAATGTGTATTGATATTTATTGCTACACTTGTTTTGTACATGGCTGTTTTATTATCTCCTTTTCTTTCTGTATTGCAAATTTAATCCTTTCGAAGAAAATGCTTACTTTAACTTAGATAGGAAGGTAATGAGGTCGATGATTAGGTACTGCTGCTTGAGTTACTTGAATTTAGGGCGTAACTGCTGATTAGATACAAAAAGACTTCCCATGAAAGAACATGTAACCTTAATGCGAAGATTAATCTCTAGGAACAAGTTGATATGAAGAGAATGCTTTATTAAGGATGCCATATTTGAGATAAAATTCAACCAAAACGGTGACATTTCTCAACTCTAGCTGTCTAGCAGCATGTATAGAAAAGGGATGGGCTAGAAAGTTTATACTTTTCTTTGGTATTAGGTATTTGGTCTTCTTTGTTTGATACCATCAAAGTCCGTCCTTGATGATGATAAAAGAAGAGACTATGTTCAGTTCGAAGATAAAATGGGATTAAATTGGTTTTAGTTGGTTTTTGGTATACCGCAAAAGAGAGGAAAGCTCGAAATTCAACGAGTGATCTAATCAATTTGGAGCAATGTAGAGCCCTACTGCATATAATGGATACGTGAACTTATAATCTACTGCAACAAAAAATGCTATGTTGGGATCAGCACTGGCCTCGATTTTCTTTGCTTTGTTGCTTGTAATTACGAATTTTCTTTGACTTAATATTTTGGATCTTCTTAGCTGACTACCGTTGTTATTCTCTGGTTCTTGCATAGATTTGGATATTCCCAACATAATGGAGGAATCGAAGATGAGGTGGCTCCGACCAAATGAGATTCATGCAATACTTTGCAACCACAAGTATTTCAACATCAATGTCAAGCCTGTAAACTTGCCTAAAAGTAACCTTATTCTAAGCATGAAGAGCTTCTTATGGTTTTGATCTTGCAATGATTTGATTGTTTTCTGGAAATCCATATAGTGTTAAAGGAAACTGAACATGAATTCTTCATGGAAAAGAAAAAAGTTTTTAGGACATGGAAGGTACCATGGCTTTCGTCTAATATTCTTTGATTCCAATGCATAGGTGGCACAATTGTGTTGTTTGATCGTAAGATGCTCAGGAATTTCCGTAGAGATGGACATAACTGGAAGAAGAAGAAGGATGGGAAAACTGTCAAAGAAGCTCATGAACACTTAAAAGTGAGGTTTAACCGCCTTTAGTATGGTGTTCTTGCATGATTGTTTCTTTACCAGCTTTGTGTTTTTCTAATGGATGCTTCTTATTTTCCATTTCTGCTATAAATTTCTAGGTGCGTTTGATTATAATATAGCTAATTTGAAAATATTTGCCCTAAGTAAAGGTTGTAGCCTATAACATGTTTTGGCATTAGTGTTTTGTGGCAGCAACTTAAGTAGGCAAATGATCATTCAAATCCTATGGTCGTCAAATTTGACATCGCACTGAATAGATGATTAGTACATATGATAGGAGGAAGTTATTGAGTGGCGATAATGAAATTATAATGAGTGGGCTCAAACATTGGCAATGAATAGGAAAAAGGAAAATTTGTACCTTTGAATTGCATTTTCCCTGTATCACAGCTCCTATGCGAGGATGAGAAATATGTGGCTGTCACACATACATGAAAGAACCTCAGAAGATCTCCAGTGAATGTTGGGAAAAACTTTTTTGGTGGTCTGTCAATTCTTATCTTCTTCAGTGCATAATTGAATGTGGTTAGACAAGATGCACCGATATAGGATGAATGCTTCCTTTATGGAATATATGGAAACTATGCATGGACCAACTAGAATTTTGTGATTAGGTTGGACATTCTAGGAGGCATATAGCATAAAAGACAAATTTTCTTTTCACCTCAACATCTAAAATGATTGTATAGACTAGGCTAGACGTATAATGGCTGAATTCTGAAAGCATATATAGATCTACCATATATTGGCTAAAGAAAAGTTCCTACAAGTTCTATTTGCTTTATCGTATAATCATTTCAAAAGCCAGCCATTCCTTGTTTTTATCTGTAAATCGTCTTATTTCGGACACCTACTCTGCTTATCAAGGCTTTACACATATGGAAATATATCACCTAGTGTTTTTTGTCTTCCCTGGGTTCTCCAATTAGATAGTCTTATTTTGAACTTCCACTGTATCTCCTGCTAAATCACTTCCGTTTTATATTTGACTCGAAGTGATAGGCTCAGGTATGTAACTGGTAAGCTTCCTGCACTGCACCCCAATACTCATGCGAGATGTTGTGCATTTGGTACTTCATTTCCTGGATTTTTCATTTGTGCAGAATCTTTGGATGACTGATCTATGCAAGACTGGCTGTTCTTGTTTTTTCTATTACTATTGTTAGTAGTTTTGTTGCTGTTATTGCTGCTGTTGTCATTCTACTTTGGTGCATAAAAGTTGTGAATCTTTTGTTGATGCTCAGGAAATAAGTTTCTCAGGTGGAAAAAGGAGGTGAACTTTTGTTGTTTATATTTCTACTTCTGCCTTGTTTTTTTCTGTTCTCTTCTCCACTTAAACAGGATGTGCACTCTTCTAAATGCTATATGAAGTTTTCTTGATTGAGGACTAGTTTGGAATCCTTCCAGAAAGATGAATTTCAATCTGTTTCTTAGTGCAGATTGGTAATGATGAACGAATACACGTATACTATGCACATGGAGAAGATAACACAACCTTTGTTCGGAGATGCTACTGGCTGCTTGACAAGTATGAATAATTATAGTTCATAGGTCCTCAAAATTTTTTTCCACTTTCTTGTTATTCTTTGGTTAAAACTTAATGGTTCGCTATAGCAGTTACACAAAAAAGGATGTATCCATGGTGCATGATTTTGTCAATTTCTCTGCTTTACAGGACTCTCGAACATGTAGTCCTTGTCCATTATCGTGAAACTCAAGAGGTTTGTTTCCTATGTTCACTGTACAATCAAAGGTTTCCTCCAACAATGTGTTAATACAAACAGTTATTGGCTATTCTCACGGTACAATTACAGGTTTCCTCCAACAGTACAGTTGCACAAGGTTCTCCAGCTGCCCCAGTTAGTTCTGGTTCGGCATTGTCCGATCCTGCTGATCTGTCTGCTTCTTGGGTTTTATCAGGAGAACTTGATTCAGCTGTTGATCAGCAATATTCCGCTAGCCGACATGCACATTTAGGTACTATCAAATTAACTTTGTAGAAATGATATCTTTTTGCAGTTTATATTAATTAAAGTGTCGATTGCTTGAACTGAACCTCCTATTGATGTTAAAAGTGGGTGATTAATCTTCAGTCAAAGCCATTGCTGTAAACAAAAGCATAGAAAAGTTTCTCCTGATGAAAATTGAGTTAAATTTTTTATAGGATGTTTCACGTATGTGCAAAAATATAGTACTCCTATTCTGTTTATGCTACTAGAGCTTGGACCTAATTGTAATCTCGGAATATGTTCAAAACCTTTTTTTCTCATTCAAAATTGGCTAGATTAAAGTCCTGTCTTCTACTGATTGACAGAACCTAACAGGGATATGACCGTCCAAAATCATGAACAGAGACTACTCGAGATTAACACACTTGAATGGGATGATCTGTTGGCACCTGGTGATCCCAACAAGATAATTGCTACCCAGAAAGGTATATGTTTGATGCTATTATGTACCTTATAGACATTATTATTATTTGCATTCATAAAATAGTTATTTATTAAGTATTTACCTAAAATTTGCAGCAGGAGGTAAAACTGCTTATGTACAGCACACGCCGTATGAGCAACACAATCTATGTGAATTAAATGGTTACAGCCTCAATGTGAGTATATGTGCAGCTTGCTTCACTGGTGTAATTGTCCTCCAACTCACATTTTTCTATCATCATTTTTATCTTCTCTACGTTGCTGTTATGATCTATTTATATCTTCATACATATTATGCTATCAATGACAACACAAGTAGTGTTCTTTGATTTGGATAATTTTGTAGTTCTCCATTGGTGGTTGTAAAAGTATCTTAGGGAGGAGCCTTTCCCCTTGAGCCATTTTAAGGAAATATGGTTCATCAGAGAGCAAGCTCTGCAAAAGATGTTCTACTTAATTTCCTAAAATAAATACTGTTCATCTGAGATTAAATAACTTAGTGTATACCTTAAAATCAGAAGTAGAGAGTTATGTAGAACTACTTGTATGTATTGTATGATCAAATAAATTGACAAGTTGTTTTGATACTTAAATTGAAATTCTTAGTATCTTGCTTTGCACCAACATGCATGAGCAATATTTCCATCTTATCGTTATTATCAAAAACCAATAGAAATCCTGTTTTATTGAAGTTTAAAATCAACTAAATACTATAAGAAGCTAGAGTAATCATCTTGGTGTAGGAGTGTGGTGACTTGGAATGAGATACACCTAAGTAAGAGTAGTAAAATGGTGTCTTCCTCGACTTGGCAACTCATATGTACTGTAATATGTTTACTCCCTTGAACACAACTTTTTGAGGTTATGGTGTTCTTAATTTCAATTTTGCACACACTTGAATAAGATTATCATCCACTTATTCCTTGCAGTGTTCATTTGTTATTTAATTTCATGCATTCACACACCATGTGTATATGTGATCTGATCATGTTGTGTATGTCTATCTATGTAACATTTAAGGATCAAAGTTCTACTCCTGCTTTAAATCCATCCTTAGCAATTGTCAAATACCTTCCATCTGGTTTTATCTTTCTTTCGTTTGAACTGAATGATGCTCGGTAATATCTTCTTTTTTTCCCTTGCTTTTAGTTAGCTACTAATATTGGTACTTGTAGGGTGTCTCCTCTTCTCTTGAGAGAATGTCTACAGTCAACAATTCAAATGAGATCACCTTCCAGACAGTGGATGGTCAAATGACTTCAAGTTTTGAGAAGAATGAGTCTGGAGTAATGACAGTAAGCACAGGTGATTCCTTTGATAGTCTGAACCAGGATAGACTTCAAACTCAGGATAGCTTTGGAAGGTGGATGAATTACCTTATCACTGATTCTCCAGAATCCACAGACGATCCAACTCCCGAATCTTCAGTGTCAACGGGTCAATCATATGCAAGGGAGCAGATATTCAACATAACAGAAATATCGCCTTCGTGGGCTCCTTCAACTGAAGAAACAAAGGTCCTTTCTTCACACACATGCTATGTTGATACAATGGTTCTCTTTGCAAGAAGAAAAATGTTGTCTGTCATGATATTGGATTTAAGTAAACTCTATAAAACACAAGTGATAATATCAGAAAAAAAAGGAAGCTTAATTACTCTTCATGTGTTTGTGTTACCTTTTCCATTTTTAAAGAAACAAGAAAAATGTGTTCAATATCATTTTGCTTTAGAAGAAAATAAGTGCTTTACCTGACGTGACATAACATTTTAGGTTAAGAATTAGGATTAGTTAGTTTTTCAGGAAAAAAAGGAGAAAAAGGTTAGCATACTGTGGCCATTGACTTGTTTTGTGAATGTGATATGTTCAGTTATCAAAGTGATTATTTTTTTTACCTCTTTAAACTTTTAGATATTATTCTTATAGTTTGCCAAGTTCTTTGCCATGTTCAAGAAGGTCAAGATAAACATGTCTTTTGAGCTATGATCTAGCAGTTATACCTTTGTCTCTATGATTACAGATCTTTGTCATTGGGCAATTTCATGGAGAACAATCACATCTGGAAAGTTCTAGCTTGCATTGTGTTTGTGGAGATGCTTGTTTTCCTGCAGAAGTTCTGCAACCTGGGGTATATCGTTGCTTAGTTTCTCCTCAAACCCCTGGACTGGTAAACATATATTTAAGTTTCGATGGTAATACACCTATTAGTCAAGTCATGAGCTTTGAGTTTCGAGGTCCTTCAGTACATGTTTGGACAGAACCCCTGGAGTATAAATGTGATTGGGATGAATTTAGAATTCAAATGAGGCTGGCTCATCTGCTGTTCTCTACATCTAAAAGCCTTAATATTTTATCCAGTAAAATACATCAAGATTTGCTGAAAGATGCAAAAAAATTTGCTGGAAAATGTTCTCACATTATTGATGATTGGGCCAGTCTGATCAAATCAATTGAAGACAAGAAACTCTCTGTCCCACATGCAAAAGACTGCTTGTTTGAGCTCTCTTTGAAAACCAGATTACAGGAGTGGCTGTTGGAAAGAATTGTTGAAGGATGTAAAATCTCAGAACATGACGAGCAAGGTCAAGGAGTTATCCATTTGTGTGCTATCCTAGGTTACACTTGGGCTGTATATCCGTTTTCCTGGTCCGGTTTGTCATTGGATTATCGAGACAAATATGGATGGACAGCTATCCATTGGGCTGCATATTATGGAAGGTATCCTTAGTTACAGCTCTGGAATGTTGCAATTATCTATCGTTCAATTCTTTCTTTTCTATTTGTGGTTCTTTTGTTAATGTAAACTGTTTAAAATAGTCGTTACACCTTTGATTGTGTTGAAGTTGAACTGCTGTCCGTCAACCTGTCTGACCCACTTTCACGTCATTTCTCCCCACCAACGATAAAGAAAGTACAACTAACATGGAACATATATTTTCGATTGTTATGGTCATTTCAAGTATAAGGCTGTTTATAGTTGAGCATTTGGACTGTCAGGGAAAAAATGGTTGCAACTCTTTTATCTGCTGGAGCAAAACCAAATTTGGTCACAGATCCCACTTCAGAAAACCTTGGAGGATGTACTGCTTCCGATCTTGCATCTAAAAATGGTCATGAGGGTTTGGGGGCTTATCTCGCTGAGAAGGCTTTAGTTGAGCATTTTAAGGATATGACATTAGCTGGAAATATCAGTGGTTCACTCCAGACGACTACTGAATCAATAAACCCCGGGAACTTCACAGAGGAAGAGCTAAATCTGAAAGATAGTTTAGCAGCTTATCGTACTGCTGCAGATGCAGCTGCACGTATCCAGGCTGCATTCAGGGAGCGTGCACTGAAAGTGCGAACAAAAGCAGTTGAATCTTCAAATCCAGAGATGGAAGCACGTAATATAATTGCAGCTATGAAGATTCAGCATGCTTTCCGCAACTATGAGATGCAGAAACAGCTGGCAGCTGCTGCACGAATACAGTATAGGTTCCGAACTTGGAAGATGAGGAAAGAGTTTCTTCACATGCGCCGTCAGGCCATCAAAATTCAAGTAAGGCCCTCTTTATTCTGTGACTTTCCCATAAAACTAACTGAATAACATGATCCATCTCATGCATCAAAGGGCATGAAGTTTAAACTGATTTCAAATAATCAGTTAAATTTATTAATGTGTTTCAACATTCTTTAAATTTCATACTTATTATTTGCCCACCAAACTGAGGCGGGCAATCATATTCCGCAATTTGAAGCGTGGACTATAACCTTTGTTTTCCTGAAAATAATGGAATACTAGCAGATAACCTGAGAAGGTTCCTCCTTGTTGCAAATATGATTTTTGATGCTCCTGGATTTCAAGGTTCTTGTAAAAACAACTCTGTTATTATGTGTTGCTACTACTGTTAATTAGTGAACCTGCTTCTGGTTTAATGCAGGCTGTGTTCCGGGGCTTCCAAGTCCGAAGGCAGTACCGGAAGATAATTTGGTCTGTAGGAGTGCTTGAAAAGGCATTATTTCGGTGGCGTTTGAAGAGGAAAGGTCTCCGTGGGCTTAAACTCCAGTCTAGTCAAGTAATCAAACCAGATGATGTGGAGGAGGATTTCTTCCAAGCCAGTAGGAAACAAGCTGAAGAGCGTATTGAAAGATCTGTTGTGCGAGTTCAGGCCATGTTTCGTTCAAAGCAAGCACAAGAACAATATAGGAGGATGAAGTTGGAACATGATAAAGCAACGGTAATTGTTTTAACAATTATTTTGAGGGAAAAAACTCAAGTATACCATCAAACTTTGTGAAAAGGCCCATCTATGCCATCCATTAAAAGTTTGGCTCATCTATGCCATTTTCGTTTGAGAAAAGGCTCATTCATGCCATTATTTGTTAACTGAAATGGCATAGATGAGCCTTTTCTCAAAGTTTAATGGCATATTTGAGCCATGACCACGTGTCAAAAAAAGTTTTGCAAAAGCGAAACTATTTTCAGTTAACAAATTGGATGAGTCTTTTCTCAAACGAAAATGGCACATATGAGTCAAACTTTAGCGGACAACATAACTGAGCCTTTTCTCAAAGTTCGATGACATATTTGAGCCTTTTCCCTATTTTTCTTTTATCACAAAGCTCCTCTACATTTTACCAACTTTATATTTTTTTTTATCACAGCTGGAATACGAAGGGACTCTCAATCCTGACACTGAGATGGACTAAGAGGACAAGTTACAAGCATTTCATATATTTGGCTGTGGCTTTAGGCCCCAAAAATTAAGGGCCTCCAAAGAACCAAAACCCCCCAAATTCAGTTATGAAAACATATCGAAGATGCACAAAAAAGAAACAAATTCCTGCACTGAGCAGACAAAAGAGGAAGGAGATACATGTATACATAAAAGAGACAACCAGATCTGATGAAACAAATACCTAAGTAGAATATAAAAAAATTATGTATTTATTGTTACTACTCCCTCCGTTCCGTTTTAGTTGTCATGTATACTATAAATACTTGTTCCAAAATAGTTGTCAAAAAGGAACGGAGGGAGTATTAATTAAAATTTTCTTAATAGTTTGTTGTAGGGCTCTGTATCGATCGGTTTGGTTCGATTTTGAAATTTATCAATTTGACTTATCGGTTTGTAGATATGTTAAATTGTTAAGAACCATTAAGATATTGACTCATTAGGTATCGGTTATTGATCATTATCGGTTTAATCGTTAAAATTTGACACAAAAAATAAATGATAGAAAATTACTTAGAAACATGGTGATAAATTAAATAAACCATGCACATGAGTTGATAGATTGTATCTTGCTAAAAAACAACACTAAAAAATTGTAGTATAATCGAAAATTTGAGATTGTCAGAAATAAAAATATGAAACTAATTCCTAAGTCAACGACTCTATATATTGAAGGGTATAAATATAATTTATTATACTATCGGGTTATCGATTAATCCATCAAGAGATTATCTTTTTCTGTTTTTACTTTCTACTATGTAGAGCGTCTAAGCGCTTTTTAGACTAGTTCAATTCTTTTATCCATTGGTCCAATGCACTAGTCGCATCTCATGGACTCAATTGATACCAACGAGTAAAATATATGTGCTTCAGGACCCTGAGTGACAACAACAAATGTGTATCCTCTTCTCAACAGAAACACCTCACCAAGAAAACAACTATTTTTTTTCTATAAAAAACGATTATTTACCTTAACACCCATATAAGAATCTACATTACTTAAATTTTATGTCAATGAACACGAGTTTGAAGTTTTGACACTTCAAAGTTTCAGATAATAATGACACTATTTAAAACATAAACGATTTTAAAAATTTTCAAATATGATTGTTGTTGCTCCTCCGTTGCAACTTTACACAGTACTTGTATATATATAAATAAATTCATTGATATGTTATTGAATTACCCATACATTGAGCACGATATCTTAAAAGCATAATGTATGTATACATCATTTCAAGAAATCATTCTTGAACATGTTATTTGATAGTTAGAAACTTAACACAACGAATTTGAATTTGAACTACATTCAAACTCTTATGGGCGTTGGCTTTGACATAGTCTAAACTCGAGCCTATTCCACTTCACCCTCCTACACGTCTAAAGTTGATTATGAAGTGATTAAACTTTAAATTCTTTGGTTAGTTTTTAAATAGTTATGTGTACACTTCACAAAGAGATAAAGATGACTATTACACAAAACAATCTAGGCCCAAAACCAAGTCAAGGCTATTTTCGTTATTTCACATAGTTTTAGGGTTTCAAACCCATAAGAACCCTAATTCATTCTCCTCTTTAACTTTCTTCCTCACTGGTGAAATCCTTAATCGCCGGCAACAGGTACTGCCCACCCCACCCCCATCGGAAAATTGAGAAGTATGAGCTGTGTTTTCATCGGATTTTTCCTTATTATTGTTTTTTTTGTGTTATGCAGTTACATTGTGAAGAAATGGCCAAGTCGAAGAATCACACAGCTCACAATCAGTCCTACAAAGCACACAGGAATGGAATCAAGAAACCCAGAAAGCATCGTCACAGTTCCACCAAAGGGGTCTGTTAAAAAACCCAACTTTTCTCCTTTTTGTGCTTATTTTTGTGAGATTTTAAAACTATTTATATATGTTATGTTAAGGTTATTCAATTTGGTGAATGTGTGTATGTGTGAACAGTTTTTGAAACAAAATATGTAGTTATTCTAAGTTCTATCACTGCCACGAAGTAATAGTAGGTGTAAAGATATCCATGGATTTGCTTAGGATAGAACATAGAATTGATTAAAAAACAAATGCATTTGTTGTTATACTAAAGTTTGGTGATCTTAAACCTATCAATGCAGATTAAAAAAATTACTAAAGTTTGGTTATTTGTTTATTTTTGTGGTAAAATGCCGATGCAAGGTCACTAAATCGGGCGAATGTAGATCATTTATATAATATGAGCTGTTTTAAAAACATAATACGCCACAAAGTAATAGTAGGTGCTAAGATATCCTGATATGTTGATAGTAGGTATATAGATATCCATGCATTTGCTATTTTGCTTATGATAGAAGTGATGAAAGAAAAAGTGCATTTGTTTTTATACTTGTTTGATGATTTTTCTATCTTGAGCTAAAATGCAGATGTAAGGTTACTAAATCGGGCGAATGTAAACCATATATATAATATGAACAGTTTCTTAAGCAAACGATGTAGTTATACTTAGATCTATTACTGCCACAAAGCAATAGTAGGTGTAGAGATATTTGAAATCACGGACTTGCTTATGATAAAAAATTCCATCTTTTCTCCTTAGTTTGTGTGTAGATGTATGGTTATTAAAATTGGTGAATGTAGACCCTTTATGTACTATGAACAGTTTTAAAAACAAAATATGTAGTCATACTAAGTTCTATCACTGCCACATGTAGTAGTAGGCGTAAAGATATTCGTATCTGATGATATAATGATTAAAAAACCCATCTATCGGCGAAAGTAAATCCTTTATATAATATGAACAGTTCTGTTAAAAACAAAATATGTGGTCATAACAAGTTTCTCACTACCACTAGTTATAGTAGGTGCCAAGATATTTGTATCTGCTGATATAAATTCACGGATTTGCTTATGATAAAAAAACATCTGTGCTCTTTCTTAGTTGCTTCTTGTTTAAACTTCAAACTATTTGGATATGTAGTTTAAACAAGAAGCAACTAAGAAAGAGCAGATTTTAAGGTAATTAGATCGGGTGAATGTAAAACATATTATTAAGTATGAGCAGTTTTGAAACAAAATACTTAGTTATACTCAGTTCTATCACTGCCACTAAGTAATAGTAGGTGTAGTGATGTTCTATATCTGCTGATATAAGACTATGGATTTACTTATGAAAAAAGTAATAAAGAAAAAGTTGATCTGTTGTTTTACTTTAGTTTGGTGATTTTTTATTTTTATGGTAAAATGCAGATGGATCCCAAGTTTTTGAGGAACCAGAGGTATGCTAGGAAGCACAACAAGAAGAGTGTTGAATCTGGTGAAAAGTAAATGAATTGTTATAGTAATGAGCTATTCATTATGACATGCAATCTTTGAGTTTGTTGAGGCTTTGTTTGATGTTTTGGTATTTGTAATGGATACTTGAGTTAGTATGAAACCTTGTTTTGACTATTGGTCTATTACTCTTTCAATGAAAACAGCTTAATAACGCTATTATCCTTGCAATTCATGTTATGCTTATTTAGCAATTTGTCATTTGTTCAATCAACATTTTTCAGCCTTGTCATTTTTTATTATAATTTTGAAAAATCTCTAGTTGGTCTTAAAATACAATTATTTTGTTGGACTGAAAAGAGATTGAAGAAGGCTGAATCAATTTGGAGGATTCACAGAGTAGACTCCAACTAGTGTTATCTGACTTAGTCATGTATAGTCCTTAGTGAAACGTCATCTGGTTTATGGATTTGCTAATTGGAGATAATTGTTTTGTTGCATATGTGAATCGTTTTTCTTAAGTTCAAGTTATGTGATCCATTGGTGAACTCCAAAAACGCATGATGAAAATTATTGCCTTGAGGTTTTCTCTGCGCTGGTGGAGAAATGATACATATAGATCCTAATTTATGTTTTTGGGTATGGCTCTTTGATAGAGTCCTAATCTCCAACCAGATTAGTGAGTATAATCTCAGGAGTGCAAAAGAAATAGCACTTGTTGAAAGTTAGATTGAGCCACACAAGTATGGGCTTCCATTTCCATTATGTTACCATCTTATGAAACTTGACACTTCTTTCAGTGTTTTCTTGTTTATCCTAGAAACACAGTTTCCTTAACTGACTAGCATACCAGGTAAAGACTATGTTCAACAGTTCAACCAGGTGTCTAATTATAGAAATAAGAGAGTGGGTCATTTTATGTTTTCTGTTGGAGTCTTTCAGTTTCCACCTACTATAGAAACTGTATGAATCAGTAGCAGCATTCGATGTTTTCTGTTGGAGTCTTTAACTTTCCATCCCATAGAGCAATAAATGTGTTGTGTGAATGGTCTGCTTTATATTATATCCTGCTATTGTCACTTGGGGTTGCGTGGCTCCAATCTGCTTTATGAACGAGTTGGGTTGCATGAACTGCCTCCCGGCTCCATTCTGCTTAGTCTAAGAGTTCAGGTTATCGGGTACCTTGAAGTTTTTCATGTTTGAGTTTAGGGACTTGGTCATTGTGTCTTGATGCAATTGCATGCTGCAACAGATGGTCCTGGTTTTGTGAACTTCTCAAACAATGTTGTACTTCCTCATTATCTCTAATTGACATGTTTAATGTTCCTGCTTCTCCTTGTTATCCATGTGTATTTTACTTGTATTTCACCATAAAACATTCAAGTGGGAAACACAAGGAGACGAGTCAATTATTCACTGAGTTTTGACGTTGTAAACTATGAATTACTCAGGCTATGAAAAAATGGCTGTTCTTACCTTAGCCTTCCTAAGGTAAGGAAAAACAATATTAGATGTCATTTCGGAAACTATCTCTCTGAGGGAGTGGTAAGGACTATCTTTAAACTCTACTTTGTGGAATTTATCGGGTATGTTGTTGATTTTGGCAAGTTTAAAGCAAGAACATTAGTATGATTCTTAGCACAATACATCATTATTGCATAACTAATAAAATATTTTTTTCTACTTTTTGAGTTTTGATAATGATGAATTCATGATGTTCAAAAGTTAGTTAAGGTTAGTTTTCCTTATTTGTTTCACATGTGTATATCATCCAAAATTTAAGTTAAGGATGACCCAATACGTTTTTTTATGTTAAAAGAATCAATTTAGCAATGCAAAGATATTTTGTTTTTATAAACACTCTTTTTGGCCCATAAGGAAATGACCAAAATGGCAATACAGTGGTCATCATATCTAGTTTGCAGTGTGAATTCAATCATTAAAGAAAAAGTTAAATATTAATAAATTATATATCAAAAATATGATAAATCAAACTTAAGTAATAGATGATAGATACTAATAAAAATATAGAAACACACCTCCTTCAAATCTTATTCATGGAAGTATATTAGATATGCTATTATTGTAATGAAAGAGACTAAATTACAAGACACTTTGATCAAGTAGGTAAGCAATGCTGTGAATTTGAATATAAAAGTGCTATAGTTGCTATTGTAAGACGCTCATACTGGAGGGCAAACCGGTGATGATAGGTTGGGAAGATTAATATGCTTTTGAACAAGGATGTACATAACACTTTAAGCGAATTTCACATCAGAAGGAGGATAGATGGAAAGTACATAGATTGATATCACATGTCACAAGTCCATAGATACGCACACTTTCGGGCTATGATGTGGTCCAATAGACAAATTTGCGAGATTTGATACGTGCCATCAAATTTAATCGTTATGACATTGTAGCCGTACTTTTCTCACTACAATGCTAGGAAAACCTCAACGAGCACACTAAACCCCTAAAGGCGAAGTATCTTAAGCCAATAACAAAAGGTGAATCAAAGAGAAGGACAAACAAACTTGTAAGCCGAAAGCTTCTAAAAAAGTGGTACACATAACACCTTAGACAAATCCCAACATTTTTTAATAAATATTTTAGTTTGATATAAAATAATATTCACATAAATTCAATAATTTTTTTATAAATTATTTTTCATCAGTGGCAAGACAGATGTTTTTCTCACAATCTAAGGGCATTAAAGTCATTTCCAGAATCAACAAATGTACTGCTTCTGTATTCCCAAAGGTCAGGTCAGGCACGAACACTTCAGAAAAAAAGAAAAACGAAGAGAGAGAAAGAAGAGAGAGAAAGTGAGAAGATTCACTACACATCAATGGCGGTTAGGGTTTTGAATTGATCCCCAAATTTATACCCAAAATAACCTCAAATACTTCATTTTCTATCTCTTGCTCTCTTTCTCCCTTTTTTTTGCTACTCAAAAACCCTAATTTCAATCGTTCTCCCGAAAACAGCAGGTACAGTGAAATTTGGGTTCTAGAAGTTTCTATGGGTGCTCAAGAGAAGTCATCAAACTCTAATAATCCGATGCAGGTTAGTTTCGTTTATTGTTCAGTTGGAAAAATCGTTGCTTTTGCTATATATAACCCTAAGGACTAAATTCACACTGATTTAGCTCTTTTTTGTTTGTTTGTTTGAAATTAATTATTATAGAATTGGTTACGTCTCAATTCCGAACTAGCTAGAATTTGATTATATGTGATTTTAGTTTAGCTATTTTATGTTGGCTGTTTTTTGGTAATATGAAACTTCTTTAATGGGACATGATATATTCTGCAACTATAGGTTGAGTTGGAGGTTCCTTTTTTTTTTTTTTGGTTTGAAGGAAGTGGAGAGGGGTAGAGGGGCGGGTCAATTATACAGTGAATTTCGAATTGTGAGCCACTGGTCTAGGACATTTCTGGGTATGAGTATTTATGAAGTGGGTCTGAGGGGGATTTGCTTTTGTTGTTGTTTTTGCGTTTGAGCTAGAAATACAGAACCCATCAGTCAAACAATCGGTTCTTTGCTATATAACGCAAGGACTAAATTCACACTGATTTAGCTTCTTTTTTTTCCCTTTGAAATCAATTATCATGGAATTGATTATGTCTCAATTCCGAACTAGCTGGAATTGGATATTTAACTAGAATTTGACTATGTAATTTTAGTTAAACCATTTTATGTTGGCTGCTAAGTTATTGTGGAACTTCTTTATTGGGACTTGGGACCTGGTACCTCTCTCAGAATATATCCGTTACCAAAAAAGTATTTCACTTTTGGACACATGTCAAAGCCTTGGGGCTTGGATAAAGATAACTGAGCTCAAAAAATCATATTTGCTGGGTTTTTTTTGCAGTGCTACTCTAGCATATATGTTTTGGTTCAGTTTCATTTCAGATGGTACTTGTGGCAAGGTGAAATATTATGTCTTCTATGTTTGCTTTCTATCCCTTTTTTTTTTTTTTTTTTTTTCGAAATTGGTAATGTTGTATTCTTCAGCATTAAGGATATGCTGGTGACCTGCAAACGGGAACAAAAGAAGAGAAAGAAAGAAAAAAAATACTCACAAGGATCCTAATAATTCTACAATCTGTTCTGTTTCGAAACCTTTCTGTTTACACCAAAAATAAAAGGATACAATACAATCCCATTTAACCTTCTGAATGGAATTGGACCTATCTTCAAAGTTTCGACTATTTCTTTCTTTCCATACTGTCCACCAAAGGCAATGTGGAATTATCCTCCACCATGCCTTTTGTCTCTTGTTCCCCCCTCTTCTTGTCCAACAAATCAACAAGTCTGCCGTATGCTCGGGCATGGTCCAGTTTGTCTTTGTGAGACTAAGGAAGATGACCGAAATTTGTGTTGTAAAGTTGCAATGCAAGAATAGATGCTTGTTGGTCTCCGCTGCGTTCCCACATAATGAACACCAAGATACTATAATCTTTCCTTTTCTCCTCAGCACTTCATGTGTCAGGCAAGCCCTTCCAGCAACCAACCATGTAAAGCATTTTATCTTAGTTGGTGCTAAGGTTCTCCATACCTTTCTCCACAAACTCCGCTTAGAGTTACTTTGCTGGGGATTTCCCATTTTGTATGCCCTGCTAACAGTGAAAGCCCCATCTTTACTATGTTTCCATCTCAAAGAATCAGGAGCATTGGTGATGCCAGAGAATTTTTCTAATAGCTCTAGCAATTTGGCGACTCTCTCCACTTCCCAGTCATTCAAAAACCTTCTGAAGATCAGATTCCACCCTTGTGCTGTCCAACATTCATTGATATTTGCATCTGTATTACTACATAGTAAAAACAGATCTGGAAAGGATTCTTTTAGAGGAATCTGTTTGTTCCACGCATCTGTCCAAAACTTAGTTCTCATGCCATCTCCCACTTCAATGTACATATTAGCTTCAAGTTTTTGCCATAAGTTTCTGATAGTTCTCCAGACCCCCACCCCATAGGCATCAACACTAACATTACTGCACCACGGATTGTACTCACCATACTTGGATTTGATGACATCCTTCCATAAGGCTTGCCTCTCTTCATTATATCTCCATAACCACTTCATCAAAAGGCTATTGTTTTGTTTCCTCAAATCTCTAATACCCATACCCCCTTTGTCTCTGCTTTTCAAGGTTATCTCCCATTTGACTAGTTTATAACCTTTAATTTCTTTGCATCCATGCCAAAGGAAGTCCCTCCTTAATTTGTCCAGCTTCTTCAAAACTTTGGGGGTATTGGAAATAGTGACATGACATGAGTAGGAAGGGAGTCCAGCACTGAATTGATGAGGGCGTGTCTGCCTCTCAGAGACAAATATTGAGCCTTCCATATTGCTAATCTCCTTTTTGTTTTCTCCACAATGCCATCCCAAATTTTTATGCTCTTGTGTTCATTGCCCAAAGGCATACCTAAATAAATTGTTGGCATATTCTCCACTTTGCACCCCAAAATATCTGCCAGATTCAAAATGTTGGTCACCTCCTTGATTGGAAATGAATTGCTTTTCCCCCAATTCACTTTCAGACCCGAGGAAGCTTCAAAAAAACAGTAAGATTGTTTTTTTGAATCTTATCTGGTCCTCCCGAGGTTCACAAAAAATGATAGTGTCATCTGCATATAGCAAATGACAAATTTCTTTAACTTGTCCACTGCTACCCTGTAAACCTTTGATCTATCTTTTTTGTATTGCTATTCTCATCAAGCTATCAAAACCTTCCATTGCCAAGATAAATAGAAAGGGGGATAAGGGGTCACCATGTCTAAGTCCCCTTTCTGAAGGGAAGAAGCCCACTGGTTCTCCATTCACCAGAATAGAAAAACGGACAGTGCTGATGCAAAAATGAATCCAACCCAACCACTTTTTTCCAAAGCCCATTTGTCTGAGAGTGTTCAGCAAGAACTTCCAATTTACATGATCATATGCCTTTTCAATGTCCAATTTGCACATTACACCAGGCTCAACACCTTTCAATCTTGAATCCACACATTCACTAGCTATAAGTGCAGCAGCATCCATTATCTGTCTCCCTTTAATGAAGGCCGTCTGATGCTTGTTGACCAACTTATCCACCACATTTTTCAGTCTCTCAGCTAGTATCTTTGCCAACACTTTGTATATGCTTGTGATTAGACTTATAGGTTGCTTTGTATCCTGTTGAATTCCTATGGGTTTTGTAATCTATAATATCCATCCCTCCGCAGTTGATATTAAACTAAGTTATGTTGTTTCGGTACTGATCAATCTTACTGAAAGTGGACCTGCATTGTTGATTTGTATGTTAAGAGTCTAAAAGTCAACTTTTTTTGTTAGGCGTCAGGAGAAAATTTTCCCATACCATGGGATTTTCTGAATTGGTGGCATTGATGGTTGATTGTATTTCCCTGGATGTTTTGTGGAAAAAAAGAATTGAAAATTGTGTACAGTCTCATTAGGGATCTTGTTATGTTATTGAGGGCACAAGAAAGTGAAATTAATGTGATGGATCACAAAGCTATTTTTGTCTTAATACACTGCTCAAAGAAAGAAGCTATTTTGTCTTTGTGTTGACACACAATATTCAACATCCTCCACCTTTTGTGAGGTTAAACAATGTCAGGGATACACGAGGGCATAAATTGAACAAGTCTGGCTAGCGGGTGTTGATTTTTGTGAGATGTATTGCTTTGATAGATTGTTTGAAGTTAAACATGTGAGGGAGTAGGCTGGAAGTTTGGTTGTGAGAAGCACTTTACTGTGCAAGGGTTTTAGGATAAGAAGAATGATCGTGAATTGGAATAATTTAGGATTGTTTGAGCCTAAATGCAAACAACCTAAATGTATGGGCTTTAGTCTTCCCGAAGAATGATGTGATGGATCATAGATGAAGATGTAACACATTGAATTAGAATAGTATGGTTGAAATGGGTCGAGGTGTGCGAAAGCTGGGCGGACACCACGGTCATAAAAAAATATGGTTGAAATGGAGTATTACAAGACTACTATACGACCAAAAAGATACCTAGCAACATATCATTCTCAAAAAAGAAGATGATACCTAACAACGTTTTATGCAAATTTATAAAGCTGTTGTGAGACCAACACTATTATATGGAAACAACAATGACATATGGGAGTAAATGTGGGTGTCTGAGGCTTAATGATTCCACATGATGAATGTCGTAGGATTTGTATAAGATTCATTTAGGGAGCCTAATTTGTCTTGGAGGCATTTTATTTAGCATTGGACTGAGCCAATGGATATAGTGGATCTTCATGGCTTACTCTAGTTGTATTGGAATTGTGACACAGTGACATGTTTAGTTGATCAACAGATTGTTATCAAGAGCCACATTTAGTTTAGAGTCTGTTAGAATGGTAAAATTTCTTACAGTAGAGGTGACCTTATGCTGATGTAGGATATTACCTTGTTAGGTCCTTCGAAAATATAGATGGTTATTGCACTTCCTATTCTGATACCAGTAACTTGACCATCTGATACTTGTCGTACAGGGAGTAATTGTATTCTGTTGGATGTGAGATTGGGCATTAAACTACAATTACCTTTTCTCAAAAGGAAAAAAAATTTGGGTATTAAACTCTATCCAGTTTTTTGCAGAAATAAAAAGATATATGATGGCTCTTTTTTAATTTAAATAAAAGATATACTACAGTTAATTAAGGCACGATTAGGCTACCTCTTATTTTTTATAAGGTGCAAATTCGTTACATGAACGAAACTAAGTTTGGTTTGTCGTTCCCAGCTGAAATACCGTCTCCAATTCCGGTGTGCAGGAAGGATTGGAATATTTGTGTAGTTTGTAGCATCTTTTGTTCTGTGCGCCTTTCTGTAGACCAATGTAGATTTTCTTCTACATTCTTTTTTTTTTGAAACTGAGTTTTCTTCTACATTCTTGTAGCTCTATCTCTGTATATTTCGTTAGAAGCCCCCCACACCCACACACACACAAAAACCTCTAAGAAAGAACCTTCCTGCCGTGTCCCAACTATGATTTCTTTACAGGCTGAGGAACTTTAAGCAGCTTTACCTGCTAATATGTTTACCTTTGCTGTTGGTCGTTATTCTGTTCTTGTATTACACCAATGTCTGTAAGATTAACCTTTGTCTCATCTGCACTGCAGCGTGTAAAGGTTTATCGCCTGAATGACGATGGGAAATGGGATGATCAAGGAACAGGTCATGTTGCTGTAGATTATATAGAGGTAAGTGTTTGTAGAATGTTTGATGTTCAGCTTATACTATTTTGTTTGTGTCGACAAACAACGTGTCATTTGCACTGATTGGGAGGGGTTAATTTTTATTGCATCTGATTGTGGATGCCAATGCAGAGATCAGAAGATCTAGGATTGCTTGTAGCTGATGAAGAAGATCATGAAACTTTGCTTCTGCACCGTATCAGTGCAGATGATATCTATCGGAAGCAAGAAGGTATCCTCCAGCTCCATTGTTTTGTCTCCTTTCTCTCCGTTTATAATTTCTGTTATGTTAGTGTACGGTTTCATGAGAAAACATATTCTTCTATTCAGATACAATTATATCTTGGAGGGATCCGGAGTATTCAACTGAACTAGCTCTTAGCTTTCAAGAGACGACTGGTTGCTCCTATATATGGCAAGTTTTTGGAAATTGATTTTGTATTTTATCTCCTCTTTTCTTGGTTATACTACCATCCTTAATCTATTTTTTTAAGGTTGCTTAGATTTTATAGAAGCTGTTAGAAACACCAGCAGATAACATCTTGTCTTTTTTTTTCTTTGTAGGGATCATATATGTAGCGTGCAAAGGAACATGCACTTCAGTAGTCTTAACAGTGAGTCTATAGAGTTATCTTTTTGTACACTTGACAAATGGAACATTATTGAGTTCCCATGATTCTGAGTTTCAAAAGTTTGTCTGTGAATATAGTACTCACGTGGGGATAGTCATATTTCTGTCCCCATGTGGATATATGGAGTGTGTACATTGAAAAGTTTCAGTCTATTTTTCTCCAATTAATCAAAATGAAATATGAGATTAATCTACTTGGATTAGCATTACGTGGTTCAATAGCCAAACAAGAAATGTAAAACTCAATTGCAATTATCATAATATAGTATGAAAATGTTTCCCGACGAATAATTCAGTTGCTATTATTGAATACTTAATTGCTATAGTCATGATATGAATAAATTTTGATGCTGGGAACCAAAATTAGTTTATCTAAGGCGCATTATTGATGATTTTAGGTAGAGTCAAATGAGATGTGTTATTGATGATATTGGGTTGCTTCACGGCAATCCTCTGGATGTGCTGAGAAATAGCATGCTATATCAATACTCTTTCAAAGAAATATTGTTTAGCTGGACTTGTCCTAGAAAAACGAGAAGACACAGGGCATGGGATGTAACTTCACTAACACTTATATGTACTATATGGGGAGAGAAAATTATAAGAGCTTTTGATGGAATAGAGAGGGATTTTGTACACTTGAGAAATAGCTTCTTATTCTTTATTTCCTTTTGGTGCACCCACGAGGTTGCTGTAGGTATAGAAGATTAAGTGTAATTTGCCCCGCAAGGCTTAGCTCACTTGGCAAAGGTTGAGGGAGATTGTGGCTTAGGTCACAGGGTCAAGCCTTATGCCAAGACCAAGCCTAGTATTTATATGGAGAAGGGTGGAGGGGTGAGCCCATCATCTCCTGAGTTTCGATGGTTGTGTTTGTCTTAAGGGTTGTGCTCTAGATGTATTTCTCGGTATTTAAACTGAAAAATAAAAAAAACAGGTGCCGTTCGTAGAAAAACATATCTTTTTGTAAGCTTTTCTACTTTTTGGTATACTTCTTGTATACTGGTGTTCTTCTATACAGATATACTCCTTTATTGCTTAGGCGTGAAGCTAAGATATATAAATCCGTAATGATTTATTACGTGGATATTGGTGTTTGACTGGTAGAGTTCTTCCATTATTCTTATTTTCTTGGCGAAGTGTTAATTGTCAAGGATCACTTTTAACAATAGATGTATTGATATTGTACTCCTGCTTAATTACAAAATATAGAAATTAGCTTCCAGATATATTACCAAGTGTCCGTTTGGATTAACTTATTTTTAGGTGTTTTTAACTTTTAAGTAGTTTTTTTAGTTTTGGAGGTGTTTGGAAAGGTTATAAAGTGCTTTTAAGCACCCACTTTTAGGCCAAAAAAGTTTTAAAATAAGTCAAAAGTAAGAAGTAGGGTACCATCTACTTGTGACTTTTAACTTTTGACTTATAAGTTGCTTTTTATAAGTCCATCCAAACAGGCCCCAAGTCTGTTTCTCAAGTTCACATTTCATTTTCGACATTTTCAATTAACTGACAATTTGGGTTTACGAAATCTTGACCTCATAGAGTTTGACAGTCTTGTGAAATAGGGGTTTTGAGGGTATGTTCTGTTGTCCACCTTTAGCAGAGATCCTCCAGTGGAGAAACATGAGTCACATGAATTTATCTCATGGTGGAGTGTTGAGTGTTTCTGGAAAAGAAGAGTAAAATTTAGAAGGGTGATGACAAAGGAAAGAATAAATTGCTGCCTTTTACAAAAATAGGTCCACACAGTTTCTCTCCTACTTCTGGGACACCTATCATTGGGCTCTCTTGTGCTTACAAATAACTGTTGATTTTTTTGTTGACTCATTCTTTCATACCTGTTGGAAAAAGGTTTTATGTGCATGACTTATTTGTTTCTCTTCTTCTTTTCTCTTACTATTTTCAGATGAGACATTTCACAGTGTCAACAGTGATTTGAAGGAGTTACCCCCCGTTGAGCTTTCTACGCTACCCTTGATATTAAAGGTTTATCTTTGTCATCCTTTCAGCATTTATTATCTTAAATAGTCCCCTCAAAAAAAAAAGGGCGCTGGGGTGGGGGTTGCTTTCTCAATACTAACCAAAAAAACATGTAATCCCACGGGATACCTCCCACCAATAACAGCAACAGGTACCAAGTAACTCTGTCCACCAAGGCTAGGACAGATGGGAAGAATCACCTAGTGTTTTTTTTGTCTCTGATGAGTTTTGAATCTGAGACCTCAGGGTTCTCAACCACTTCATTGTCCACTAGGCCACGCCCTTGGGTGCAAAAAAAAAAAAGCATGTAAAATTAAAAGGTATAGGGTTTATAATATAGGAAAAGCTCTGTTTGCTTTTGTGTGTGAAGGCAATACACTTTGAGTCATGCAAATCTTTTCATACTGTTTACTGATTTCTGAAAATGTGTTGTTTATTGTTTGACTTGCAGACAGTTGTAGAGTGTGGCATTGCTGATCAGTTGCGTGTTACTGAACTAATATTGGACGATGTGAGCTTCACGAATCTTTCAGTTCTCTAAGCTTGATTTCTTTTTGGACAATTAATCGTCATTGAAATGAGGGATTTCATGACCTCAAATTAGCATTAGTAACATCTTCCTCCTAACAAAGAAAAAGATAGTGATAGTTGTGAAACTGCTTCGAGCATGTCAGCTTCAGAATTAATTGCTGTCGTAGTCATTACCCATCTTGAACACATAGATGTCCAGTCTTCACCCTTTTGAAGCAATTATCAAGTACATTAACAAAAACTGGATGAGAACTTGATTATCGGTTATAGATAACTTGGAAAAATTGGAACTGAACCATCAGTTGATTATAACTTTGTTTTGGTAAGTTAGATATAAAATTTTGATTGGTATAGTAAACTTTTCTCTGCCTTTAAAGCGGTGGCTGTATGTACAGATTAGTACTCTGTACTGCCAGTGCCCTTCCCCGCCCCTCTTCACCCCTCCTGGTTTTCACCACTTTGGCTCTTTTCCCATCAAACTGAATACAATCTGGTCCAGCTGGTAGCTCAACATGGGTCCACTACTCGCGGATGTGTAAAGATTTTTCTGTCGCTGGCAAAACTCTTGAAAGATCTTCAGTCACCGCTGTCTCCCTGCATGCCTCCTTCATCCTTTTACAAGTACTGAAATAGCTGGAAATCGCCGACTCTTTTGTACTGTTTGTGAAAAATCTTTATGCAAAGTGCAGTATTCTATTCAAGTTAACGGGTGAACTCTTGAGGAGTTTCTGATGCTATGTATAAGACGAGAGAAAAGGGGGAGGAGCCCTCCCTACTCCTATCCCAAAAGGGGCGAAACAAGACAAGTGTTTCGCATTTTTATTGATTTCTGTTAATGTTAAGAATTACTTGTTTATCCATTTGTCTTCTTGTTTTCTGGATCAATGGGTGAATCATACTGAGTCGGGTTCTTTTGTTCTGCAGCAAGATTTTTTCCGTAAGCTGATGGATTTATTTAGGATTTCCGAAGATCTGGAGAATATTGAGAATCTTCACATTATTTTCAAAATAGTGAAAGGAATCAGTTAGTATTTCCTACTTGTCTCCCATTTTCTTTTGGGTATGCTTTGGCTTATTTTATGGGATTTAATTAATCAGCATGAAATGGTTTCTTGCAGTGATGCTCAATAACACTCAGATCTTTGAAAAAATGTTTGGTGATGAGCTGATAATAGATATTATTGGGTGTCTTGAATGTATGTTTTTGATCCTATTGCTTTCAACTTTTAGTTAAAATGTCTTTTTTTAATTACAATAGAACTCTTTGTTTAATTATTATATACTGAATGGCCAACCCCCTCCTCCAACCTCACATTGATCTCATTTTGGAATGTCCTGACGACGTGATTCATATTTTGGTCAACAGATGATCCAGAGGCTCCTCATGTTCATCATCGCAATTTTCTCAAAGAGCATGTGGTCTTTAAGGAGGTACACTGTTTCTTTTCTACTCCTTTTCTTCCTGCTGCAATAGTACCTCTGAGGAATGTTTGCTGAAATGTCTTCAATGTTAGTTCAGTTTGCATTTATTGATATCTGTTATTTCCTTGTGGGCGTGTTAGGCTATATCTATTAAAGATCCGATAGTACTATCGAAGATACATCAAACATACCGAGTTGGCTATCTTAAGGTGATTGTGTTCTTTTACTTTTTAGATCACATCCTTGTACCATCAACATCAATGTAAGTTACAGTTTGTGGGCTTACTTTCAGGATGCCATTTTGCCTCGAGTGTTGGATGATGCTATAGTTGCAAACCTTAATTCCATAATCCATTCAAACAATTCAGTTGTAAGATTTTCTTCCTGAAGTTAAAATGTTCTTTCTTCTGGTTAAAATATAGTTCCTGACTGTTTGGTTTTGATATAGGTTGTATCTCTCTTAAAAGATGATAGCACCTTCATTCAGGATTTGCTTGGAAAGTTGAAGTTGCCTTCTACATCTGCAGAATCAAAGAAAAATTTGGTAAAGAAAATTGTTGTTTCCTCTTTCTTTTGGGTTGCCTCTGTTGCATTGCAGCTATTAGTTGATTTCTTTTTTCTTTTTTTCTCAGAAGACATCTAATAGTTCATTATGTTGTCAGCTTCTGATAACTGCTTGTTCGTTTAGTCATTGGACTGATCTATTTGTTTTGTTGGTCGGTCATTCTCTTATATTTTCTTTGCTTGCTGTTTTCTCATTAAATTTGAATTGGTAAAAGCAGAAACTTGAGGGTAATTGATTATCCCAAACCCCCCAATATTATGCAAAAATCCATATATTTATTATTTTCAAATGTAAACGGTGCGTGGGTTTTGCACATCCTGGTCCTGACCAGCATTATGGTTATGAGTTCTAATACAATCTAGGGAGGAATCTGAGTGGAATCCAGGATCGTCTCCTTCAACCTATTGATTAATAATTATGTGTAGGCTAGATTTGTGGTCTAGAATCAACTGGTGAAAATTGAAAGTAAAATTTTATTATTAAGTCAACTGGTAAGAATTACCTGAGCTCCATCCTTTCCTCTAAGGATCTGATTGTGTCAAGATCCTCTCCCCTCTTATTACTCATCTGGTTAGATATAAAATTTGTTCAATGGAAATGTAGGAAAACCTTGAGCTTAGGTGGGAGTGCAATTGGTAAAATTAAATATCCTTGCATCTGTTTAACATTAGTTCCAAAATTTACTACTTATGCTACTTTCCTGTAGTCGAGTTTGTTCTGTGATGTGCTATACAATTATTGTCTTTTGTTTCACTATGAATCCAAAAACCTGTTCCTAGCATTTGGCATGTTCTTGCGCTGATTATATTCCTTTATAGTGCACTCCTTTGTCAGTTATTCTTGAAATGTTGGTAGTATTATCACCTTCTACTTTTTTGTTCCTTATTCTGATGTTTATCGGGAGATCTGGGAAAGGGTATTTGTAGTTTCATCATTACTGTACTTATTGTTTTTTCCTTTTCTTGGATTGGGCAGGTGCACTTTTTGCATGAGTTTTGTACTCTGAGTAAGAGTTTGCAGGTGGTCCAGCAACATCGTCTATTTAGGTATGCAGCACATGCTGCATCTTTCGTATTGATATCAGTCTAATATATCTTATGTTGCTTTCATAGCAAATGAAGCTGATAGAACTGCAAATACTATTATGGTTGCAGGGATCTTGTTAACGAAGGCATATTCGATATCATAGCTGATGTTTTGGAGAGCCAAGACAAGAAGCTAGTCCTGACGGGGTAATGGACCATATCGTTATATTTTAGCAAGTAGACTCTTTTCCTTTTCCTTTCGTCTTTTTAACTGATTGTAGTTTTTGCTTCCCTGAAATTCTCATCCAAAATGATTCTAACTGATGCAGGACAGACATCCTCATTCTTTTCTTGAATCAAGATCCAAATCTTCTGCGGTCTTATGTAATTCGCCAGGAAGGTCTTGCTCTATTTGGGCTTCTGGTGAGCAAAAAATTGGTTTTTTCTTCTTTTCCTTAGAATTTTAACATCAACTTTTGCCTGATGGTTGAGACTAATGGAATATCCAGTATATCAGTGTGACTCTGACTGGTGGTTACCTTCTCTTAAGATACATTCATTCATGTAACATTTATTTGTTGTTGCAATGATGTGCTTCAATATATGGATTTTAATATCTAATGCCTGCCCCCTCCAATATGTTCTTCTGAGGCATCTTCTGTCATGTGTGAATGCTCAGTTATTCTATGCTGTGAATGCGGTGCTTGATTCATGATATAAATAATTGGATAAGTGGTTGGTCTCTCCTCCATTTCTCATCTTTTTGACGTTTCCTGTTTCCTTATGCTGGATGTTTTTTTAATTGTAGCAGAAAGACAAGTCTTTGTGGCTTAGACCATATTTGTTAATTTTAGTACACATCTTCTTTTTCTTGGCTTTATGTTACTATCAAATGGTTTTGGAGAAGTGTTTGGTCTCTCCTCCATTTCTCATCTTTTTGATGTTTCCTGTTTCCTCATGCTGGATGTTTTTGTAATTTTAGCAGAAAGACATGTCCTTTTTGTGGCTTAGACCATATTTATTAATTTTAGTGCCACCATGGAAGGTACTCAAAGTAAGTGATAGCATGCTTCAAATTTGCAGGTCAAAGGTATGCTGACAGATTTTGAGGATGATATGCACTGCCAGTTTCTTGAAATTCTGCGGAGTCTCTTGGATTCATATGCATCAGGATCACAGGTGCTTTGCTTATAGCTTTTCTGGTTTTGCCATGACAGTTCTAGCTTTTTATTTTTTTGGGGGAGTTAAATTTTAGTACCTTGTCCAAAAAAATCTGGGTAGTCAAGTTAATGATGGGGTTGGCTCTTTGAAGATAATGTTCATTGTGCTTTTTACCTTATGGATCTAGCATTTTGTCTCTTATGTCTTCCCAAGTATAGTGATGGTGAGTGCTCTTTAACAAATTCTATTCCGGACTGATAATATCTGACCTCCACTTGTGGAATTACACTGTGTATGTTGTTGTTTGTTACTGATAAAATCTGACCTGTCTAAGTGGAGAAACTGCCTTTTAATATTCTGATCACGTCTAGTGTTTGTTCGCTAGATGTATGTGTGTTCATACTAGGAGAGATAGGATTAGGAATGAAGATATTTGGGACAAGGTGGATGTGGCCTCCGTGGTGGACAAGATGAGGTGGCGAGGCTCAGATGGTTCGAGCATGGGAAGAGGAGATGCACAATGCTCCAGTGAGGAGATAACTATGGTGGGTATTAGGAGAGGTAGAGGTAGGCCGAAAAAGAATTGGGGAGAGTGATTAGTTGACATGGCACACATGCAGCTTACCGAGAACATGACTCTAGATAGGAGGATATGGAAGTCGAGGATTAGGGTAGAAGGTTAGTAGGTCTCTTATTAGTATTATTATTATTAGTACTCTCCTACTACACTATACTTCGATTTTACTTGTACTTGTTGTTTCCTATGCTTCGGTTATCGTATTATTTGTTGTTGCTACTGTTCTTTTCTCCATTATTTTCTCTATGGTTTCTTCATTTCTCTATTTCCTTTTCTTACTGATTTGATGTGCGGTACTTGAGCTGAGGTTCTATCGGAAATCTTTTTACCCCCACATGGTAGGGGTTAGGCTGTGTACACACCACCGTCCCAGACCTCACTTTGTCACTTTGTGGCATTACACTGGGGACATTGTTGTTGTTGTCTAGTGCTTGTTCGCAAATGTAGGGAAGGGTAATGATTAAGGATTGGATTATAGAGGAAGACGGAAACAGTAGACAGTGGGGGGAAGAAACTCGCTTTGGTACCATATTTCTCTCTTTTCTGAAGTTCTAAAGATATATCCATGGACAATTTGAACTTGTAGAGGCATTACTGCTTTAGGTGGTTTATTATCTGCCTGTGGAGGCACTACTATTTTAGGCGGTTCAGCATCTGCAAACTTGATAACCCAGGGCTTTGGTTGAAGGGCAAAGGTAGCACAACACAAGATGTGTGGCAGGCACACGTAATGAGTTTTAGGCCTGCCCTGGATCAAGTTTGGTAGTTAAATGGAAAAGGTTAAAGGAGTCTGCCCATTGTCCACCTAGTTTCAAAACTAGAATCAATAGATTTCCTGGTTATCGAAAAACAAAGTATCTCCAATTTGATTCCCTTGTGCTTTGGGATGGGGATTAGTTTTTCTGTGACTTAATTGCTTTTTGAAGTATTAGATGGCTATTGTTTGAGAAAAAAACAAGAAAATGCACGTGTCTCCTCTTTAATTGCATTAGTTCTTTGATGAGGTGGTTCACATAATCCACATGGCATCAGAGTATGCAGAGATCCCGAGTTCGTGTTTCACCGATCCCTTGTTATGGAATGAAAATTTTGGGTGCTTGGCTTTGCACAGATCCCCTCCTTCCACACATAAAGGATGTGTTCAGCACATAAAAAATAAGCAAAAGTGTCTCTCATCTAATTGTTCTTACATTTCAACAACTATTTTGATATCTTGTTTTTATTATTTTCTGTTAATTTTGTTTCAGAGAGAGACCATTGTTGAAATCTTCTACGAGAAGCACCTAAGTCAACTCATTGATGTTATAACATCATCTTGCCCGACGGATGGTATCACGCAAACTGTCAGTAACTCTGAGAGCTCTGATGGAGAAACTGGAAAGCAAAGTAGTGTCAAGCCTGAAATACTACTAAATATTTGTGATCTCCTATGTTTTTGTATCGTGCACCATCCTTACAGAATAAAGTAATCTTCTCATCTTGGTATGGAATTACTTGGTTCTTAAATGCTAAATTTAATTATTTGGTTTAATGTGGATTCTTTTCTGTGTTTCAGGTGCAACTTTCTTCTTAATAATGTGATAGATAAAGTTCTGTTTCTGACACGAAGAAAAGAGAAGTACCTGGTAGTTGCTGCTGTTAGATTTATGAGAACTCTTATTTCCCGCAATGTGAGTTGTTACTTCTATTAAGCAAGAGAGTGTTGTCTGTGGACATGACTGAATTGATCAAGTTTTGATTTATTTGTACTCTATGGTGAATGTTTTGCCCCATTAAATGCTCTTTTACATGTTTTAATAAGTAGCCCCTAGGCCTTGGTTAAACGATAAATGAAGTATAGCGCGGTATACGTGGTAGGCGCATGTCATGAGTTCGAACTTTTGCTTCAACTGGGATTGGGCCAGTTAATTTACAGGGAATATCTGGGTCATTAAAATAAAAGTTTTTTTTGCATAGCACTGTAGACGGGCCTGTAATTTTTCTTTTAGTGGTCCCCTCCATATTTCTGTCTTGTTCTGTTTGTCTTGTGGTGATTCATGAGTGCCCAAGAGACTTGGTAAATGTTGAATGAAACTGGTTTTGCCATCTTATGCAGGTTTTTATCTGATATAACTAGGTAAACTGCGCTTGAAGTACTTTAGTGCCCTGTTTGGATAAGCTTATAAAAAGCAACTTATAAGTCAAACGCTAAAAACCATATGCAGGTTTTTATCTTGTGCAGTTTTTTTTTAATGACCCTATCTTATGCAGGTTTTTATCTGATAATAACTAGGTAAAACTGGTAGGACTTGAAGTACTTTAATGCCCTGTTTGGATAAGCTTATAAAAAGCAACTTATAAGTCAAAAGCTAAAAACCATAAGTAGGGGATGCCTGCTTTTGGCTCATTTAAAAACCTTTTTGGGCCTAAAGGTGGCACTTTTTAAGTTTTCCAGACACCTCCAAAACTAAAAAAGTGCTTAAAAGCCAAAAGCACCTAAAAATAAGCTAATCCAAACACCCCCTTAGACTCCTAGAGTCCACTGAGGCATAGAATAGGGGTTGATCAAAATTAAGAATCTTATCCACACTTCGATCTAGTAATTAACTTTTTGATATTATGAAAGATTTTGTGCAACAAAAAAATGTAAAAGTAAGATGATGAAGCTCTTCAGTGCAACACAGATAAGTTTTCACCCTCTAATTAAATCCTCTACCCTGCGATTTTATGTGCATCAATTGAGTTTACATGTGCTAAAAGCCTTGGTAACCATAACTTATGAGATAGATTAGTAGGTTTGAGGTAAGGTCACTATGATTGAGTTGTTCAAGAGAATTTGTTGCAACATTGAACATTTTTGCATACTGTAGAAGTTGTAATTGCTAAAATGACATGGGAGATTGTAGGTTTCATATGGTACCATTCAGAATTCAAACATTATCTTCTTTCTTGATCCGTCAGTGTACATTAATTTTCTAAGAATGGTTTCAAAATCTTGGAGCAGAATATGATAGGTTATGCTTCTTTTTCCGTTACCTGTGGGGCCAAAAGTAAATTTTTATTCAACTATTTGATTAAGCGTGTGACTGTGAAGCGACCTTACTAGTTCTTTAGGGATGCTAGACAGTGCCTCTGTTTTGGTTGTAGTGCTTAAATGTCCTTAAGTTGGTGGAAATTCTTGAAAGTCTAGAATAATAAGATAAATGTCTTGTATTTAATAGACACTCAAGAACTAGGATTTTCCTCATTTCATGTAACCTAACTCCTATATAATGAGTCGATTTGTATAACCAACCAATTTCGGCTAGAGTTTTTCTCTCTTCTTCTTATGTCATTTCACATGGCCAATAAGCTACAAATTTGGTAGACTGAACTCTGAAGTATATTTTTATGTTCATCATCGAGTGTTTCCCGTCTGTATATTTGTGAATATATTAAAATTCTTCTGAGTACGAACTGCAGGATGAGCATTTGATGAACTACATAGCAAAGCACAATCTTTTAAAACCAGTTGTTGATGTCTTTGTTGCTAATGGAGATCGCTACAATCTTCTAAACTCAGCTGTTCTTGAACTTTTTGAGCATATTCGTAAGGTTGCATCTTACTTCCTTGACCTGCTAGACTGCAAAAGTTAATGTGACATGGCTTCTCTTATTTCTTAGGATCTGACATGATATAATGCAGGATAACTTGAAGATATTACTCAAGTATTTAGTCGATTCATTCTGGGATGAACTGGTCAAGTTTGAAAAGTTGACATCTATCCACTCTTTGAAAATTAAATATGAGCAGGTATTATTCATTGGGCCTGTTGTTCACCATTACACTCTTGATAGTGAACCTTGGCTCATAATGGTTTTGGGTCTTTTGTAGTCCCTAGACTGTTCAGAAACGAGAAGTATCGGCAATCTATTAGATGACCCTAGGAAGCGAGTTGATGACCGCTGTTTAGAGAAAGAAGAAGAAGAATATTTCAATGAAGAGAGGTATGCCTTTACTTTTTTGCATGTAAAATGTTTTATATGGTATTCACTGAATATGTGTATCCTTCAGTGACGAGGAAGATTCTGCCTCAGCATCCGTGACTAATGCAAGTAGAGCGCAGTCTCAGCCGGCCTTGCCTAATGGATCTTCTCCAAGCGTCTCACCTGTGAGGTAAGTAACTGTTACTGCTGGAATTTGGATTTATTAAACTAAGGGAACATATTTTGAGACTCCTGTTCTTTAGATCTGGGGGGCTTGTTGATTATGATGATGATGAGGATGATGAAGATTATAAGCCACCACCTAGGAAGCAGTCAGATAATTCTGATGAAGATGGGTCAGTCGAGTCTTTCCCGTTGAAACATAAGCTATCACAGAAAGAAGAGCCTGAGCCAAAAAGGTTGCAGCGTATTGCCAAAGGTTCAAAGTCTCGTGACAGTGTTTTTGCTGCTTTATGCTCAACCTTAAGTCAAGCAGTTTTACCCTCTAAAAAGATGGGTAGTACAGCACAAGATGGTCCATGCTCAGATGGAGACGAGAAATCTGTCGAGTCCAACCATGAGGAGAAAGGGAATTCTACTGATAATGGGAGTGCTGATTTGGATAATCATGACCACCGAGAACCAAATGGTCCTAAAAGTTTTTCTGAAAGCATGCACAGTTCTCCTGATAATAGGCAGAGAGGAGAGGACTATCCATTAATACCTCCAAAATCATCGCCTGAAATGGCTGTAAATGGATCATGACTCCTCTTTTGAGATCATCATGCTATATTGACTCCTACCATGATCTACAAGATATTGCTTGAGCTTGTGCTTGCTTCAAATCAGCCCTCTGTACAACTTCGACATGAGTGATGATCTAAGAGGCAATTCGATTGTTGAATTCCGTAACTATTGGAGGAGGGGAGTCTGTACAGTGTTGTTGCAAGCGTGGGAGAGAGATTAGCCACCGTCTTGAGTTTTCTCTTTCATTTAGCATTTCCAATTGCTCCTGTAAAACATTACATAGCTATAGAATTTTGGTTACTCCTATTCTTTGGTTTTATCTCTACCCCCAACTCCATCTTCACTTTCCCTAGTTATGTGCACTTGTATGCAATGTATAGGGCATCAACTTTTGCCCTTGAAAGGTTTATTCTTCAATTTAGAGAGGTCAGTGCTGCTTGAGGCCAAGTTTTCTGTTTCAATGTTGCCTAACTGTATATTAAAATTTGAATGGGACAATTAACATTTACTGCATATATGTACATAGACTTTACAGTGGTAAGCTCATTTGGCTTCTTTTCCCCCCCTCACATCTCTTTGCTACTCTACTTGTGAAGTTCAGTGGGTTCTCTCTTTTGTATCTCAACAACTTTCTATTGTATTTTCACCATAACTCTTACTTTTGTATTTGTCAAACCTGCTTTGAAAGCACTTCTCTTGAATCGAGGGTTTATTGGGAACATCTTTTGCCTCACACAAGGTAGAGATAAGGTTTGTGTACACTCCATATCTAGTAGAAGATCTCACTTGTGGGATCACACTGGAACGTTGTTGTACCTCCACAACTTAACGGTTTTTAGTTAATTATTTGAAAGAATGAATGAATAATGACAGAAAAAGATCCTCAATATGTGTAGGTCAAGTTTGTCTTTTTGGAAATCCCTTTACCCTGCAAAGATAGGAATAAAGATGCATACATTTCATTCTTTTCAGACTTAACTTGTGCAACCACATGGTGTGGTTTACGATTTTGCCCTTTTTTCCATGCCTCTCTCTTGTCTGCTTAATTTCTTTCTTTCTTGTGTAGTAAAACATGATGGAGATGTGTTGGTTGATTTTGGTCATTGGTGTTTTTTTAGTCTCACATTAAAAATGGTCATTATTAGTGCTTTTGGGTTGACCACATCTTTTTATTTTTATTTTTTGGAGTTTTAGAAGACTTTTTTTTCTAAATGGTGAAGTTTTCCACAAGTTTGTCTTTTTGTGTTCCATTCCTCTTTTCGAGGCTTACCCATAGGAAACAAGATTACAAATACCAATTTGAGAATTCAATATCATGTGTTTCATACTTTGCATTTCAACTAATGAGGTATTAAATTTATTAATTAAATTTATACGCTTCTTAATAAATAATGATTGATATTCGATAGTTAACGACTATGTCTTTAATGTTTCAAGCTTTTCAATCGTTCGATTTTTCAATTACGTTGTTTTAAAAGAATTTATCATAACTTCAATAAAATAATTTTCTAGCAGAACTTCGATAAGCGAGAGGGGTAAGCCATAAATCCATCCCTTCTAGTCAATAATCTTTTCATAATCCTGAATTATTATTAAAATAATCCATTAAGATTTTGTCATTGTGTCCAATAATTAGTCGCCACGTCATAGTGATGACGCGTCACTCGCCATCTTAAAAATCTTCACTTTCTTTATATTTATTATATTCTCCCCCACCAATTTTCTTCTTCATTATCATTATCGGTGCTACTTTTTTTGGACCGGCGGTGGGTTTTACGGTGACCGGAGACGGCGGCGACGGCAGTGTCAGCGGCTCAGAATAATAGATATGGCGGAGGACAAGTATAATCTGAAAAATCCAGCGGTGAAGAGAATTTTACAGGAGGTTAAAGAGATGCAATCAAATCCTTCCGATGATTTCATGAGCCTTCCTCTTGAGGTTTCAATTTAATTCCTTAATTTTCCTCTTTTTTCTAATGAAATCGATCTTATCCTTTCATGTTTTATTTGTTTTTTCCTCTTTGGATCTAGAATTTTAATGTGGTGCATTTTTTGCTTTGTGAGATTCAAATTAATTGAAGTTTGATATTAAAAAAAATGAACTTTTTAGGTGAATTGCAAATTATATATGTTAATTTTAAGAATTGAGGATTAATGTAGTTTGATTTAGCTCAGGAAATTAGTCTAATTCACTTGCCATGATCAAAACCTTTTGAAACAAGTGGCTGTAGGTAAATTTGCTGGATCCATCTGAAAGTTAGCTAAATTTACTGGGGATAAGCAAAGAAGTGTGAAATAAATTGGAGAATTTGTCTGCTTGTATGAGTGTTGATGTGAATAGGGTGTGTGGTTAGTTGGAATTTGAATAGAGGGTATTGCTAATTTGCTTGTCGCGAGGGATGGGGAGGTGGGAGTGTATTTGTTTGCTTTTTTTTGCTATGGAAGTGAGATTTGATGGTTTACCGTTTTGGCAAAAGCTTGTTTGCTAGTATTTACTGCTGACAGAGTTAATGAAATTGCAAATTGGACAAGGCAGCAACCAGTACAATGAGGTCTAGTGAGGCTAGGATGTACACAGACGTTACCCTACCTTTGTGGGGTAGACCCTCAGCTCAAAAGAAAATAAGACAGCAAACTAGCAAGATATGAAACACCCTCTCCCAGCAACCAGTGATTTCTGGTATTTAAAAATGATAATTGTCGTTCTACATAAGAATGCTCATGATATATAACTCTTAAGCTTTGTTAAAAATTTCTTAGGCATAGAGTTTTTATGATATATGTTAAGGTTAATAGTACGATGATTGAGCTCCATGCTCTTCTAGCTGTCAGTTTGATGTCTCTGTGCTGTTATGTATGCTATACATGGTCAAGATTTGATTTTTAGGCATTTTCATTATATTCTTATGAGGTAATATGTGCATTTAAGATCCTGAGTTCATCACTGGTAAATGAATTTCATCATAATTGCCTCTGTCAAGTCAATATAACTTTCAAAATGTTGTGTCTTGCATGAAATTCTGTATACAAATGGCTGGTTATCTTCCTGTTACAAGTTATTTTTAATACTAAAAGTTGCACAATGACAGTAATTTAAAGCTGAAACTTTATGTTACCTTTTCAGGAGAACATATTTGAATGGCAGTTTGCAATCAGGGGTCCCCGAGATTCCGAGTTTGAAGGGGGAATTTATCATGGACGAATCCAGTTGCCTGCCGAATATCCTTTCAAGCCTCCTTCTTTCATGCTTTTGACAGTGAGTTTCTTTCTGTTTTAAAAGCTTGTCTTACTCCTTGAGTCATTTTATGGAACAAGGTTTAGTAATTATAATAGGGTGAGCTTTGTCGGTCAAACCCCACCCTGCCATTAGCAGACTTTATAGATTAGGCTGGGCAGGGTGCTAATAAGTTTTGATGTGAAAAAAAGGGATAAAAACAGGCATCATGGGAAAAAGAGGCTAAGAGATTTGTAATTCAAGTGGAAAGTAAGCAAATCTTAGGAAAGTCTTACCATAGGTGGCAAAGGGGGGGGGGGGTCTGTCTTGTGGGGTGGGGCAAGCTACAAACAGGAGAAGCCATACGCTTTCTCATTCCATTACCATCTACGTTTAGAGTTGATTCATTTCATGTTTTATAATCTGCTAACTCATGGTTTTGCTCTTTTCAGCCAAATGGACGTTTTGAAACCCAAACCAAGATTTGTTTGAGTATTTCTAATCATCATCCTGAGCACTGGCAACCGTCATGGAGTGGTAACTTCATTATTCTCTCTACCATTCTTCCCAATAGTGTTCTTTTCTTGGGATATGTTGATAGATACCCTGTTTATGTGAAAGCAATAGAACAGTTCCTCTTGTTGCAAATTTTAGGCAATGACATGTTAGGACATAAAAAGATATCTTCATCTGCATGAGTTGGAAATTTCCCTCGAAAATTCTATGCTCCATTGCTTTTAACTTGTGGCTGTATTTAGCTGAGTTTAAATTATTGAATATAGCATGAGGTTGTGTTGATGGATGTAAAAGACAGAGGATATGATTGAATATGTGTGCTAACTTTTTTATGATGGCTACTGGTGTACTGTACTTGAGCAAATAAAAAAATGCAGACACTGTAGCAGGCAAAAGTTTCAAATCAAAAAGTGAAGTGTGAGCAACCTTTTTTTGCAATTATTATTCCTTAGTTGTATTGACTAGAGAGAAGCATTTTTCGGTGGATCAAACTACTGTGTGGTATAGTCTTCTGAATTAATGGATGCTGCTTCCCATGTTTTGGTCAGGTGCACAGCTACTGAAGCTGATCTGTATTTAATTGTTTTACTTATGATGTGCAGTTCGCACTGCGCTGGTAGCTCTGATTGCATTTATGCCTACCAGCCCAAATGGTGCCCTTGGATCACTAGAATACACAAAGGAAGAAAGGCGTGTTTTAGCTATTAAATCTCGTGATGTGGCTCCAAGATATGGGACTCCTGAGCGCCAGAAGCTGATTGATGAGGTATAGCATTATCTGAATATCATTTTGACATCCAATCTGTTGTTATCTGCGGGCATGAGAATTATTAGTTTGTTTATTTTATAGATACATGAATACATGCTAAGCAAAGCACCCCCAGTTCCTCAAGCTACTACCTCGCCATCTCCTGAAGAACAGAACAGTAATAGAGAGGACGAGGTTCAAGAGAGTCCTGAGAACCCCAGCAATGATGCTGCTGAAGAAAGACATCCTAATCCATCTGTTGCTGACACAACTACTGAAGAGAGACGTGAATTGGCTTTAGATGCTGATCCTGTACAGGCACCTATAGAGCCCCCTGCTCTACGGCCTAATGAGCATCGGATATTGCATACACCTCAACAGAGCATTCCGAGGCAGGCTGATGACCGTATGTTCACATGGGCAGCAGTTGGACTTACAATCGCAATACTTGCACTTCTGATAAAGAAATTCATGAAAGCTAATGGACACGGTGCTGTCTTTATGGATGAATCGTAAATCTACCAGCAGTAATTATGGAGTTTGACAGGCCATATGATTGGCAATTTGCTTCACTTTCGACCAGCGTATGCAGAAAAAAATGTAGTGTATTTATCCTTTTGCTATTGTGACATCGATTATAAAGATTGTTCAATGTGTAAACATGATTTACCAGATGTTATTTTTAGTGTTATTGTATAGAAAAAAAATTGTCTTCTCTCTGAGATGTGAAGAAGTTAAGATGAAGCAAAGAAATTCAGTTTGACATTGGCTGGTTTCTTTATATTCTTAATATTCAAAAACATGCATGTATGTGTGTTGTTCAAGTAAAAGAGTAATACAGTCGGATTTCTCTATAACAATTTTCCATACCTAACAAGTTCATGTGTTCTTTGGGAACCGATTTTTATGTTATGCTATATTATACGTTCATAACAACATTTTGCTGTAGCAACAACAACAACAAATTTAGTGACCAGAGAGGGTCGAGTGTATGTAGTTCTTACCTTGCCTTTGAGAAGGTAAAGAGTTTCTTTTCGATAGACCTTTAGCTGGACGAAAGATGAAAAAGATGCAACAAGAAGAAGAAAATAAGCCAAAATATATACGGTCATCGTTCAAAGACGCAACAATAACAAGCAGAAGCAACAACAAGAAAATAAGCCAACAAATGACGTAGTTACAGAGAAGTTTGACTTTGAATACAGTAATAAAACAAACATAGATATAATTTGAAATCTCCGTATAATAATTTCTCAAGCATAGTGCAGTAAAAATGCAAACAAAAGAAACTAAAATTGCAACAAAAACATAAACTACTAAAGAAAAAAATTGTTAGCATGAAATTCCTTTGGCAGTCTTCTTATATACATTGCTAATTTTCCACTTATTTTTCTTCTTGTATCCATTAACTTTCTCACAAAGTCCACTATAATAGAAATCCTTGACATCAAACTCCACATGAAGCCTCATCATAAGTTTAAAAATCTCATCATCATTATACAAACTGCTATCCAAAATCTCCCTATCTGTCAAATAACTTACATCATCTGCAGACCTCGCAAGACTTTTCATGAGGTAAACGTAAGACGCGACGTGCTTCGTGCCACTTTTAAAGGTACCACATTGCTCCAATGCCACCATATTCTTGAACAAAACCTCAGAGTAGCTATGTATTTTCAATGATGGGATTTCCAAGACTCTGCCTTTAGTGAATCTTACATTCATGACACTATCACTTATTGCTTTCTTGAACTTGATCCCTACATCATGAAGATGTAATACATGGTGCATATGTTTTTGTGTTCCATTTGAGTGAATTTGTGGACTTGTTGGAAGATAACAATGATGAATCAAGTCTAATATATGGTGAACATTAGGACCAAATTTCTCTATAGTTACAAGTCCTTCACCAGGAATCAATTTTCTAAAGAAGAGTAAGGCAAGTTGCATGAGGGAGTAAGTACATTCTTTAGGAATTGGAACTAAGTGAAACATTTGGTGAAGGATGAAAAATGGGATTTGATTTTCGAGTAGAATCAAGTCACATCTTAGACGGAAAAACATCTCATAGTTGATAAAGAGTATGTCATCTCTACGTCGAAAACCCTTTATAGCAAACTTGATAAAGAGTTCAATGAGAAAACCACTATCAAGTAACATCATTTGAACAAACTCATTACTTCCAATTTGTTCAAATGTGTTTTCACCAAAGCATTTTCTTGCTTTGTCTTCTAAATTTCGAAGTGTTTTCACACAATTATCTAAAATGGTTTGTGAGTTTATTGGTTTTCTACTAACAAGTGTGTTGAGATAACACCACTTATGTTCCTCCATGGTTTTAAGGTTATCAACTCCATAATGAAAAGGACCTATTGAGACTAATTTAGGAGAGTAACTATATTCACTTCCCTTTTTAAGTTCTTGAGGAACTCTGTTGATACGACGAAAACTTGAGATATTTTTCATCTTTTCATCAATTGATTGTGCAAGATCTTCTTCTTCTTGCGCGATATCGTGTAATACATGATCATTTCTCTTTACATTTGTGTAAGATATATCTTCTTCCTTCATCTTTCCTTGAGACATGAGTAGAATTGGCTCCCTCCAAAAGCCTTACTTCATTAAACTTTTTAAATGACTGCAAAAACAAGGAAAAAATAAATCAAAAACCTCAAATTTGTACTACTTCACCTCCAACAATCGCGCTAAGCAAGGACGAATTCAAGATTTAGAGTCAGTGCATTCTTTTTTTTATAAAATGTGTCAACTTTTTACGTAATCACAATTCATATCTATAGTCAGAGCTAGACGTAGTAGATTTTTTCAAATATGCTACGGCTAAGGGGTTGGGGGGGATTATAGGGTGTAAGGGGTGAAATAAAGTTACCAGATGAATGCAAATCAGAATATGTTGTTGATGACAAAACCATAAAATGTAGAAATATATGATGATTGTTAGGTGTTATAAATGTGTCTAACATGAGAGAAACTTGTATCTTTTTATGAGTTGAACATGTAGGAGAAGTCATTATTTGTTTACTTCATTTTGAGAGAAGCATTGTTTAGTCAGAAAGCAAAGTATTGTTGGCAAAGAAAAACTATGTATTAATTACTTTTATGAGAATCTAGGAATATTTTACAACAATATTTGAGTATAGCAAAAGAATATAAACATTCTTAGATTCTGCCAATGCTCTGCTGAAATTTACCTTCCCAACATGTACTGATTATTGAAGAGGAGCCAGAGCTTTAGAGTCACAGTAAAGTTGTTTCTGACCTATAGCTTATTGATTTGAGCCGTGAAAGTAGTCATTGATGTTTGTATTACGGTAGAATATCTACAACACACCTCTTAAGATGTGAGTCTTTTCCAGACGAATACGGAATACTATATGCACTGGATTGCTATTTAACTCGTAGTGATTATTGAAGCACATTGAAGAAACACACATAATATTTATGTGCTAATAGAAAGTGTATTCATGTCTTTTGTTACATTAACTTTCAGGGTAAATGATAAAAAAAATTAAGCATAAGACATAAATGCATTTTTTAATTTGGCTTCAGCTAATATCTTTATTCTTCAATTTTGAATAAGCACAAGTAGACACTTGAACTTGTATAAAGTCGAACAAATAGGCACACGCATCATACATGACATAATCCACATAGGATGCAAATTGTCCTACGTGTATTATGCCACATAAGACGTGTGTATCTATTTATTCAACGTTATACAAGTTTAAGTGTCAACTTGTGCACATCCAAAGTCGAAGGGCATAAATATGAAATGAAGTCAAGTTAAAGGTCATATGTATTATGCCAAAATGAAACAATATAATTGTCCTACGTGGATTATGTCACGTAGGACGTGTGTATCTATTTATTCAACTTTATTTAAATTTAATCGTGTACTTGTGCACACCTAAAGTTAAAAGACATATATGTGAAATGAAATCAAGTTAAACGAGCTATATAACAATTGTCCAAACCAGCCATAAAAAAAATATCAATATTTAAAATGTGTGAAAATCGACTTAGACCGCCACTAATTTATCTTTTATTTTTTATTTAATAGAAGACTGAAAAAGCGACGCCTACGAGGAACTCAGAATCTCTCCTCTCTCTAGTGGCTATGGCGATTCCTTCAAATTCCTTCTAAGAGTAGTGTGGAAAACCCTAATTGTTCTTCTTCGAAGCTTCTAGAAACCTTTCCAATGGCGTTCTGGTGGCCGCTGATTGTTATCGCTGTCGCATTTGCGATCTGTAGATTACTGTTGATGCTCATTCCTGACAATGTCCCTTCCATTGATGTCGACACTTCTGATGGTAAGCTTCCATACTAATTTTGCTGTTTTGAAGTATTTTCATATTGCTTATTGAAATGTTGTAGTAGTTATTCATTTAGTTCCAATTTATATGACATTTTAAGCTAATTTTGAAGCTATATTAGATTAGATTAGATCAATTTGATATTTTAGAATTAAAATTTAGATAATATAAGTTGATATTCTTTTAATGATGAAAAATGCATGTTGAAATGGGGGTTAAAGTTGACATAGTTTGAGTCTCGGAAAGTAGAAGGTGTAGATTAGTTGATTTATTTTTTTTAAAATTAACTCCTTATGGTATAAGCTAATTTAGATTAGATCAATTCAATGTTTTGGAAAAAATAAGATGATATAAGTTGACATTCTTCTCATGATGAAAAATGCATGTTTTTTGTTTTCTTACTCCTTGTGGTAGTAGGCTTCTTTGGACTATTTTTCCCTTGAGTTGAGGGTCTATCGGAAATAGCCTTTCTACTTTTGTAGGGGTAAGGTCTACGTAGTCTCTACTCTCCGTAGGCACCACTTTGTGAGATTATACTGGGTATGTTGTCGTTGTAGTCCTTATGGTAGTACAGTGTTGATATTTTTGAATCTATTACAATGTTGGTTGCTTAATAGTGTTTTTTGTATTGTAGTGTTGGACGATGGGAATCAGACTAAAGACAACAGCTTCATTTATGTAAGTAATGAATGAAATGCCTACTTGCTTAGTGGAGTTTTGGTACTTTTATTTGATGTTGATTCAAACTGTAGATGGTATCAGTTTGTGTTTTGCTTGTTTTTGTATAATTTTTTTGTTTTTGCTTCTTTTTTTTCCCCCCTTTTTGTGTTTGAAATCTCACTAGTTGGATTTCATCAACTTTCTTTTAGTAGTATCTTTTTCTTTATGAAGAGGCACTTAGCGATAGATATTTACTGATCTGCAGAAAACAATTTGAATTTCCATTAGAGATATGTAGAAAGTGTTTTACATTAGAAATCATACACTAGAGATCATTTACTTAAACATTTTACAATGCCAAGTTGAGTAAAAAAGCAGGTGATATTATTATTATTATTATTATCATAATATCATACAAGGTCGTGGATAGAGAATGAGGATTGGATTGCTCCCTAGGGGGTAGCTGACGGTTGAGACAACCTTGGGAAGCCAGATTAAAGTCCCAACATAAGCTATGCTAGATGACATATTCTTATCTTTTTAAACCTTGGTAGCTTGAGTTACATGGTATAGTACTTGTGAGAAGATAGAAAGTATATGGTGGATTAACCAAGTTGTGCACAAGCTGGCCCAGATTATCCTTTTTAAACAAAAGAAAAGAAAAGAGAGAGAATGTGATGATTGTGTTTTGATGGTATCTAAAGGTTGACAAAAATACCTTATTGATGGTTGATGCAAGAGATATGTAGCAAGAATGGGGATATTTTATTAAAGAAAATGAGTTCCATCCATAAGTTTATGAAGTTAATTTTCTTCTGTCAATGGAAATAACTTTTCAACAAAACATTGTCTCAAATTCGAGATAACCAAACGTTAAAAATTACTGCAAAAACATTTCCATCCAAGAATATGAGTTTTATGTAGTTTGTCAACTCAACATCTTACTGAGAGTAGTTCCTCCCGCTTCCAACTCACTTACACCATCAAGAGAGCATTTCTCTTTAGGAGAACAACTCTGATAACACAGTTTGAGATTTACTGTAGTATGCATGTCCGTTTAGTTATTCAAATGGACTTTGCTCTCTTATTTTTTGTGGAACTTTATATGGTTCACTCCGTAAAGTGAAAGAATGTGACACTTGTGTATTATCACACTTAATTTTGCTCATTTAGATTCCCTCGAGAAGGCATACGGACAAAGTTCAGTGCTATGAACCAGCAACAATGAAGTACCTGGGTTATTTCCCGGCGCTGAAACCTGATGAGGTCAGATTTATGTTCTTATATAAATATGATATTTTTGTTCCTCTATACTAAATGTCAAGATGTCCTGGCATGCACTAGACTAACTTTTCCTTTTCCCTCCTTCCCTTTTTTACATGGTTCAGACGTTCAGTATCTAAAGTTCTTGTATGAAGTTTTGCATAAAGATACTGAGTCATCTTATCAGGATTTGATTGGGCATTCAGTTAACTGTTTCTCTTTGCTGCCACATATTATCGTGAGAACCTTTACATGATAAATGTATACATGAACTTCAACATCAGTTTGTTCTTATAAATAAGATTCCAGCTCACATCTGCAATCTTATTAATTTCCTTGATCTTCGCCCCTATAACCAGCATCAACGGTCTTTTGTGAGATATATACATGCAAGCCAAATGCAATTAACAAACTAAATCATGCTCAGGTTAAGGAGAGGGTTGTACAGGCAAGGAAAGCTCAGAAGATATGGGCAAAGAGTAGCTTCAAGCAAAGACGCCTGTTTCTACGTATACTTCTGAAGTATATTATTGAACATCAAGACCTTATATGCAAGTAAGGACATTTACCATTTAAAACTGCTATTTTACATTGCCAACAGTATTGACACACTAAATATGTCCGAGGAGCAGAATGAATGATACTGAAATGCTTAAGATCCTTTTGGTTAATTGTTGACCATGTTTTTTTAACATTATATGTACAGAGACACAAATTATGACCTAATATTGTTGGACGTCCAAATTAAATGTTCTCAGTTATTGAGTTATACACTACTATGGTGTACACAGTAAAATGTTTCAGGAGAGACTGATAGTTGAGACAACTTTTTCAGTTGGCTTAGCCTTGTCTTTAGAAAGAAGAAATAAAAGAGATAACTTTGAAGGGCTTAATCAATAGGTGAAGATAGCTGCAAACAGAAGTAGCAGCTATTGTTATATTACTCCCTCCCACTCTTCTAGCTCTGACGTGAACACTCTTCTTCCAATAGATTGAAAGTGCTTTGAAACATGAGTGCTGGAGTACTAAGCATTTTGAGGTTAAACAGTTCCATTGGGCATAATTTCATTTCACAATCATATACTATGAAAAAATTGGATAGGAGATACCTGAAGTCTATTAAGCTATTGCCTATAGTTCAGAACTTTATGACAGTGACCTTATTTCCAAGTGTTGGTTGCTTCAAAGTTTTGTGTCCAAAAATTTGCAACATAACTAATGATATAATAGAGAGTCTCACTTATCATAAATAAACAAGTGCAAAAGTAACTGAAGAATCTCATGATTATGAAAACCTACCGTTTGTCCGATTTCTCTCTCTCACATATGACAACATTTAATTTTGGTCTTAAGAGTTAGTTGCATTGGAATTGCCTCTTACTCATGCTAAACTGCTACTTATTTTCCTATTTTCATTTGACTGGGTTGGATGATTTCTCTGAACAACTTTTGCTAGTATCTCTTCGCGTGATACTGGAAAAACAATGGTAGATGCCTCCTTGGGAGAAATAATGACTACATGTGAAAAAATCCATTGGCTTCTTTCAGAGGGTGAAAAGTGGCTAAAGCCTGAATACCGGTATGTTATGAAAATCTTCCTTTCATTTCAATAAAATAGCGGATTCATAACTTGCATGGTTTCAGCCTTTGATACCTAGGGGGTAAAGGGAATTTATGGTTGTGTTGTGGCTTGCAGTTCATGTGGGAGATCAATGCTTCACAAGGTTGCAAAAGTGGAATTTTCTCCTCTTGGTGTTGTTGGTGCTATTGTTTCATGGAATTACCCATTTCACAATATCTTTAATCCAATGTTGGCTGCAGTCTTCTCAGGGAACAGCATTGTGATAAAGGTCTTCTTTTTTCTTTTCCAACTTCCTACATTGCTTGTTTGCTCATGGATTGAACTTTAGTAACATGGAATGCAATTGGAAAATATTTGAGATGAGCATGCTTAAATGTAGTTATCAGATCTTGAACTTAAAATATATACACATAAATAAAGCTGCAAAATATACAACCTCATGGAAGCAAACTGCTAAAAAAGCTGTGGTTTTGACTTTTGACGAGATCACCTCTTTGTTACCTTAGGTCTCAGAACATGCCAGTTGGTCCGGGTGTTTCTATCTGCGAATAATTCAAACTGCTCTTGCTGCAGTCGGAGCTCCTGAGAACTTGGTAGAAGTGATAACAGGGTATGCATTATACAGCATTTATCCTTTCTGTTCTGGGTTGATTTGTCATACATTAGTAAAATTTCATTGCCAGCTTTGCTGAAACTGGAGAAGCACTAGTATCCTCTGTCGACAAAATCATATTTGTTGGATCTCCTGGTGTGGGCAAAAAGGTAGGCTCTCCTTGAGCATAGAATACATGCTTATATTTTCTTATATAATGCAGAGTGACTTAAAACTTCCATTTCATCTTCTCTATACCTTATACTAACTTTTCTTTTCTTTTCTGCTGAACTATAAATTCTAATGTTCTCTTAGTGTTTTACAGATAATGCGGAAAGCTTCAGATACACTGATACCAGTTACCCTTGAGCTTGGTGGAAAAGACGCATTTATTGTCTGTGAAGATGTTGATGTGCCGCATGTATAAACTTTTCCTGTCTGCTTTCGTTTTGGGCGTCAAGTGCATTTGATTACTTTTCAACTATGACAGGAAGATCATTTAAATATCTCTATGAGAAGCTAAAGAAAGAAGATCATTCATCTCTATCTGTTTCTGACGAGTCTTTAAAGAACTAATCAAATTGGATGCAGGTTGCACAAATTGCTGCTAGAGGAGCTCTCCAATCAAGTGGGCAGAATTGTGCTGGTGCAGAACGCTTTTATGTTCACAAGGATGTTTACTCTTCTTTTGTTGCTGAAGTTGTTAAAATTGTGAAATCGGTTACTGCTGTATGTAACTTTTCTCATTTGTGTCATATTTTCAACTCGATGCATTATAAGATCTTTATTCTTCATGAAACGTAGCATTTGCACTTAGTGGCCTTTTGGCTTCTTGGTTAAATGGCTTACTGATCCTATCTAAATTCTGGTTTGCTAATAATTGTGAGCAGTAGAAGCATTAGTTTGCCTAGAATTGAGAGATAAATACACAATAATTGCCTGAATCCTAAGCAGAAAACTAATGACTTCGAAATTTGTGATTTTGCTAGCGTAGTCTGATTTTCCAAAATACTTATGTACTCAAACTGAAGTTTTTATTGTAGGGACCTCCTCTGTCTGGCAAGTATGACATGGGAGCCATATGCATGCAAGAACATTCCGAAAGGCTTCAATACCTAGTAAATGATGCCCTAGACAAAGGTGCTGAAATTGTTGCTCGAGGAAGTGTAGGCAATATTGGCGAAGGTGCTGTTGATCAGTACTTCCCTCCTACTGTGATTGTTAATGTAAATCACACAATGAAACTGATGCAGGAGGAGGTATCATCAGTCGATAGATTATCTTTTTAGTTACTACTGAGATGAAGGTGGTATGGTTAACTCCATATGGCAATTGCTCGCAGGCTTTTGGACCAATATTGCCGATAATGAAATTCAGCTCTGATGAAGAAGTTGTTCAGCTTGCAAATGATTCAAGCTATGGGCTTGGTTGTGCTGTATTTTCAGGCAGTCAGCGTCGTGCTAGGCAGATAGCTTCACAATTACATTGTGGAGTGGCTGCTGTCAATGACTTTGCATCGAATTACATGTGTCAGGTACTTATAGGCAATGACATACTTATATGTGACTATTTGCTATGATGATTGAGGTTATGCGTACAAATTAGAGAGAATTTTGTGAACCTCAGGTGATACCCAGTTGCATCTGCTTGAGAAACTCATTACTGATTGCCATATTTTTTCCTTCATTATTACTACTTGAAATTTAGTGCAGATCCCACATGGTCTTAATATTTCTTAACCTTAAACATCAAAGGAGAACAAAAAAGATCCTCTTTCTGCCTTTAAATGTCCGCATTTGCAAATTTTGACGAGCTAGAAGTTAGCTTCCTTACCTTCTCTCTTCGACAGCCAGAAGTAACTGTTGCAAAACACGATCAGAAGATACCGTGCTTTTCCCTTCAGGACTCACCCCCATTCTCAACTCCTGATGCTCATGATCTTCCTGCACCCGTCATTGGTCCTGGTGCTTTGCCATGTGCAGCCTTGAAATCTCGCTTCTAAAGACCAGAAAATTTTTATGTTAAACAGTTGCTTTGTCCAACATTGTTTATCCTTTAAGACCCACTTTTGTTTAAACTTTTGGACCTCCTAGCTTTTCAGTCTAACACCTATGTTCCTCCGCAACACTCCGTAATGGACCCTTCTAACATTTCTCCTGAATAATGATATGCAGTCCCTGCCATTTGGTGGAGTCAAAGACAGTGGATTTGGAAGATTTGCTGGTATTGAAGGATTACGAGCTTGCTGTCTTGTAAAGTCGGTGGTGGAGGACCGGTGGTGGCCTTTTATTAAAACCAAGATACCAAAGCCTATTCAGGTGAGTTGCTATTCATCTTACTGAAATCATGCTGTCACTCATACATTTCATATCATATAAGTACATTTCACCCCATCTTTTGCAGTACCCCATTGCTGAGAATGGATTCGAGTTCCAAGAGTCCCTGGTGCATACTCTTTATGGTTTGAACATCTGGGATCGTTTACGGGCATTGGTGAATGTTTTGAAAATCCTCTCAGAGCAACCCCCCGCTCCCATGAGCAATAGGAGGAGAAACGACTAAGACTACTGTTCATCTTTTTGTGCCAGAAGCTTAAAAAACTAGCACTTTGATGCAATTGCCACTTTCTATGGCGTAGTTGAATTCCTACTCATGTTTACCTTTGATTTACCAAGATAACCAATTTTGGTTTTGGTCAGGATTATTCAGATCAAATCGAATTAATTTTCTATCCAGCTTTCACTCATATGAAATTATGGCTTTGTTAAAATATGACTGATTCCCCAAGAATATCAAAGTAGGTTTGGTCCCAAAATGGTTACTAGTAAATAAATTTATCTATTAGCCACATTCGGATAGAGGAAATAGTTTGACATAGCTTCTTATCATTTGAATAGAAGAAAACGATCTTGAAAAAAATCTTCTGCGTTGTTTTCAAATCTATTACATGCAAAATAAAAATCTTTGTAAAACAACATGAAAAGGCTATATATAACCAATTGACCAACCCAAAGCTTGGTATAACCAATTGTTCTTTGTTGTATTACATTAGCAACATTTACAGAAGTGAACACACGAAGAAGTGAAGCAGATTCAATACATCTACTATATATAAACAAATAGTAGAATTAATTTGAGCATATACAAATGTAATTTCCAACTATAGGGATTTGAATGAACCCCTTGCAACCTCCGGGCTCCGCCCCTATGTCTTCCACACATACCTGAAATATAAGCAGTTCCACTACAACCACAACACAATAATCTAGGCTCAAAAACTGATTCGACTTTACAATTACAACGAACACATCACACAACATAACGTTAAGCCATACTCACTACCTTAGTGAAGAAAAATATCTCAGGCAAGCTAGCAATTTGAATTTGTAGATAAACTGCTTCTGAAACCTATCCAAGGAACTAACAAGAAAAATAATAAAACTTGAGAACTGATAGATTATACATGGCAGCCACCATGATTTCCTCAAGAATAAAGCTTGTAACAATTGGGAATAAAAGTTTTAAAAAAAGAAACTTAAGCCATACCATCGTCACTTGTAGCCTGCTACAAACAACTTACATCCTTTGAAATCAAAATAATCAATTGTACTTCAGAGGAAAAACTGATTTTAGTGCAACAAAACAGACAGTATTCTTTATTAGACGCGTTTTCATGGGGAACTTCTCAACCCCAGTTCCCGGTATACCATCAGCAACCATTTCTTCAATCAACTGTAAGTGGAACAGCACTATATACAGATCCAGTTATGAAGGTGAAGTGAGACGTAGCTCCTCTAATATAACCTCACACCAGAAGCATTTAACATTCGCTTTAAACGGCCTGGCTTGCAGCCCATCTCCTCTTTCGTGCTGGTCTTGGTTGCATAGCTTCAGTTGACACAGCAAACGAATCAACCAAAGGCTTAGATACATTCTGTGAATCACTTTTGAGAGGAATAGGCTGCTTGAAACGCTCTCTACGCTTTTCCATCTTTGCCATGATCTCCAAAATCCTAGGGTTATCCTGTCCCTCCGCATTTTTATCATTACCGAAATTCTTCATTTCAGTGATTAGCGATTTGCCAGAACATGTGATTCTCCTGTCAATGCTTTTCTCGTTCATTTCTTCAATTATCTGACCTTCTTCAATACCCAGCGACTCTTCCTGCTCGGCATCTGAGAACATATCAAGCCTTTCTTTATCATTTTCTTTAGGATCAGCTGTCACGTTTCGAGTTCTGAGTGTCTTCCTGAAATGGGGTTTGCTAGCTCCACCAATGGGCTTCAGCTCCACATAACTATCTGAATCCAAGTGGCCATACCTGTCAAAGGATGTTACACCCCCTGCTTTGGAGCATCTTCCGGAGGACTGCAGATCCATGGTCACAAATAAAAATCAAAATCCTGATAGTTTACACAATTAATGAAGAGAGGCCGCCTTATCGTGCATGAGCTCACGTGACACAAAAACTTACCATGAAGAAAATTAGAGAACTTGTTAACTGTTAAAGGCATAACTATCATACCAAGTACTAGCAAACTTGAAACTTTGAAAGGGGATGTAACTTAAATAGTTAAACAGAAGAGAGCCAAATAGTCAATGGCTATATGCGTTTGTAATAAATTATAACTGATGTGAAGAATAAAAGGAATTAGCATATGTGCTAATCAAGATGACTTTCCGAAGCAGAATATCATGCTTCAGTTTACCAAAAAGTGCAGCCAAGAAGACATCTTAAACATAGGAATGTGTTTGGAACCAGGATAATAGCAAAGTTTTATAATGCCATCATAGTATATCAACATATAAATTAATATCAGAGAGCCCATATTTATTAAATGGTAGCAATGTATCATAAAATTGATGGTTTATATGGTGAAAAAAGAAATGGCTCCTGAAGCAGAGGTAAAAGCACAATAATAACGAAACGAATTATGCAATTAAAAGTTTTTTCAACATAAACCTCCAATAACAGAGGTAAAAGCACAATAATCTGATTCCCTTTTCTATGATTATTAGTGTTTTTTTTTCAACTCTGAAGCCACCAAGGCAAGTGTCGGATCTTACCTCAAACAGAGCTGAAGAAAGTAAAGGGTGTATTCTAAATTCTAGAAACAGCATAATTAACTTTATTTCTTTTTAATTTTTTTGATGATGGAGGTAGCGATTTTATTGAATTGATGGGGAGAACACCATACAGACACCACATAGAGAACCTTACAAAATGACAGTTTTCTACCAAAAGCACCCCATCATCAGTACTAAAAGGAAAATCAGAAGTACTAAACAATACTTCCAAGATATGATGTTAAATTGTCATCATGTCATGACCTCACACAGAAAATCAGTATTCTTAATTTGTTCTTATCTACTTAAGATCCAAGCACTAAATATCGAAACATTAAAGACTACTACACCTAACACTCCCTCCCCTTAAAAAGAGAAAAACAAGACTTCATTCTAGTCCAAGTTCAAGCAGGAGCAACACCTAATATGGCCTCTCAAAAACTGAATTTAGAGTATCTGCCCGGCTGAAATTATCATTTCCTATCTAGATGACAAATTGTCTAGAGACATAACAGGAGCATACATTAGGACAGCAACTTCAGTGGTGTAGCAATCTCCTTTTCCTTATTTCACTGCCCAGCTCACATTCTTGAACACGATTTGAAGTCATCAAATTCAATTTTTTTGATATTGAAGAATAAATTAAAGCAAAGATAATAATTTATTAAAAACTGAAGGTATCCTACATACAAAAGTGTATGCCAAGAAAGAACAATATGATTTGCTAGAATGTTGAGTCATGTAAAGTTCCTGTGTAAGCACAATTTTATGATAATTAATATCCAGAAAGAAAAGCACATTCAGGACATGTAGTTTGATGCTAATAGTAAAGTAAAACACAGCTTTATGCCAATGCCGGCTACTAAAGGCAACTTACCTCCTAAACTATTGCTCAATTAAAGATAAAAGAACAATCAATGAAGTCATGCAGAAACATTGTGTTAGTGGCATATCAATCAATCAGACTCGAGAAAGAAAGATTGACAGCCCCTCTCAACACAAAAATAGAAACTATTTGCATTAAATAAGATCTGGTGAGTTAGAAGAAATAGTAAGCTTCGTCATGTTTATAATTTAGTGCTACCCCAGTTATACAATTTGGTGAGTTTTCTGCCTAGTTTACTGAGATCCACTTTACTGATATTAAAATTGCAGTATACAGAAAAAGTTTACTTGCTTATTCCTGTTGCAGAAGATTACATATATAACTACACACAGACAATGAACTTCGCGAGTCCTCTCTTATATCTTGCAAAAGTGCTATCACATTAGATATCTGATGTACCCCAAGTGGCAAAAGACTAACACCGACTGGAGCTACAAAATGGTAACATGTCCCTTAAGAAAACACTCTTTTCTCGTTAACGTATAGAGGACTGTCAATGTGGATGCACATTTTTTATTGGATCAAGAAAAAAAAACAACTAAATGGTCACCAACAGATTTATATGGTTTCATAAGTAACTAGAGAATACTGATGATCAATTGATTACAGGTAATAATGTAAGAATTTCTAGAATAGCACGCTTAATATGATTTTGTAATTGACACTTCCAATTCTTTTAGGGTCAATTCAAGAAATAATTTTTATAAACAAAAAAACAAAAAAAAACAAGGTAACATGAGAACTTCAATCTGAAATCAAACGCACAGGGAAATTAGGAGACCTTGGTAGCATGAGATGATATCACACAATGGAACAGGACCCAACATATATGGAAAACTCATATTTACATATGGACTATACAATCTTGACATTCGTATACACAAAATTACCTCTCTGTTCTCAACAATCAAGCCCGTGTCAACAGAATCTCTCCCACTCGGGAATCTCCTCCAATAATTATCTTTATGAAAAACTTTAGACCCTTGACCAAATTGACTGGCATTATTGCCTTCCCTGATCAATTTGCATTTTCCCTGATCCACATGCCTGTCATCTAAAAGCTTTTCTACTGGGTTGGGTCCATGATTAATGTCAAATGACTTAAACCTTAGGTCACTTGAAGTTCTTCTGAACGAATATGATATTCTCTCAGCATCTAATATATTTTGCTGATACCTAGTACTGTTTTCATCTTCAACCAATTGCATCCCTTCAGATTGCCGGCCCCCTCTTCTTCTTTTAAAATCGTCCTGATTACCAGGATACTTGATTGTCTTATTGGCACCAATGGAGTTGGTCAAATTAGCAAACTGACCACCATCACATTTCCTAGTCCCGCTGAATATTCCGTGTCTGCCACGTGGCAGGTCAGGGTTCTGCCACCTTCTGTTAGAAGTACAAGATTCTCTATACAAACGGAAGGATGGAGGTCGATGCCCATCAAATCTCCCTTCCTCATCCTTTAGATCCATGAAACATATATTTGAACTTTTGCTAGGACTGTTATCTCTCCTTTTACCCCTACTGGGACTTTTAATTTCTCTTCTGAAATAAGTCAAATCCACATGATAGCCATCTTCTAGAATATTAGTATCCCTGTGGTTGTATGGTCTATATCTGTTATCGGTCTCTTCCATGATATCGTAGATGTAATTACATTCAGCAACAAGATCATCAGTTCTCACTCTCTTGTTACTCTGCAGCTGATCTATTTTCCGCATTCGTTGACTGTTTTTCTCATCAACTGAATAGGAAATATACTTATCGATCCATTGTTCCGATTCATGAAAAGAAACGTTGTCCATATCCTGAACAGTGAGTCTTCTCCCATGATGGGGTCTATCTCTTTCCAACAATTCATCATCTGTATAAATTGATAGCTCAAGAGGATCTACCCTTCTTTTCATGCTTCGACTGCCAGACCAGTTTTTGTCATATCTACATCTTAACTGATATTCCATCTCAGGATTTTTCGTAAAAGAATCCCGGCATGGATAATCAGAAAATCGTCCTGCATTAGAGTAAAAGGGTTCTGCCCTCTTAAAATGTGAAGTATCTTCCCTTTCATGAGAGTCAAAAGCATATCGTCTATCTCTCTGTCTGCGTCGGATCACAGTTGAATTACGCCTTTCATACAGTATCCTAGCATCATATTTGTGGGAATTCTCATCTTTCAGGTGAGCAGGGATTGTTTCACTCATTCCACCAGGTCTTCTTCTCTCATGCAGCAGATCTTTTTTCACAGACCTTCTACCTCGTGTAAAATATTTAGGATCACCAGACTTTGTTCTGATATGATTGGTTCCTGAAATTGGCTGGTAATCAATTGTACCCTTCTCCCGTAACTCAGATTCTGCATTTGATAATAACCTTGTATGGTGATCATGAGATTTCTCTAAGTCAAGAAAAGTCCCATCTCCAGATGTGCCACCATGACTTAGAGAACAACAGGATGAACCTGGGCTGTGCTCTCTGCCTCCACCATGCAGTGGTTCTTGCAACTTTATAGGTTTTCTTGGATCAGATATGTCTCTCTCACTGCTTTTATTTGCATCATGAGAAGATTTAATTGCTCCTGAGGTTTGATCAACATTACAGTAGGTCCACTCTTGGTGGTGTCGCTCATCTGCATCAGGGAACTTGGAATTTCCATAGTTATCTGAACCCATAGACACGTGCTCACGAATAGGTGCAATCCTGGAATCCAGAGATAATTTTATAAGAATGAAGTAAATAACTTGAATCATTAAATACATTTTTATGCATATCAATCAGCAGAAAAACAGTGAGATGTGAGAAGCAAGACATAAAAGTAAAGGTGAAGATAGCAAATAGAATGCCAACAATGGAACAGATTACTCATGGTCCATGAAAAAGAAAATCTCTGAAAAATTTGACAATATTTTGCAAGAACGTCTAGGACAAAAAAAAAACTTAAAAACACTTAGAAGCCGACAACTTTAAGACAACTAAGCATCAAGAACATGTGAGAAAACCTATCACATTTCAAACTCTTATATTGCAGTGCAGCAAATACAGCCTTCGATCTTTAACTACATAAGGATTAAAATCAGTAAGATCATTTTTACCGACATGTCCTTTCTAAAATAGTTGTGTTCCAATGTTAAGATTAACCAGCAAAAGAATAATCCTAGTAGAGTTACAGACTATCATCACAATCCAATCAGTAGATGACAGACCTTCCAGATGTAGAGTTGCCTGATCCTTCGCCAGTTCCTTCCAAGCTGGCTAACTCATCTTCGCTGGCACTACTGAAACAGAGAAACTCCTTTCTATCTCCTCCAACATCTCCATTCTCAGATGCTTCCTGCTGCTCTTTTGTAGAACTTATGGGATCTTCCATTGACTGCTGCAAAGCAATCTGGTGCCAGCACAAGCTGTGAGCACACAGCAATTAGATGATCAAGAAAAGGGAAGAATAAAAAAATCTGATACCTGTATGACAACACCAGAATCCCGATACTGTGGACGTCCCACATCTGTTGATGGTCGGCGCTCAATCATGCTCTCTTCCACCTCTATTTCTCTACCTTTTGGCTGAACATTGGCAAGTTTATACCATAAACATCATTAACAGTTCAATTTCAGATAGCATTTAAGAACTGTTAGGTAATAAAGACATCTACATTTTTTTAATTCCATCTTCAGCATGGTTTGAACTGAAGACACTAGTTTACCAAATGAAATTCAGAGTAAAATGTCCATCCATCATAAAGGTAATCTGATCTTTACAAGTTTTGCCAACTTTAACAGGTTCTCATTCTCCAGCACCCTCAAACGCGTGGCAACCAATACACTGACAACTCCAGTACTGCATCTCACCAAAGAGGAATCAAACGAAGAAGAGCCACTGAGCATAAGAGAAGGAGGGAGAGTGAAAGAACCAACGATATACAGATGTAGGTTTCGTTAAGGGTGCACTCATTATGGTAAGAAGTACCAGCATTTTGTGCCAGACCTTTTCCAACAAAGTGTCAGACCAATGCCTTTACTCGATTACTTATTTTGTGCTTTAGAAATGGAAAAAAATAAGGTTAAAGATCAGAAGGAATTTCGGTATGCATTTGAAATATACAGAGGTGGTGTGTACAATCCTGATTAAGTAAGGAACTTTGGAAAGACGAAAGACATAACAGTATGGGCTGCTGTTGACTACAACTTCCACTGGCTGGAGAAACTGTTCTATTCTGTGCAAAGTGACCAGCTTTTACGGACATTACCTTCTTGAACAACATGGTCACCCTCAGCTTTCACAACCCATTTGATACACAAAGCTCTCCTACTGTTTCTTTTTTCTTCTTTTTTTTTATAAGGTAAGGCTTCACCTATTGTTTGAGAAATAGTAAATCTTGACAATCATCCAGAGATACCTACCTTACTATTTCTCGAAGTCTTGTAGTCTGGATCCTTGACTACCTTTCTTGCTTGTTCTCGCTGCTCATCCTATTTCAAAGGTCACGGCAAATGATAAACATGTAAGACGTGGAGTAAAAATGGTAGAAGCAACTTTGCCACTATACACACTAGAAAGTTGGAAAGAAATACAAAAACAAAGAAAACAAGAAATGACAAAAGGAAAAACTGTATACTCTAATACATATCAGAAACAAACAAACTTAAATGCATTCATTACCAGGCAGTTGCAATACTGTTTCCAACTATCTTCATCAAAGCCAAAATTAAAATAATCTGTCAAGTCAGCGCCTGGATGCCGCCAAGGTTTCTTCTCAAACATATCAATATTCACGTCCAAGATATTCCTGAAAAATTATGGATCAATTACATATCTATGAAATAAGAAAAGATTTAGCATACAAACGAACATAGAACAACTTTATATGGTAAACCTATTTCATAACAGTTCTTTGATGAGATGACCAACACAATCTCCAAAAGGCACCAGGAAAAGTGGAACCAGTTGTTCCAAATGTAGATAATTTCTTTTAATAGTACGTTTGAAATGTAGATCTTTTCTATAAAAATGGAAACACAACAAAGCATTAACCAAAGATTAGAATACAAGCTAAGTTTGACAAAACTTATTAACCTCGACCGAGGAAGTGAGAATCTCGGTCCATTTTGAGCAGCAAAGCCTGTGCCCACCCTTTGCGTGTAGCTATTTTCCTCCCAGTTGCCCTTGACGAATGCTGTAGAGTAAGAAGGTGCAGAAGAAGATCCATTGGCTTTGAGATGACTTGAATATGCTGCTTGTGGAGGTTTTGTGTTCTACAGAAAAGTTGGGGGAAATCATAATTCGGAGATTGAAACACTATGAAGTAACAAATGTATAAAACAGAACTAATCCATTTTATTTTCATATAGGTGGCATTCAGGCTAGCACCTTGACTAATCCACGAAAGCTTAACTGCATTAATTCATGTAAACGCTGAAGAAGTCTATCATCATGATAATTGTCACACTTGAAGAATTCAAAATAGATAATTGAGAAGAAAACATCTAAAGACATTTCCAGTAAAATCCCAAGTTGCAGCAAGTGGAGGTAGGTGCATTGCAAAAAAATAAACTGAAAAACAAGTGAAGCAAATATTCTCTTCATTTGCTTTGAGAAAGAGAAAACAAAATACATGATATAAAGCTTTATTCTGGCCTTTTTCTAATAAACAATATAAACAGTACATATATATCAATCAATCAACTCGTCTTAGTCAGGTTTAATACTTGAATCAACACCAAAACAATATCGAAAGAACTCAAGTTTATATCTCCCACTCCAAAATATTTGGGACTTCTCGCTTCCTGAGTTTCAAATTAAGTGAACTTTGAGCGACGTTTAAAAACAGAATTTCACCATTTGATATGAGGATGTTGCTAACTTATAGTCCGTAATTTTGTGCAGCTTCGGGATATCTAAACTTTACATTCTTTAAGAAAATGAAGTACTCAAGACTGATTTCAGCTCAAATTGACCCTGATCAGCAAATAATGCCAAACAAAATTGAACAGAGTATACATTTACCAAATTTTCAGTTTTTCAAGCAACAAGAAACTTAATTGCTGCCAAATAAGACTCTTCGACCATAGTAAATGCCAGGAATATCAAAAAATATACAAACCTCATAATCAGCTTTACACTAACCTCCCCTGTTTTATACATAAAATCAAACTAAAATAAGCATTCAACAATCAAAGTAACTCGTCTAATCAGTAATCAGGTTCAACAATTAAGCAACACAAAAACGATTTCGATATAAATTCAAATTTACACTACCCTTTTTCACTAATATCACAGTCTATAATGCTACCTTGCAACTGCTTTTCTCTCCATCGCCGCCGCTTCCGCTGCCATTTGAATTCTGTCCTAAACCATTTCCTTTATCGCTAACACTAAAACCTCCATTTCCCTCAATTTCATCCTCATCACATCCACCATTGAGAAAATCATCATCACCTTCATCATCATTCAACAATATGTTCAAGTCATCTTCACTCTCGCTCTCACATTCCTCTTCTATTACTGCATTTTCACGATTAGAGTTTCCGAAGGCAGCATTGTAGTCAACCTCATTGACTTCCATTTGAACCTGCGTTGAACTCTGTATAGCATTGATTGCTGAACTTGCTCGGAATTCAACGTCGGCATAGAGATCGCCGAAATCATCGTCGTCGTCGCCGGCGACGTTCACCATTTTGGAGTGAACACAAGAAGTGAGTGAGCTCAGGGTTTTAGAGATAATCATGAATTTCTTAAACCCTAAAGATGTACTATTTGGAAATTAATGGAAAGTTTGTGGGTGAAACTGCAAAAATTGTTATTTGGGTGTGTTTGGTGTGACCAAAAAACGAATTTTAAGAAAAATGTGTTATTTTCTTGTGTTAAGAAATATTCTTTAAAGTAGTAAAATATTATTTAATAAAGTTTTTATTAAAAAACACATTAAGAAAAGAGTACCATCACTTATATTAAGGGAGATATAACATGATGATTTTCTTCGAGAGCTCACATCAATGGAAAGGTTTGATACTATGATGTTTATCGGCTTTTTACCAATTGAGAAAAGTTTTGTGTTCGTTCTTTGAAACGATTATACATAAGTTAAGCTATAAATGTTATGAATAGTCTATTTAAAGAATAATAGCAATAACATATTTAGTGTAATTTTATAAGTTTAGTGTGAATATACCTTATTAATGTTTTGATAGAGATAGAGAAGTTGTTTCTGGTGAAATCCTCGACTCAGAAAAAGTATTTTCAAAACAAGTTTGACAAATTTAAGAGCAAAGAGCTATGATGAAAATACCAAAAAAGAGAAAAGTAATGACAACAAAATAGTAAAGAGAACAACATAAATAAATGAAATTGAGGAATATGATAATAATAACATTATAGTGAGACATGTAAGGAGAAGACAAAACAAATAAAATCCTCTAAACTAGAACTAAGCTCTCCCACAGAGAAGAGAGAAAACACTCAACTACAACTAATCTTTTACACTAATTCTTGACTTTTAACTCTCCAATTTAGGCATGTCCTTGGTAAGGTGGAGAAGTGTCATGTCATGTTTAATGATCTCTCTTTATTTCTTTCCTGATATACATTTTCTTAGACCTATCACTGTAGGTCTCTCGTATTTCTTCATTGAGGCATATGTTTTCCTTCTCTTCACATGCCCAAAATATCTCATATCGCTTCCTGCATCTCGTCCACCACGAAAGTCACTTCCACCTTGTCCCAAATAACTTCATTCATCATATTGTCTCTCCTAGTATAGATTCACACATCTATCCAAACACTCTCATTGTTATTGCTCTCATCTTTTGAATGTGTAAGTTCTGATTGATCATCAACAGTCTACAAATAGATAAATATAAGACAAATCACAAATGTGAGGACGTATTTGAACATTTTCAATCAAACCTATTTTTTTGAACAAACATCCGTTAGAGGGGTATATTTGAAACAAAAGATAACGATGGGGACTTTAATTAACCAATAGGTAAACATACAACAAATACAAGACAAATCACAAATATGAGGATGTATTTCAACATTTTCAAACAATTATAGGGGTGATAATGTAGTTTCAAAAACTTAAGATTCTTTTTAGATAACACAATCTATCTTCTCCACCTACTCTTCATCTCCAAAAGAAGCTCCTTTTAACAAGATGGCTATGAGCATTCCTTGCTATGCTTCACTTGGCACCAAATTGCAAGGTACTCTCTATCTATTCCATCAATTTGGATTTATGGGGTTTTGATAATTATTAATATTTTTGTAAGGTTACTATTTTCTTGAATTTTTTTGGTTTCTCTATTACCAGATCCACTTAATTACAGCTACTACAATGGGGTTGAAAAAGTGAAAAGTATCATAAAGAAGACAGTGATTCCTTCTGTTAGTAGTTCTCCTGTTGAATCTCTTCAAAAGGGAAATTGGGTCAAGCTTATTTGTGGTGCTAGCTTTGAGGTCTTCACTTATTAACCCTTTATTTACTATAAAGACTCAACCTTTACACTTTTCTGCAGATGACCTTTTTTTTGTATAATCTGAATAAACTGGTGTTCCAATTCATATGATTCTCTTTTGTTTAAGGACTGACGCAAATGTATAATCAGAATAAACTACTTGATGTTCCAATTCATATGATGTTTCAAAATATTGTATAATCAGAATAAACATCTTATACTCCATGTGTAGTCGAATCCCGTCATTAAAGTGTAATGAAGCTAGTACAAACTAATTAAAGATTGTACAAAATGCATAGACATGTTAACATATTTGAGCAATTTTTATCTTTCTTGATTTTTGTAGGATTTGGTCGATATCAGGAACCTTTCTCTGATTTATACTCTTGCCGGAGGTGAGAATTGAATCATTAACTGTCTCTTTATAATTTTTGTACTATTATTTCTTGCATATGGTTTGTAAGTTTGTGTGTTGATTGTAGTTGATTGCATTGACTGCGCTGCTGAGGCGTCGGTGGTGAATGCTGTAAATGAAGGGATAGAAGCAGCCAGAGCCCTTGTGCCCATACGCAGGCCTTGGGTAATGATCAGTGTTAATGATGATGAAGATTTTCATTTCCGTAAAGCTGGTAACTCCCCCCACACTTTGACTTCCACCAGCATATTTGTCCTTTCTGATACTCATAATCTTGGTTATGTTCAGTAGGGGTAAAAGTTTCTTGCTTTCTTTTAATATAAGTATGATTCCAACCCTGCCGTAGACTCTTGCCTGTAAAAAATGTGGTATGTAAGCGGAGAAGGGTAGATGGGCTAGCCTGTGATCCACCGAGTTTTTAACCATGCACTGGTCCGGCCGTCGGGGGATTTCTCGGTTATCAAAAAAAAGTAGGCTTCTGGTTGGAGTGCATAATCTACTGAAGCATTAGAAACTGTGAAATGGCTTTTGATTATTCTTGTTTTAAGAACTTTGTCATCCATATTGAGCCTTTGTAATATCGGTCCTTTTGCGATGAGTTTAAACTTTAAACTATCATTGGATCTTACTTTACCAAACATTGCATGACGGGCCATTAGAAGAATTTAGCTCAAAGAACTCTAGTTTATCATACAGAGTAGTTTCTAGTGGATGGTCATTTTCATTGGATTCTATCATTTGTCAACCGCCTGAAATGGGCAGATGGTTACCCTTTCGAAAATGAATGGTACTGGATAAGATCAAAAACTCCGAGATTGTATTTTGCCATGAATGAGATTACTCATGGAAAGTATTCCTAAATAAGATATGTGGGCTTAATACTCCAGTTGTCTATGATAATGTTGCAGAATTTGATCCGGATGATTGCCCCCAGGATTGCTTGAGACCTTGTGAGAAAGTCTGTCCTGCTAATGCAATATTGCAAAAGGTTCTCTCCATTTTGATTTCCCTTGATTTATTCTACAGCTGTTTAGCCTGCTATATTCGTTTAAAGCTTATTCATGTTTATTTCTAAAGGCTACATCTGTAACTATTGCAGGGAGGAGTTTTGGCTGAGCGCTGTTATGGTTGTGGTCGCTGCCTTCCGGTTTGTCCATATGACAAAATACGTGAGTTCACTGCTGCCTGTCTATTTTCTCCTCCGTGCCCAATTATGTTAGCATTGCTGTTTTTCTGCAAATTGAATTCATGAAGATATCTTTTTGTTGATTCAGGAGCTATTACGTATGTGAGAGATGTTATAGCTACAGCTGAACTTCTTGAAAGGGATGATGTTGATGCCATAGAAATTCATACCAGTGGAAGGTTAGCATAATTTTCTTTTCGGTTAATATATTCCCCGAAATCATTCTAGTGTGAATTTTCACTGCTTATTCAATTGAGACACAAACTTAACCATAGAATAGATGCTTACTCAAAGTATATTTATGCAACACAATCTGATTTTGGTACTCCTTATTCTGTACAGCAAAATGTACAAATGGTTCTTTGTCACATTATCAGAGTAACATCAAATCATCAATTTGTAGCTAAAAAGTGTATCTTACCTGCATTCTCATTTTTGGAATAGGGAACCTTCAGTTTTTAAAGAACTCTGGACTGGGTTGGGGAACTCAACTACAAATCTGAAGCTCGTGGCAGTATGTGAAGCTGCTACTCTTTTTTTGATCTCTGTTGGTGACATTAAATACTACTCCCTCCCTTTCAATTTGTTTGTCCTACTTATCTTTTTAGTCCATTTCAAAAAGATGTCTCTTTTCTTTCTTGACAACTTTTTAATTCTAAATTTCCACGCGGCATGTATAAAACCACGAGATTAAGGGAATTTTGGTACATTCTACATATTTTAGTTTAAGACCACAAGATTCAAAAGTCTTCTTTATTTTCTTAAACTCCGTGTCAAGTCAAAACCAGAAAAACAAATTGAAACGGAGGGAGTATCATCTAGTAAGTTCAAACAAGTTATTCCATTTCAAGAAGTTAAAAAATTGTTTTTATCATGTTTTCGTGCAGGTTAGCTTTCCAGACTTGAGAGATTCAACCATATCTGCAATGAAAGCTATGTACTCTATAATGGAAGCCAACATACAGTGCATCAACTTATGGCAGGTGCAGATCATGTATCTATTGCTAATTGATTTCGAAGCTAGGATGCTCCAAATATATTTTCTCATCATTTCTACTAATGATTGTAATTGAAGTTGGATGGTCGACCAATGAGTGGAGATATTGGGCGAGGTGCCACGAGAGATGCAATCGCTTTTGCAAGAAAGTTGGCCTCTGCTGGCTACAAGCCTAAAGGTTTGTGCATAAAATTATTCTTCTGATAAATGACATGATATGACTCATTGTTGGCTATTGCTATAAACTACTTGCTAGTGCAATTTGAAGATTCTTCCTATGTCATAGGCTTCCTTCAACCTGCTGGTGGTACCAATGGTCACACAGTGGAGGGGTTGAAAAAAGAGAGGCTATTCCAAACAACGACCATACACGGTATTTACTTCACAGTCCACACTTTATTAAGTTTATATTCCATATAATACTGAAGTTTTGACATCAATGCACACATTCATTTAGAGGCTTCAAGATATGAGACAATTCCGAGCACCTTACATTCACCAAATGCTTTGATCGCTGGTGTGGCCTTTGGTGGCTATGCACGAAAGGTAGGTCCTTATTGCCAATAATTATTCTAGTCTATCCAGTCAACTGCATTGGCTAAATACTATAGCAGTATCATAATTTCATCTCCTTATTCCCCCTTCAGATCGTCGGTAGAGTTTTGAGTTCTGTGCAAAGTCATCACGGACTTGCTCGTGTTGAAGATTTCCCCGAGCAACTTCTGCAGGCCATTATTGAATCACTAACTCTGGTTGGAACTGTTAAATGTTATAACATCCAGAAGCAGATCACTTTAGATTGTATTTGAGGTTGATACACCAGCAGAAATTTAGAACTATGAGGTCTCAGGAAGGCCTATCCGAGGATTGATGATGGTAGTTGGTACACAGATTCTCGAGGACAAAAGGTCGAAACCAGAGATAACGGTTTTATGATCATACAGAACATAGATATACATAGTGCATCATCGAAGATTCGCAGGGGAAGGCTTCAAAATTTTGACATAACGGTCTGCCCTCTAACCTTATGCTCTTTACTTTGACTCATTAGCTACTCTAGCCCCTCGCAATGTTTTTAATGCTGTTAAGTGCTTTGTTAAGTATCTCGCTTCAGCTAAATGGTATACTTGACCTTCCTTGCCAACAACCATTATACATGTATCACTAATTTCATTTTTATTTATCAGTCATCAAATGAGATATACAGTATAAGCCAAATATGTCTAATTTCTTGTGTCAAAATGCAATTATCCCATGCAAAGAATTCACCACTATTTTCAGCTCGCTGGTAGTTCTACACTAAAAACGTTCATCATAAAGGACCAAGTTCATCTTGGATGAGTAGTTTCTTATTTCCTTAAATGACATGTGGACGTCGGAGCTAAGACTTAAACCAGTCTGTCTCGAGATCTGATGATCTGTAAAGCTTCTGATGTATATTTATCATGCCAATATTGATTTTTTCGGTCTACAATCTTATATTGACATACTGCACATAAACCAACATGAACTGTATAGAATTCTTTTTGAATCTTATTGATCTTGAGAAATCTGATCCATTACTTTTCTTGTTTGCTTAACATTTTTAATACTCAATTTTCTACATTCATTATCTTATTGTGCATTGTTTTCCTCTTTATTTGTACCATCTCTTACTAAGTTTTGGCTCATGTGGTCATGTCATTTTTAGGAAATTCTTGACGTGAAGGCCGCAAATAGATCTGTATATCACACAGATTACGTGGACTCTAGCTTACGATGTGTGAGTTAACAAACTGCAGTTCTAGCAAAGCCAAAGACATAATTTGTTTATTGACTCATGATCAGTGCCACCGGTTCTAACATGTGTACAGCAAGTGCCACATTTCTTAGTAGAATACAGTCAAAGTCATCTATCGTCCGAGATGTGAGAATTGGATAAGTTATTTCAAGAAAGGTCGAGCCTTTGGAGATGAGAGAGCTGGAAGAGGGTGCTATTGGAATCAATCATTGTCCCCACTGGGCACAACTGATGTCAAGTTCGATCACTTGGCCCGACGTCTCATCACATTTAACTCCATCCCATAAGCAGTAATCTCTGGTCATATTCCATGACAGTGTTTTTGGATAAGATCTTTTACCACAGTAATCACAAATACTAGATGACCGTGCTCTTTTTGGACAGAAATTTCTGATCCAAGCATTTCCCTTCTAAAATTCAAGAAAATGCTTACGGTAGGTGCCTCATCGAGTGTCTGTGATTACTACGGTCAGGAATCTTATCCAGAGACAATTCATGGAATATGAACAAAGATTGGTGTCTATGGGATGGAGTGGATGTGATAAGATGTGGGGGTATGTGATTGAACGTGATCTCAGTTGCAGGGACGATTGAGTCGAATATCACCCTCTTCCAGCCACATTTCTTAGTAGAATTCAGTTAAAGTCATCTATCGTCCGAGATTTGAGAATTGGGTAAGTTATTCCAAGAAAGGTCGAGCCTTTGGAGATGAGAGAGCTCGAAGAGGGTGCTATTGGAATCAATCACCATCCCCACAGGCTACAACTGATGTCAAGTTCAATCACTTGGCCTGACGTCTCATCGCATTTAACTCCATCCCATAAGCAACAATCTCCGCTCATATTCCATGAGACTGTTTTTGGGTAAGATCCTTTACTCTAGTAATCATAAATACTAGATGACCGTGCGTGTTGTAGGTCCCTCATCAAGTGTCTCTGATTACTACAGTCAGGAATCTTATCCAAAAACATTCCATGGAATATGAGCAGAGATTGATGTCTATGGGATGGAGTGAAACACGATAAGATGTGGGGGCATGTGATTGAATGTGACCTCAGTTGCTGGGGCAATTGAGCCCAATAGCACCCTCTTCTAGCTAGTGTATGAACTCTAGCATTGTATTACATGGACAGAATAATGTTGAAATTATGTACTAATATCCTACACTCAATAGAGGAAATGATTTCTTATGTCATACTTACAAATTGAACGGAAGAAAATGACATTTTCAGATCTCTCACGTATAAAAATGAAGATTTTTTGTAAAACAGACATAAAACTAAAAACAAGTTTATAAAGTACTGAAAAATCATTTCTCCCGAAAGAGAATGTTTTTGAAGATATTTGTCCGTAATTTCCTTATAAGTGAATTGATAGTGTAAATAATTTTTACCAAATTGGTGTATAATGTACCATTCTTTTTTACCTTTTAAGGTTTAACTTCTATATATTAACAACCTTCCTACTTCTCATCATATTTAAGGAGCACGACTCTATAGGAGGCTCGTATTATAGAGCAAGTTGTAGAAAATATAAGGAAAGATTTTATTCGACAAATAAAATTACATTGATTGTATAAACTTTTATTTCCACAGTTGGTAGGGAGCACTTCCCCTTGGGTCCTACACATCATGTGGTACTGAACACCGGGTGAGAAAGTGAAAAAAAAAAAAAATCAGATCAAACCAAATAATAATAAAATTCAGAAATTCACCAAATCAGTCAAGGATGGAGTGCTGCTCCCCCCCTCCCCGCCCCCTCCCCCTCCCCAAAAAAAAGAGGAAAAAACACAATAGCACAGAAATCATGAAAACTTCTTAATAATACAGTAATAAAAAAATAAGTGATGGCTATTGAAAATTATTTAATTATTTATCTACAACTTCAGTGGATATTACATAATAATAAATGATATATGGTCATATGAGGTTGCTAATTGCTTCCTTGTTTTTTTTCTTTTCTATGATTTGCTGCAGCTTTAAGATGCTCTTAATTCAAAACAAAATAAAATATGGTTTTCTGTTGGTGTTTGGTATTCGTTTTAAAATTCAGGCAATTCAGATTCGCGTCGAAAAATTCTATTTCGAGAAAGTAAAAATATTTCATATTAAAGACATTGGCAATCAAAAAATCCTATTTTAAAAAGTAAAATACTTTTCAAATTTGAACACGAATCAATATATATCCACATGACAAAAACGTTAGCCTGCACTTAAAATGGAAAAAATAACCTCTTAATGACATAAGACAAGAAATCATTATTTGAGTGGCAATATATCACGTTTTTGTTGCTGGCTGGCTGTGTTTTTCTTTTCTATAATACAAAATAATTAATTAGATGATGGACTTATTATTTGGTACATGCAGCAACATACCAGGGTACTGACATCGGGAAGAGTGGTGTGTACATAATTTTATCTTTATCTCGTAAAAATAGAAAAATTGTTTTCGATAAATCATCGATTTAAGTAAATGACAATAAAATCAAGTATATGGAAAAGGAAATACAGTACTGAAGCAATCATGTTGAACATGACAAAGAAAGAACAATATCAATAATACATAATGCGATAATCGAAACAAAACACTTATTTGGTGCAACAAAAAAATATCTTGCAAGAATTTTTTTTATAGGTTTCCTACCTGGTGTCCGGAGCCTGCATTCGAGAGCAGCACTACCCTACAAAATTTTCTCCATACTCAAAACTCGAATTCAAAACTTTTGATTAGGAATGAAGCAGTCACAATAACCTCATATTTTTTAAGGTTGTAAGTTCTTGATTGGACTTTTGCAGTAAGAATTTGTCTAAATGACTAATAAAGAAAGATAATTCATAAGTGATGGCTAAAAGTTTTGACACTATTTGTGGAGGCTTTTCAACAATAGCAAGTAGTAGCAAAGTTTAGTGTGTCTATATTTTATTTTAATTAGTATTTTATAACAAAGAAAGTGGCACATTTTAAAAAGGTTAATTAACACTTTCTATTCTTTTCTTTTTAGTTATTAATAAAATTATGATTTTGGTTCATATTTGAGTAAGTGTAATATTTAATCTTTAATTAATTAACATAAGCACTATTGACTCATTTGTTAGTGAATATTCATAAAATTTATCATTTTACTACTTAATCACTCATATGTTATGATAAATTTGTGTTGTTATCTCGTATTTGATGATAATATCTTCCTCTTTTGATAATTAAAAATAGAAAAAATATATAAAAAAGGTGTATATGTGGAAAGCCCCCTATCAAGACGAAATATTCTTTTATAGCATCTTATTGAGCATAGCCTTTTATACGTTAGACTCTAGTAAAGACGGGATATGAGAACGGTCCCCATCTCCTTTATCAAAAAAGTTAGTTATCCGTGAATGCAAACTTATTTATAATATAATGATCTAAACATAACATATTGTTTACGTAACAATACTAAAACAAAATGTAATTATTAAGAGTTGAATAAATTGTCAAAAATCACAAGAACTAAAACTTTAATTAACCACTAATTTGGGGAATAAAAATTCAATTATTCCTTTGAAAAATGTCTTTTTGGTACTTGGATTATGTGGCATTATTTTATTGACAAATTTCTCTCTAGCATTTGATCAATTATGACTAGAAAGTGACATTATTTTGAACTTCATTAAATTAAATTTGTCCTTTTCATTTATGGTGTTCTTATTTTATTTATATTTATTTTTGCCTAACTTTTTTAATTATATTATTTTCTTACCTTTTGTTTAGTACCCTATTTTTTACTTTGATTAAACTCTAAGCATAGCCCTAACAAATTAGCTCCTAACATTAGGTGTATTCAATTTTGGTAGCAGCCAAAAATGAATATCTATAACCAATTCTTGAATAAAAAAATATTTTAGTTATAGACCTTCTATAACTATAAAAAAATACTTATAATGGATCATAAATTTGATTTTATTTGAATAATATAATTTATAATATTTTTTTTGGAGAAATCAATCTTTTTATCTTATAGATGTTTATCAGTCACTATACAAAGTAAATATTTATGAATTTAAAAGTTTTTAAGTTATGTTAGGATGTAGAACAAACATTCTTATTCAATAATGTGTCATATAAGCTATAATTTAAGTACTTAAAAATTCAATATAAAGAGAATTATGTTGTGGGACCTACATGAGAAATAACTTAAGATGTAAAATATGCCTAAATTAGTTTTAGAATGTATAGAATAAGCAAATTGAAACATGAATTATGACACTTATCATAATATAATACTTGTATAAGTTAATCATAGGTAATAATAATAATAACAATAAAAAAAATTAGAGGTCAAAATATAACATCCACAAGAGAAGACAATTCACCCTTGATTTGTCAAGGTACTAGAGTCAAGCCAACCTTCCAAGTTCCAATCCACTCCCCCACCCCCACTCAACTACCCCTAGGACTCCATATATATTTTTTAATCTAATATTTAAAATTAATTAATTTATATTCGAGCCGGTGCTCCATAGAATTAATATGACAAAACGTTTAACATTTGAACTCGAAACCTCTAGTAAGACAAAGGAATCCTACTCATCTGTCACACTTCTTAGTGCTTCTTCCTATGTCTTATAGTCTTGATAATGTCAAAGAACAAGTAGTGAAGAAGATTTATCTATTCATATCTGAAATTTACATCAAATTAAACAATTTAACTTTCATAACGATTTTTAATATATAGTGATGGATGATAATAGAGATCATTGATAGTAATCATTTGTTATTGTGGTTATGATAGTTGACGGAGATGATTGGAAATGATAGTTAATGATGATGATCGATTGTAATGATTAACGAACGTAGTGTATGCAATAGTTGATAAATGATCGGCAATAAAAGTGAATGAAGTAGTGAAATCAAATGCGAAATAAAAATTTGAAATTTATGTGTTCATACTTTTAATTCTTTCGAGTTATTGAAAACTAAATAATAATTTGTACTTGTTCAATGAATTTCTCACTACAAATTCAAAATTGCACTGGTTCCCCACCAAGTAGAATGTCATCTTTACATATCATTAATAATATTATTAACATTTTATTATAACTCGTTAATCACTCAGATTTGTTCAAACTCATTAAGCAATCATAAAAAAAATTAAACACGAACTTTAGGGATCGTTTGGCACCCGAGATAATCTCATGATTAAGACGGTATAAATTAACCTTAATCTGGACTATTCCATCAAATTTGAAATTATTTTATTCCTCTTGAGAGGTTCGATAAATTAGTTATAAATATAATTCGTCCAAGAATAATTTAATCCGCGAACCAAACAACTTCAAACGAACCTGCCGCACGTGAATCATTTCTATGTCTTTCAAGTTTCAAGGCTGGCTGCTCCGTCCCTCTTGTTTCTCTATCTCTGTACAATTCATGTATATATATATATATTATACACACTCACCGATCTAACATTCTTCCCCCACTTACCAACCACCTAACTATTTCACTCACCTCAACTCTACTTACAGGGACAAAAGATCATTTTTTCATCAATCAAGAACAAATACATACTTGGTACATTTCTAGCATTTTGTTTCCTAGAAAAGTTTCAGTTTTTTTAGATTCTTGATGTTATTTTTTGAGTTTTGTGATCTTGGGTTGTCTTTTTATTGTTTGATTTGGGTTTGATGGATTTTAATTGAAGTTGGGATCTGGGGTTCTGTTGTTTTATTGTTGAATTCTTGATTCTAGGTTCCTGTTAGAAGATGCATTTTGGGAGTTGCTAGTATTTTGTTTCTTAAAAAGTTTCTCTGTTTTGAATCTTTGCTGTGTTTTTTTGAGTTTGGGATCTGGGGTTCCTGTTTGGAGGTACATTTTTGAAATATTAGTATTTTGTTTGCTAAAAAGTTTCTCTTATTTTTGAATCTTTGCTGTGTTTTGTTGAGTTTGGGATCTGGGGTTCCTGTTTGGAGGTACATTTTTTGAAATATTAGTATTTTGTTTGCTAAAAAGTTTCTCTTTTTTTGAATCTTTGCTGTGTTTTGTTGAGTATGGGATCTGGGGTTCTTGTTAGGAGGTACATTTTTTGTATGCTAGTATTTTGTTTCCTAAAAAGTTTCTCTTTTTTTGAATCTTTGCTGTGTTTATTTGGGTATGGGATCTGGGTTTCCTATTTGGAGGTACATTTTTTGAATACTAGATACTTGTTTTCTAAGAAGTTTCTCTTTTTTGAATCTTTGATGTGTTTTTTTGTGTATGGGATCTGGGGTTCCTGTTAGGAGGTACATTTTTGTATACTAGTATTTTGTTTCCTAAAAAGTTTCTCTTTCTTGAATCCTTGTTGTTTCTTTTTTAGTGTGGGATCTGGGTTTTGTCGTTTTACTGTCGAATTCTCAATTGTGGGAACCTTTCTGTTGATCCAAAAGGTTTTTGGTTCATTTTTTGTGATTTTACTGTTGGAATGGCAATTTGAATTTCTGTCTGTTAGTGTAAAACTGCCGGAGTTGCCAAATTTCTCTTTTGTTTGGTCTGTTTTCGATGTTTCTGAGGTGACATGCTTTGTTTTGTTGTATAAACATTTGATCTAAGGAGGATCTTATTTAATGGTCAATTTAAAGTTGCAGTCTTTTTGGGAGAATGGAGGTGTTCTTTGATTTGGTTTACGTGTTAAAGATCTGATCTTTTTACGAGCTTTTTTGGTATATCATGTGGTTTTGAATCATCATTTGCACTCACCTTTCTGCCTTGCGTAACTGGTAAAGTTATTTCCGTGTTCTGGTCACATGCCCGAGCTGTGGAAACAACCTCTTGTAGAAATGCAAGGTAAGGTTGCGTACAATAGACCCTTGTGCTGTGGTCATTCCTCAGACCCTGTGCATAGCGATAGCTTAGTGTACCGGACTGCTTTTTTATTTATTTGCACTTACTTTTCTCATTGTTTGTTAGCTTTTCCTCATTCAATCAATTATTCATCTTAAGCACATTGAGTTTCACTTTCTTATCATCTATACTTAGATCTGATTTTCACTTATCACCAGGCTGCTTTGTAGTTTAGTCTTTGGTTTAATTGAACTCAGGGGCGATGTAGTCTAGTTCTGGTTTGTTTTCATTTGTTAACTAAAGGATCATCTTGTTATATAGTAACATATTTTTTTTCGTGGTGTTTGTATGCGTTTAGAAATGGTGGTTTTGGGTGGATAACTTGGTCTGTTCCTTGATAAGGAAAGATGCTCTGAAAAGAGGCGATCCGGGATTTGTATTTGTGTATTCAATGTTTATGTATCTCATCAGTCATCATTGGATTCCTTGCACTTTCACAATTATAGGTTCACGAACTTTGTGTTTGTTGAAATTTTAGCGATTTTCGACATATATATGTCACTTTCAGATCCATATTAGCCTGTTGAGATATTGTTTTGGTGGTTGGCTAAAAGTCATGAGCTGTTCCTCTCATGAATAACTATATTGTGATGGAATTAAGCTTTGATGCTTGTGCTGATGTTGTCATTTTTCCGAAGGTCTCCATTAAATCAGCAGAATGGCGACTGGACAACTTTTCTCCAAAACTACACAAGCTTTGTTCTACAACTACAAGCAGCTTCCTATCCAACGGATGCTTGACTTTGATTTCCTTTGTGGTGTGTATTACATTTCTACTCATTGATTTTTCTAGAAAAATAAATGTGCTTACAATATTTGTCGTCATAAGGTATCATTCCCATTTTTATAAATGTTTTATGAATTTATAGGGAGAGAAACACCTTCTGTTGCTGGAATTATCAATCCTGGTTCCGAGGGATTCCAGAAACTCTTCTTTGGTCAGGAGGAAATTGCAATCCCAGTTCATTCTACGTGCGTTTAATATATCCCTTACTTGCTTGTTTCAATTATATTTGTTTTCTTTTATTGGTTGTATTTCCATGACACGTGTGCTTTTTATTTTTCGTTCTGATATCCTAAAGGACTTGATTTGGTAGTCATTTTCAGTGTGTACCTCTCCCATTAGTGTCGATATGTCTAAAACGTTTTAATCAAAATCTCTTGCAGTCGTGGTTTCAAAATATTCTATGAGATCATGTGACTTTCTAACATTTGGTTCCACTTTATATCGTTTGAAAGGTGTGCAATGTAAGCACACATATCAATGGACTTGTGCCTTAGTTTTTTCAGTTTGAACTACTTCAGATGAACGGATAGTCATAATTCTAGGCTATTTACCAACCACCAAAGAAAACATACCTATAGTGTATACTCCCTCCGTTTCAATTTGTTTGTCTAGTTTTGACTTGGTACGGAGTTTAAGAAAGTAAAAAAGACTTTTGATTCTTGTGGTCTTAAACAAAAGACATTAGAATGTACCAAAATGTCCTTTAATCTTGTGGTGTTAAACATGTCATGTGGAAAGTAGAAATTCAAGAGCTCCCCAAAAAAGGAAAGAGACATTCTTTTTGAAACAAACTAAAAAGGAAAGTAAGACAAACGGATTTGCCTTCTTTACTGACCTTTGTTGTGGAGTCTTTAGTATTGATACTTATTTGCAAATTTTACGAATTCTACAGTGTTGAAGCTGCCTGTGCTGCTCATCCCACGGCTGATGTTTTCATAAACTTTGCCTCTTTCAGAAGGTTGGTACTATTATACATCCTCCTGGTTTGTTTTTTGTTTTTTTTTTCTGGAAAAAAATCTTAAACTAAAAACGATTTGCTTTTATATCTTATCTTTTTCCTTAATTGCAGTGCTGCAGCTTCCTCCATGTCTGCTCTTAAACAGCCAACCATCAGAGTTGTGGCTATTATAGCTGAAGGTGTCCCTGAGTCGGACACCAAGCAGCTTATTGGTTTTGCGAAGGCAAATAATAAGGTATACTAATGTTACATCATTCCTGTTGTGTCCTTCAGCATAAGCATCTTTCGTTAACTTTTTTGGGGTACGTAAGTTATCAAACTTTATGACATTATGTGCACTTTGTTTTTCAGGTGGTTATTGGTCCAGCTACTGTCGGAGGGATTCAAGCCGGAGCTTTTAAGATTGGTGATACTGCTGGAACAATTGATAACATCATTCAGTGCAAGCTTTACAGGCCTGGATCTGTGGGCTTTGTCTCCAAATCTGTGAGTAATCGTAGCAAGTCTTTTATCTTTTTCCCTTAACTCATCTACTCTTGCTGGAGTACAAAACAGCACGATGACATTTTGTGGTTTCATGAGTACTGACCTTTATCTTGATATATAGGGTGGTATGTCTAATGAATTATATAACACAATTGCCCGTGTGACTGATGGAGTTTATGAAGGTTGGGCATTCTAAATCCTGAATATATGTTCTTAGAACATTTTTATATTTATTCATATTTAGAAAAATAATATGAGTGAATTTTTGGTCTCCGCAGGAATTGCAATTGGTGGGGATGTCTTTCCTGGCTCTACCCTTTCTGATCATGTTTTGCGCTTCAACAATATTCCACAGGTAATTGATTTGCAGTGAAATCCATGCAAGAGATCTTTGTAAAAGGATTGACACAGTTCTTCCTCAGCCTTGTTGCCAATAATTGTTGTCTGTGCATAGTGAAGTGCTAGTTTTATAGCTTTATCACAGTAAAGCATACTTGTAACAATCCGAAACTTTTTAAGTCATGCTAATCTTGTGAACAGAGAACTTTCCGTTGTTGTGTGAGATATGTAGATGTCCAAACAAATATACATGAATGACTTAAGTTTTTTCCTACTAATCTGCAATAGTTTGTTTAAGAAGAATACAAGTAGGGAATCACAAAACAACAAAGAGAAACAAAAAAATAGAATAAAAGAGAAACCGTTACCAAAACTTCTCGTTTCTAGACAATACAATTGCGATTCAAGTCATTTTATTCCACTATTCTTATAGGACTTGAAAGCTTAATGGCGCATGATCAACTATATATTTTGTCATTTTGCACAATTTGATCTATTTTTTTCTTATGCTTTGGTAAACTATAGATCAAAATGATTGTTGTACTTGGGGAACTTGGTGGACGAGATGAGTATTCCTTAGTTGAAGCCCTGAAGCAAGGGAAAATCAACAAGCCTGTTGTTGCCTGGGTTAGCGGAACTTGTGCTACACTCTTCAAGTCGGAAGTACAGTTTGGACATGCGGTGAGCTATTTCCCTTTATTCCCTCATTTCTCGTGAAATGCAGATTAATGTCTCTCTAAGTATTGAGAGCTGATTAAATTCTTGAAAAGAAAAAAATGTATTGAGCTCTGAGTTGGTGAAACAGTTTTCTGCCTAAATCTAACTTTGCTTGAAACTCTTAATAGGGTGCCAAGAGTGGTGGTGAAATGGAGTCTGCACAAGCTAAGAATCAAGCACTTAGAGATGCTGGTGCTACGGTTCCCACTTCGTATGAAGCTTTTGAAGGAGCAATCAAAGAAGCATTTGAAAAGCTGGTAAGTCTCTTGATATTGAGCACACTCAATAATAATAATTCTTCCACTTGGTATTAGTTTTAATAGGTTTACCTGGTCGTTTTGATAGGTCTCGGAAGGCAAAACAACTCCTGTAAAGGAAATAACGCCTCCACAAATTCCTGAGGATCTCAACACAGCAATTAAGAGCGGGAAAGTTCGGGCCCCAACTCATATTATTTCCACCATATCTGATGATAGAGGTATGGACTGAAATTTGACTTATTATCATTGGTTGTTTTGCTTTTTTTCAGTGGCTGAATAAGAGTCAGAACAAATGCTGATTTTCTTTTCCATTTCTTATCTATAGGTGAAGAGCCATGCTACGCTGGTGTACCCATGTCATCTATTGTGGAGCAAGGATTAGGTGTCGGTGATGTCATTTCTCTGTTGTGGTTCAAACGCAGCCTCCCCCGTTATTGTACACGTTTTATTGAGGTAAATTATAAAATTTGCTTATATTGGACTACATGTTCTTCCCCTCGCCATTCTGTTTCTAAACATCTGTTTTCTTGTGGTTGGTTCGACTTGGCAGATTTGCACTCTGTTGTGTGCTGACCATGGTCCCTGCGTCTCTGGTGCTCACAACTCAATCGTAACTGCCCGTGCTGGAAAAGACCTAGTGTCGTGTCTTGTTTCTGGTATGTCATACTTGATTTTTAAGGTAGTTATTCGGGTTATCGTTCAATTGGAATTGGAATAATGTGGTTGGGTAACAGGGTTGTTGACTATTGGTCCACGATTTGGTGGTGCTGTTGACGATGCTGCCCGATACTTTAAGGATGCTTATGACAGGGTGAGTCCTTACGATCTAAGCTACTAGTCTAGTAGAAACAGTTCCTGCTACTCCCTTTGAGTGTCTGGATGAATAAACGTTTGCAATGCTTCGTTTGTAGGGTCTTACACCATATGAATTTGTTGAAAGTATGAAGAAGAAGGGCATTAGAGTGCCAGGAATCGGACACAGGTAGCGTTTCTCGTACTTCATTATAGATGTAGCATTTAATATCGTATACTTGTTCCCCGAAATGGTAGTTGGAGAAGCTCTATGCAATTGTAGCATTACATGCTTGGAGACTCGTGTGACTCTATGAACGCATCTCATGCATTGCGTCTACTTCTTGTGTGACAGGATCAAGAGAGGTGACAACAGAGATAAGAGAGTTGAACTACTTCAGCTTTACGCGAGGGAAAATTTCCCTTCTGTTAAGTACATGGAATACGCGGTTCAGGTTGAGACCTACACACTCACAAAGGCAAACAACCTAGTCCTCAACGTTGACGGAGCCATTGGTTCCCTCTTCTTGGATCTCCTTGCTGGAAGTGGAATGTTCACCAAGCCAGAAATTGATGAAATAGTAGAGATCGGTTACCTCAATGGACTGTTCGTGCTGGCACGTTCCATTGGTCTTATCGGGTAAGTTCAAATGCTGACACTTCATCTACGTTAAACAGAAATCTAGTCGTGATAAACGATTGAAACCATACTTCCTTTTGAATTTCAGGCACACGTTCGATCAGAAGAGATTGAAGCAGCCTTTATACCGTCACCCATGGGAAGACGTCCTCTACACCAAGTGAAGACGCTTTCTATAGCAACAAAGAAGCAAAAATTTCCTTGCTCTTCCTTTCCAATATTTTATCAAAGTGTTTTGTTAACCATTTTTTGTGTTCATTCTTCATGTTTTTTAGACTTGTATTTGTATTCCCCTAAGTGCTTTTTAAGCATTTTTGTGTAAGTTGTTATAAAGAGACAACTCTTTTTGTTTCACACGAAAGAGTTTAGTTCGATTCCAATGTATGAAAGAAATAAACACATTCATTGTTTTACCTGCTCAAATCCGAGGGGGGAGAATGTCTAGTGTTCAAAGTTGGGAACGAAGTATGATATTTAGAGCAAAGTTGGGGGTGTAAATGATTTTCACCCTTTGAGTCGTTGTGTTATGTGCTTACTGCACAAAAACTTGTTTCAAAAGACTTAAGGGTGTGACCAACTGGTCGGTGAGAAGAAAGTTACGGGGTTTCAAGTGGATTAATCTAGAAGCGTGCAAGCTAGTCCAGACACCCCTGTCGATAAAAATATAACATTTCCATTACAATAGGAAATGTAGGCTAACAACTGACTAAAAAAAAATTCAATCTTTTTGTGAAAATGGCTGAGGTCAAATTCAGCCCCTTTGGTTGTACAATAGCTGCAAATGAGTCCAATTTTCTAGTCATTGTTCTGAACCATGATTCGTGGGGCTATCGGTAACAACCTCTCTACCTCATAAAATGTAGAAATAGTGTACTTGTCGTAATGTATCTGAATCATAATCGAGAGTCTATTGGTAACAGTCTCTCTACCCACAACCACAAACATATGATGTAGTCTGTGTTTATCTCACTCCATACTCCACGTGTGGAATTACGTTGGATATATTATTGTTGAAATGTGTTTGAACCATGAGAGGCATGATATCATCAGAAATTGGCACACATGTTAGGACCTAAAAAGTGCATTTTGACATCATTTTTTACTGAATTCTATATGGATCCATTCCAAAAATTCTGGAATATTTTGACATTAATGTCAAGCTTTTAAGTTTCTTGTTTTAGCATAAGCTTCGGATGATTGTGGACTGCTGCTTATGTCAGTAGTATTCGTATACGCGTGTTGACCAGAGGTGAATCTAGAATTTCTAGTATTAAGTAGGAATTGATCTCTAGTTCTCTACGTAAATAACTTAACATTCAATCTAGTGTACCATTTAGCCTTCTTATAGCATGAATGTCAACAGATAAGTACCAATTTTAGAAAATTTTATACATAAAATACCAGGTTTTATGGAGAGACTACGGATTCACGTGCCCCATATTTTATCGGTTGAATAATTCGCACATGGCGTTGATCCCAGATAGATTCAACATTTGAGGTTTATGGATTTTTACAACGATCTCAAGTTAATGCTCCATCCATCCCATCTTAACTGCTCATTGATTTCTTAGCTTCCTTTTATATAAGAGGTCCCGGAATCAAGCCTCGAAAGTGAAATCACCTTTGATCAGGAATACTTTACCCTATAGTACAATTTATTGAATATTTGTATTCATATTAGTCAGATCTTAAAATATATTTTTTTCTTAAGAAACAAAGAAGATCAAGGATGACCTACGATACGTCTTATACACACCTTTTTGAAATAAATGAATGTATATGCATATAAAGCAAACATAGTGAATTTAATGAAAAGTCAATTCCACTTCATCTTTCCATAAAAAAAGAGAAAAAAAGAAGAAGAAGAAGACAAAATGCATTTAGAAAAATAAAATAAAATTACCATTATGGAACTAAAATGCTTCAATATGGAAAGGAAATTACTAGATCAATTTCCAAAGCACACTATATATTCTAAATAAAAACAGTTATCTTATAAACATGTTCAATAAAATGTAGACTAAATTCATAAACTCCATTTTTTTTTTAGCTTTTTGATATTTATAATATCAGATCTTAATTAATTTAAATTTGTGTTGCGTGAAATATATTTAATCGTTCCATCTGATGTTCGATTTTATAATATGAGAGTATTTTATTCATTTCATCACAATTTTTATTAGTATTTTCTTTTAGTTTAACTTATATATATATTACAATGTTAATTAGAAATATTAAAAAGGTACGTGTAGAAAACTCTTTCACAGAAACTAAAATTTTCTAATCTTGAAAATAAATATGACCAATAATATAATGTTTTTTTAATATATTATATCAGTGTGTATAAATTAAATTCTTTTTCTTTTTATATGATCTTATCCAACCTTTGACATAAACTTTTATGAACTATGTTGAAGTTGAACTAACAAAAACTTTATCCATCTACTCAGCTTACCACTTTTATTATTTTCTTTTCTTTTTTCAATTTAATATACAAAAGGTATTATTGTTGTGCTATGGCAGATTCAGAATATTATGTGCGGGTTTATCGAAATTCAGTTGTTATCACATATATTAAAGTGATCGATAATAACTATTTGATGATGAAACTCAATTATTATCGTATATTAATTTAAAGTTAATATAAAAAATACATAAATTTTAAATTTTGAATTCGACTGTGTAGCGATTAGAAACAATAAACAATAATTTTGGAATTAGGTGTAGTCTACGTAATCAAATTAAATGTACCTTCATAAAAGACAATTCTTGTTGGACTTAGAGATATTTTTTTGTGGGGAGTTGGGTTGGTGTTTGTGGGCGGTGTGGGGGAGGGGTGTGGGGCGGGGTTCTATTTTCTTGATGTTTTTCTTGTTAAGTTAAATATTATTTAATATATTTTTTCATATAGATTAAAATTTAAGAAGAGAATAAGAACTTTAATGATAATTTTATATATTTCAGTAAAGTCCATAATAAATATATGTAGACTTTTATAAAAGTATATCATTAGGAGTAATGTAGAAATAAACATTTCAAATATAAAATGGATCGATCTTAGTGATGCTTTAGTATGAATAACGTAGTTTTTTTTTCATAAATCCTTGATATTTGAACGAAGAATATTTTTATTTAATTTGTTATTGTCATAGTATTATCTATACCTGGTCGTTATTTTCTTCACGAGCGAGGTCTTTGATTAAAGTTCAAGATGGAGAATTCCGTCAAAGAATAGAAGAAACTTTTGATTACTTCACACATGCTTAGCTTGACTTATAATTAGTTGATCAATATCTTATTATCTAAGCAATAACAATAGTATATCTAATATAATTCCATAAGTGGAATCGAACAATCTAAAAACAATAGAATATTCACAATCTTACTAAAGTCAGTAAACTATTTCGATAAATCCTCGACTCAAGGAAAGTCAAAAAAGAAAAATGAGGAGTGGAAGCATAAGAAAGTGGAGGGGACATACTAGCCTTTATATGGATTATTAAAAAAATTGGAACAAAAAAAAAAATAAAAAAATAAGTTAAGTAATATTCTCACGCGCATAATTTTATCGTGAACATCCTCCACCATATAATAAGGTCCAAAATTATCGTTATCATTGCTTCTTATGGCGCGTTTGTATACTCTCTCCCTTCGAGAGTAGGATTAAAATCATTTCATCGTTCATTTTTACTTGTCCACTCTAAATTTTACACGTCCATTAAAAATAAAGATTAATATGAAAGTAAAAGAGACACCCCTAAAATAAGTCAGTGTCATGATGAAGTGAAGGTAAATTTTTAATATTTAATTAGAAATTTGGAGTTTTAGTCGTGAGTATAAAGTTATCTTCATAAAGGATATTTAGCCTTTTAATATAAGTTTTTTTCAATATGAATTCAGGTTTAATAGAGTCTTAATCAAGCGCGAATTTAGAATCTCAGTTACGAAAACTAGTACCTTTAATTTAGGCTTTATATATACACTGTACACACAAAGAATTTTGCTAAATATTTGATTATAAATTAAGTTATTATTCATCATCATAATTTATATGATTCAATTTTTTTAGTTCGTCTAAAAAAGATTGCCATCTTTCTAATTACAAAGAACATAACTTTAAAGTTTCACTTTTACCAATAATGAAATAATTTATAACTACATAAACGACTAAAATTTGTTTTATTCCACTCAAAAGCATTTCTTCCTTAGATTTTGTATTAATTTAAACATATTACATAAATCGAGATGTATTAATAATACATTAACTTGAGGTCTCATAAACTTTATAATTCTGAATCCATTTTCAATATCTTTGATGATATCGAACATCGAGTGAGAACAAAAAAAATCAAAATACACCCCTAAAAGATCAAATCCGCTATAATTATACATACAAAGAAAGAAAGAGAGAGAGAGATGAAAAGGGTCATTTATTGAGAGGGTGTCTATTTTTTCAGCTAAAAATGGACTAAAAAATTTGCAGATTTTGAGTTTTTATATAGACATATATATATATATATAGTGGGTTTTTATTAGTGCAATTAGTCATAGATCCATACATAGAAAGTAAGAACTTGAGAAAAAAAAAGTTTGGTTTTTTTTAGCTCACTGATTTTGTAGATATTAATTTAATTTGCTTATGGTCATGTAGAAGCAGATAGTATATAGTGGGGGTGGGGTATATCAAGATTATTGGTCATAAGAGAGAGAGTGAGAGATGGATTAAGAAAAAGGTGGATTCTTGAAGTTAAGGGTGACCATTTATCTTCATTTTTTTTTTCCCATCAAGAAAATTGAACTTCCAAAATTTGCTTATGTTGATGAATTAGTCATAAATCCATACATAGAAGGTATCAAGAAAGTGGTAGAGATGATAAAGGTAGAATCTTGAACTCAAAGGGGGCAGAAAGCCATTTTCTTTTGTCCATTTCAGATATTGATTTGTAGAGAGAGCTGATTATTGTCTTTCGAAAACAGCCTATCTACCTTGGAGAGTAGTGGTAAGGTTTGCGTAGACTCTACCCTCCCCGACCTCGGTTTGTTGTTGCTGTTGTTGATTTGTAGAGAGCTGAAAAAGGTGGAGTCTTGAACTCAAAAGAGTAACCATTTTCTTCATTTTTCAGCAAGAAATGCATTGCAAATTTGCAGATATATAGTGGGGTTTTAAGTGAAATTAGTGATAGAGGGGGGATAAAGTCAAACTGGTGAAGAGAGGTTTTGATCAATCTTGAAATTGAAATGGATAGTACAAAAGCAGCATCAGCAACTCAAGGACCAATACCACCAGCCGAGGAGCTGCTAAAGAAGATTCAAGAATTGGAGGCAGGGCATGCTCAGTTGAAGCATGAGATGTCTAAACTTATGATGTGTGATGATCATAGAACACAAAGACAAAGGTCACATTCTATATCACCACAGAGACCGCCTCGTATTCGAGCTGGGGGTGGATTTGATGGTGGTTCTGTTGCTGTGTGGAAAAGGGGGTCAATTTCCTTCCGGCATTCGTCGCCATTGCAAAGAGAAAGTAGTAGTAAGTGTGAGGGAGACAGTAGCAGTGTTGGTAGAGGAGACCCTACTGCAGTGAAATTTACTGATAGACAGTATTTGAATATATTACAATCAATGGGACAAGCAGTGCATATACTTGATCTCTATGGTCAAATAATTTACTGGTGAGTAATTTAAATGTACATCCTATCTTTTTGCATTTTCGTTCGTTAGGACTTGTGTGATAGAGATTGAGCTTGTGAGTTTGAGTTTATTTTTAAGTTGGCTAGTCCATGGTTGTAGTGAACACTGAGAGGTCATTTGGTAGCTTGTTAACAATTATGCACCGATTAGTTGTACATCTATTAGTTATGCGAGTTTCTAAATTACAAACCAAATGTAGTATAACTTATTCAGAAATTAATACATGAATAAGTTGCCTCTTTACTAGCTACCAAATGACCCCTTAAAACTTTGTACAGATAGGTAAGAACATTTTATTTGGCCTTAGTTTTGACTTCAATTGGTGTTTGTTAAAGTTATCAATTTAGGAGTGTAATTTGAGCCGTTGTTGCACAGGAATCGAACTGCTGAAAAACTATATGGTTATTCTGCTGCAGAAGCTCTTGGAAATGATCGCATTGAACTCCTAACAGATGCACGGGATCATGATGCTGCTAATAACATTTTACACAGAGTGATAAGGGGTGAGAGTTGGACTGGACAGTTTCCAGTTAAGAATAAGCAAGGGGAAAGATTCCTAGTCGTTGCTACCGATACCCCTTTTTATGATGATGATGGTACTTTGCTCGGCGTTATTTGTATATCGAGTGATATGAGACCTTTCCAAGAATCAGGGCTTATGTCTATGGGAGTGAAGCAGTTGGAAGCTGATACAAGATTTAGAGCCAGAACCCTTACTTCTTCTAAACTTGGACTTGATCCCCAGCAGCCCCTGCAAGCTGCCATTGCCTCCAAAATATCTAATTTGGTTAGTAACCGTCTTTGTTCGGGTAGTTGTCTGGCTTTCTATATGTTCACTTACTGTCTTCTTTATGTTTTCTTACTGTCACAATAGGCCTCAAAGGTGACCAATAAGGTTAAGTCAAAAATAAAGACAGGAGAGAGCAGCATGCTTCGTGAAGGTGGAAGTGGAGACAGTCATTATTCTGACCATGCATTTTCTGATGCTGCTCTCTCAGATCACAGGGAGGATGCAAATTCAAGTGGAGCGAGTACGCCTAGGGGAGATGTTCACCCTTCTCCTTTTGGAGTATTCTCTAATCTTGTAAAAGTGGAGCATTCTGGGGATGAGAGTGAGGGAAAACAAGGCATTTCTAAGATTATCACCTCGAAGGCAGAGGCGTGGATGGCAAAGAATTGCTTATCATGGCCATGGAAAGGCAATGAGCAAGAAGCGTCAGAGTCAAGAACTACGCGATCTGTGTGGCCTTGGCTAAACAATGACCAAGACAATGAGTTAAATCACATCAACAGTTCTAATACATTTAAACCAGAAAATCAGGTTACTGAAACTTACCGGGCAACCAATAATGAAGCTCCAGGATCCTGGTCTTCATTCAATATCAACAGCACAAGCAGTGCTAGTAGCTATGGAAGCACCAGCAGTAGTGCTGTTAATAAGGTGGACATGGATACTGACTGCCTGGATTACGAAATCTTGTGGGAGGACTTGACTATCGGAGAACAGATTGGAGAAGGTACGCGGAATATCTTTTACAGGTGAAATTATAAAAAACAAGTCTAGTTAGTTATTCCAAACTTGATCATATAATCTTTTGGTAACAGGCAAGGATGTAGTTTACTTTCGTTTTCTATTTTCCAGCCACAATATATGCTTATGTTGTGCATGATAATCAGAAGTTAGTAGTCAATTGCACTTTAACCTTTGTATATCTTTCCTGAAGCTAACACGTTAATTCTGCAACGAATTATCTGTACCAGCTTTATAGCTATGATACTCTTATGTATTTGACAGTTTTTATCACCTTTCCTTTTACTTCTTCGTTTCTCACTTTTTCTTTTATCTGTGTTTCTATAGGATCTTGTGGAACTGTTTATCATGGGCTGTGGTATGGATCAGTAAGTTCTTTGCCTTTTCTGTGCATTACACTTCCTGGAGACAGAATGTTCTAAACATTTATTCGTCAAGTATCGTTAAGCATTTGTGAGTTATCATTTACTCTGGGAGCTAATGCTTATAAACTGTATCACAGTAAACAAAACTGACTTCTTGGTCCTATCATAATAATATGGATGATGTCAAAGTCGAAAATTTCTCTAAGCCAGCATTAGTGTTGTATATTACTTGAAGTTCCTCAACCCTGTTTCTAATCAACACTTGAAATTTAGATCTACTAGCTATTTTTCTGGAGGGAACACCCAGGAAAGGGTTCTCCTTTGTACGTAATGATGTCTTTGCCGTGCAGGATGTTGCTGTTAAAGTGTTCACGAAGCAAGAATATTCTGATGAAGTAATATATTCCTTCAAACAGGAGGTCGGTCTGTTTGTCATAAATATATTGTGAAATGCTTTTTCTTTTTCTTTTTCCCTTCCTGATTGAATATTGTTCTTTTCTAAAGGAATTTAAACTATATGGCAGTCATAATGCCGGTCTTTCCTCATTTTTCATAAAAATTGCCATAATATTGCTGTAGCCTTTAATGAGGTCAGTGCACCAAGGTCAAAATTCACCAGCAATGTATGCTCTTCGTCACTGCGACTTCTCGAAAATTGAACTTTCTAACGTAATCAATCCCAGTTAATGCAGGACCAATGTGAAGAGTAATCTGCAAATGATGAGAATTATTGGTGTAAAATGTCACACTAACAAGAATTAAATGTGTCAAACAAAATACCATCATTTTCTGTTTGTTAGAAACTATAACAATAGATCTACTTGTGACTATCTGACTTTCTACATTAATAAGTGCTAAAATTTATTAAAATGATAATAGTGAATCAAAGTCCTTCACCCCTACCTTTATGCGCCATATCACTTTTGAAGTCCTATGCACTTAAACAAGGAACAAGGATCGAGAACTTTCTGTCTTGGATTTCTTTTCATGCTTCACCATTCAGACATCCTTGGTTCTGAATCTATCTTTTGTATTCTATTAATTTGATCAACTTCTGCTTGGAGTCCCTCCGTTTACTCCCAAATAGGCAAATACTATCTGATTTTGTACAGAGGATCAATTGCCAAAGAAAATAGTTCTACAATGAAATGACTCATTCATAGTATGTCTTGGAATATGTTTTTGTCTTGATATTAGTGCACGGAGACTTGAGCTTGATGCTTTTTTGCTTTCTAATTCAAGTATGGTTACTAACACTATGCTAGGACTAGAAGTCTCTCTGACAGGCCTTGTGCTTTACCTTTTTTTTTTTTTTGAAGATCTCCCTTATGAAAAGACTTCGACATCCAAATATTCTTCTATTCATGGGTGCAGTTACTTCACCGCAACGCCTCTGCATTGTCACAGAATTCCTGCCACGGTATGTCCTTTTCCTTCTTCATGCTGAATAACATGTACAATTTGTTTTGCACCTATTCCTTGTGACCGTATCAGAATTTTTCATGTGTGACTGATAAACCATTTCACCTTTTCCATTATTGCAGGGGAAGTTTGTTCAGGCTATTACAGAGGAATGCATCCAAATTAGAATGGAGACGACGGATCCACATGGCTTTAGACGTAGTAAGTTCCTAGGAGATTTGTTTACCTGTTATATTAACTATTACCAAGAATAACATCCATTATTTTTACTGGATCATCAAATTCTTTCTATTAGTAATATAATAACTTTTATCTGAGATATTTGGAGCTACCAGGTTACTCTTTTACGCTACCTATCATGTTTCGTTTTGCTGCTTCTTTCAGGCTCGTGGCATGAATTATCTTCATCATCTTACCCCTCCTATAGTTCATCGCGACTTGAAGTCTTCAAATCTTCTTGTGGACAAGAACTGGACTGTTAAGGTTTGGCTTCACTCCATTTGACTGTCATTTCTTCTCTTTATTACCAGTTTTCTGAATGTCTAATTGTCTAAGAGCTATTAAATATGTTGAAAAGAATTCTCACCATGCAAATATCTCTAGGTTGGGGACTTTGGTCTGTCACGTCTTAAACATGAAACATATCTAGCAACAAAGACGGGTAAAGGAACGGTATTCAGCTTGAACTCAGGATCTCTCTGTCTTACTCTATCAGTATGAGTTATTTTAATTCACCTATGGTGTTGGAACTTCATGTGAATATCTGACTTTTTACATTAATTCTCATGCAGCCTCAATGGATGGCTCCAGAAGTTCTTCGCAATGAACCTTCAGATGAGAAGTATGCCAACTATGAGATATATGCACTTTATGCAGATTTCTAAATATTTTAAAGATATTGATCCTTCTTTGAATGTGCCTTTAGGTCTGATGTATATAGTTTTGGAGTGATACTATGGGAATTCGCCACGGAGAAAATTCCTTGGGATAACCTCAACACAATGCAGGTATTTTCATCTAACTGAAATCTCACATGGATGACATTCCATAAAATTCAGTTATCTGTCTCAATTTGGTGAAGAGCCCCTCCCAACCCCCCAACTCCTCAGCCCTCACGCATATGAAAAGTAAAGAGATAATGGTCAAAAACACACCTGAAGTATCATGTTTTTGCAAGTTTCCTACTTGAACTATCACCAGCTATTTAGGAAACTTGCAAAAACGTGATACTTTAGGTGTGCTTTTGAATTTTGACCATCAACTCCAAAGTAAAAGATAATAGTGGATTATTTTTCATCATATAGTGGTATAAAAAGAACAACTTCTTGGAGTTGATTGCAGGTGATTGGAGCTGTAGGATTCATGAATCAGCGGCTGGATATCCCAAAGGATGTTCCTCCACAATTGGCATCTATTATCGAGAGTTGTTGGCTCAGGTTTGCATCTTAATTCTTTTTGCCATCATAATTTGTTTTGTTGAAGCAAATAGCCTTCAGAGGAAGACATCGTGATGTTTTTTTTTTTTGACAAGGAAGACATCTACATGTTAAAAACATGTCATCAATTTTTCTTATTATTATTTGGAACTTCCAAGGCCTATTGCCTTTGAATTCAAATTTGTTCTAAAGCTATGATGGACTCCTCTTTAGCAAGCCAGACTGAGATGACATCGGAACATATTCAATATCTTCCATGATAAATCTGAGAGAAATTAAAGTAGAAGTTAATGGACTACATGTAACCGGGACATGATAATATCTTTAAGTGTGAAACTTTTTAGGAAAAGGATGTTAGAGTTCAGTGCATCTTTTTGACAAGTGACTAGTAAGTATCACTGGCTAACTTCGATTCCATTGTCCCGCCTCCTGAGCATTATGACTGCAATTGCAAAGCATCTCTCCTAGCAACCATTTTGCTTTGAATCACATTAGTTTTACACATTTTTTGAACCGAGCTGTATAAATGGAGCGGCATGACTCCAACTTGCTTAGGATTGAGGCCTACTCGTATTATTCTGAAATGAGCTGAATGCAACTTTTTATGTTTTGTCCAATTCAGTGAGCCTCAATCTCGTCCTTCATTCCAAGAGTTGGTGGAGAAACTTAAGGATCTGCAGAGGCAGTATGTTATTCAGGCACAGGCACCACGTAGCACTGCAGGAGATAGCAACCAGAAGGAACAGTAAACACAACTAGCAGGCATATGTGGTTGAGTTTCATCTGCTGATTGCTAACTGTTCAAGATTTTATGGCTGTCGCATGAAGGTTGGTCAGTCAGAGCTCACAAACAGCTTGTGTTGTCGGATCCTACGTTCAGAGGCTAAATGTTAGGCTTGCAGTTAATTCATTACAAAGAAATCTGATGAAGAAAACCAAGCTCCTCTTTATTCGAGTCAAGTTGGTACTTGTCATTTACTGCCCTACGTGAGTCTTAACATGATTCTTGTTCGATGAATTCACAGTTAGCATTGGTTTGTTATCTTGTATGAAGTGAATTCGTCTTCAAATCGTTGTGGGTTTTATAAGGTTGCAACATTCAAATATTTGTATATTGTATGAGAAATTTGCATTCAAGGTGGTATGTTACAAGTCTTATAAGTTATTGATTTTCTTCTTTTCCTTTGAATGCAATTTTGAATTTGAAGTTTAACTGGGGTTGAGTCTCATCCTCTAAGAATATATTTAGACTATTCCACGAAATACCTGCCATCTTTTATCAATACATACATCCAGTAACTCAGCCAGACCAACTTTGGCTAATGAAGATGGATAGAAATCACTTACGGGTCATTTGGTTTGAAGACCAGTTATGTACGTATTAGTAATGCATAAATCATTTCGAAATCCAAAACTTGCTCACCAATCATGACTAAATTTTCACTTCAATATTAGCAATGACCAATATAATTGAAAGACAAAGTCAACAGATCAAAGTTACATATATAGCATGAACATATATAGTCTCTTTGCCAGTACATTTCAGAATCGAAGGAAAAAATCTCCGGCACTATTCATTTAGCCGTCCCCAATTTGTTTGGGACCGAGGCGTAGTAGTAGTTGTACTAGTTGAGCAAATGCCTTATTGCAGCTACAGCATCACCTTTATGCTCTCTCAAAGTCCTTTCAGCAACCTTCTTGTCCACCTATTCCACAATCGAAACAGCATGAGAGATTTTAAAATAAACCGACAGAAACAACGCGTGTGGATGTAAGAGGAAACCAACCTCTAGTTCGTTTGCAATTATATCAACATCAGCAGCATTAATCTTAACAGCAGCTAATTCTTTTTCCCTGTAATAGACACAAATTTCTCAATATCATCTAATTTATAAGGATTATTGGACTTCACAAGAGGCATTAGAGACGTTATCAAAACAGCTAAATACACTGAAAGAGATTCAAGAGCTAAGAACACTCATTGAAAGGTAATATCGATGTTAATATGAATGTAAATAGTGGTGTCAGGTGTGGTTTTATTTTTGCTTTTTTCCTTTGTGAATCTGAGAGACAATAGACTAATATATCTTAGTGGATAATGTAAACAAGTCCACTCTATCGTTCTGCCACTATCATTTTCCATTTGAGTATCGTATTTGAAATCAATGAACTCGTATTCACTATTTTGTTATTTGATTTCCATGACTGAAAAGCTCTTCATTTCCCTTCGATGCACGTAAAATAAGCATGTGAAGACATACCAACCTATTCAATTATTTAATTTGGATAAACCAAAAGTCCCTTGCACACATCAACTAAGTTCCATGTATCTAAAAACTTGTGGGCTTCAAACTCATTTCATAATCAGATAAGGTTACACAAATTGGAGTTTACAAGCAATGCTCCCCAAATTTTGGTAATGATTTGAAAGCTAAATAAATGCAACTTCGCATTAGCAATCAATCAAAACACTCATCAACTTTCTTGAAGCTACAAATTGTTCGGTACAAACACCTTTCACATAACCAAACAAGAATTATGGATAAGATCAACAAACGAGATTTATGAGTTACAACAACCATATAAATATAATTAGACGCTCTTTGTCAACAAACAATTTTCTTTTGTACAACAACAACAACATACCCAATGTAATCCTAGGGAGGGTGGTTTGTAAACAGCCTTACCCCTACCTTGTGGTAGAGAGACTACTTCCGACAGACCCAAACAATTTCTTTTGTATTTATGATTTTTAGAATCAAGTCTCAACTGTCTTTAAAAAAAATTATAAAACGTATAATAATCTATCATAATGTCTAGTTGTCCACATATGCAATCTTATTTGAAAAATGAGGAAATAACATCTTAATTCACTCTGAAGTTTCGATGATTTGACTTTCGTATTCTGAACCTTGTCATTCCTTTAGCGTGGCAAGAAGTATTTAAAAGTCAAATGCATCCATCAACTTTCCAACTACCAAGACTTAAAAAGCCAAACAAGAAAAAGAGAGGAAAAGAAGACAAAGCTGAATGTCAACTTCCTTCAATGCAACAAGTAAGTGCATCAATTTCTTAATTCTTGTTAGTAAGCATTTACATAGTTGTAGACTAGATTAAAAATAATTCAAACAATGAATTTGTATCAACAACTACATAGGCAGGGTAGTGTGTCCGCAGACCTCTTGAGGTATAGAGACTGTTTCCGATAGATCCTCAGCTCAAGAAATAACTACTCAACCCCCAAATAGCAATACTATAGCTTCCTTATCCTCGACTAGGTTCGAAAATAAGGAAGAAAAGCAAACCTCATCTAGCTTGAATATCAGCAAATAAGGAAGAAAAGCAAACCTCATCTAGCTTGAATATCAGCTTCCTTTGAATGAAGTAATTGATATCATAGTCTAGTTTTCGTAGCATTAATTTTCACTTTTTTATAGAACAAAATTACATTTTTAGAAGCTGCATAACAAAACTAATATAACTACCAAATTCTTATAGTTACAAAAATATTTGAAAAAATGCAATTAACTGAAAAAAAATAAACTGTTTCTGACTCCTCAATCAGTAATACTATTAAAAAAAAACATTCATATTCATAAGCAAAAAATCACAAACCTCAGTCTCATAGCTTGAAGATCAGCTTCCTTCGATGCATAAATTGAAGCCATAGCCTAAAATACACAAATTTTCAGTATTAAAATGACAGAAAACTGAAGCAAATTCAGAATTGCATAGATTCATGTGAAATATGGATAAAACGGTACCGTTTGAACACGAGAGGAATCGAGCTGACGATCTTCGACATGGTCAGTGAGCTTATCTAGAGCTTTGCTTTGCTGCTGCAAGTCCTTTGAGTCTACCACCATCTCAAGTGCTTCGTCTCCGGTCTCCATTGTTGCTTTCTCTCCCAGCTCCGATTCCGATTCCGATTCAGTTTCGAAGAGTTTTTTTTTTACCAAATTGTAAAGTGTTAAATTGGAGCCCTAAAGAATTTTGTTATTAGGCTTGGGCCTGATATGGTATTGGGCTTGAGGAGAGATTTGCACAAATAGGATCATTTAACGTCGATGTTTAAATTTTGTCTCGTCTAAGAAATTTGTGCAATAATAACTTGATGGATTCACAAGTTATGTCGGAGGGGTCACTATCCAAATGCATTTCGAGTAACTATAGTAAAACCTGACATGTTAATCTCTTGGTTTTTTCAGTCTGATATGTATATACTTAAGTAATTATTGTTATGTAATGTCATAATGAAAATGTACAGGAGAATGCACAAATATGACCATTTAATTTTAAGGTAGATGTTTAAATTTTGTCTCATTTAAGAAATTTATGCAATAATAACTTGACGAATTCATAGGTTATGCTGGATGGGTCATTATGTAAATACATTTCGAGTAACTATAGTAAAACTTGACTCTTTGTTCACCTGACTTTTCTGTTTGATATGAATGTACTTTAAGTAATTATTGTTATGTAATATCATAATGGAAATGGACGGAAGATTTTCACAAATATGACCATTTAAGGTCGATATTTAAATTTTGTCTTGTCTAAGAAATTTGTGCAATATTAACACTTGACGGATCATAACTTTCTTGTAAAAGGTTTTGTTTTCCCACAAGTTATGTCATATGGGTCATTATCCAAATGCATTTCGAGTAGCTATAGTAAAACTTGAATAGTTATATTGGTTCAAAAACGCAAGATGTACCTTTTGATTGTAAACTGTTTTGTTCATAAGTTATGATGAACATACACAATTCTGATATAATATAATATGATATAATATAATATAATATATTCGGAAGTTTTATTGAAATGACAAAATTTGCTTGCTCAAAAATATTCACAACTTTTGAAATACCAATGAAATATATTATTGGTATTTCAATCTATGCTAAAAGTGTTTAGCCAGAGGCATCATAAATTACAAGTAAGAGATGCACTTCATGGCTAATAATACTTACTATAATATATAGTTCTAATTAATGTTCATATAATATATGATTTAATTTTAATTAAATCCATGCTGGAAGCCATTGTTTGCCTTGGATAAATTCAATAGAGGTGAATGCCATGGCTTCTTTATCATTAAGTTGTTTTGACCATGGGGCACGACCTTCTATGGCTGCCCCTGGTCCATGACAATTGTACTCACCATGATATAAATTCCTGCACCAAATATCGGAATTAGTCAGATTCAGAATTTAAATTTGATGTATAGATTCAATTTTGTAAATCTTATCCTTGAACTCGTTTCAACGGAATGTATCAAAATATTGTATTGAAACGGTCAATGACGGAGCCAAAAGTTCCTACATGGGGATTTTGAAAAACTACTAAAATGTCAAAGTAAATTTTGAACCCTTGTTGTATTAAGATAGAGTCTTCTCTCGTATCAAAGGGATTCAGTAGTTTATATATATATTGTGTTGAAACGGTCAATGATGGAGCCAAAAGTTCCTACATGGGGATTTTGAAAAACTACTAAAATGTCAAATTAAATTTTGAACCCTTATTGTATTAAGATAGAATCTTCTCTCGTGTCAAAGGGATTCAGTAGTTTATATATATATATATATATATAAACTAAAAACTGTTTGTTTTCACCTTATTAAAAAATAGTATGATTTTCTGGCGAAGGGGATTCAATTGATCGAACCCCTTGACATAAGCTAGCTCCGCCCCTAAACCTAGTAAGTCAACCTATTAGGATCCTATGAATTAAGTTTAATTTGGTATGAAATACCACTACCTCTACATATATCTTTCAGAAATATGCTTATAAATATAAGTGAATTGAACATCGACCATAAAGTGAAAGAATCTTATAGTAGGATCAATATCGGTGACTGATCAAGTCATTAAAACCTAGTTATTTTGATCAACATGACTACAAGCAGAATACTAAAAAAAATCACTACATTAGCAACTCATAATAAATTATTCTTCGTCAACAACCTAAGTCTATTTCATGATCATAAGTTTATTAATTTGATCCAAATTTTCAACTTCAATGGTCATCGCTACAACAACAACAATAACAACATCTTATCGTCCCACAAGTGTCTATACCTTCTATTTATGATACTCTTGGCTCAAGTAAACCATAACAAGAGCAAGTATGAAAAGTAAATACAGTAGTAACGAAAGAAGTTCTCTTACTTTGTTGATCCAGGAGAGCTCCAATTGGTCCATCCTTGAGGTACAATTGTCTTAGAGAAATAAGTTTTTGCAAAAATAACCCTTGAATAAGCCCCATTAGCTCTTCCCAAATACACACCTCCAATTCCATACACTTTACCTTCAACAAACACAAATCCACTATTTTCTTTGTCACTATATCTACTTTGTGCTGTTACTGAACCACGAATATCAACCCTTCTATCTGCAACTACAAATATCTCACAATTCTGCAAAAAAAAAAAGAAAAAAAAAAGATAAAATGTCCATCGAGTATCGAAATTTCATTACCTTATTCCTTAAACTCTAAAACAGAGACATTGATACAATGTAACAAGCATCATTTATCACGATTGTATTTTAAATGAATTTAACTTCTAGACGTTGATGGTGTACAATTAGGTCATTTGAAAGAGAGTATATAGGTAATTATACATAGAAAGTGAGATTAGTAACCAAAAAAATAAAGCGAATTATCAATTATAATATGTTGAAATACATTGATCGTGTAAACTTTAATTATTCACACATGTTGTAGTGAAATTAACTATCAATATATTTTAACTTGTTATAACTGGTTGTCCGTCTCATTTTTTGTAAGGAAATAGTTCCACTTATCTTGGAGAGTTACCAACAATTATTCTTAATTAGATATATAACGATTTTAAAAAGTAGGACCAATAACCTAGAAATGTACGAAATTTAAGTTATATACACACTAATAATATGACTTTCTTTCACATTATCAGTATATATAAATTGACCTGAATTGACTCATATAAATAACCTGATCATATATATATATATGAATACTAGACTTTATATCGATGCATAAAAATTAAACTCACTTGATATAAGGATTGACCACTTCCAAATATGAAGTCTAATGAACCTTGAATGTAACAATCCTCATAATAATGTCTTCCTTTGTTGTCAAAAAGTGTGTTGTGAGTACTCAAAAATGTACAATGATAAAAGGCAACTTTGTCTGCTCCAACCAATGCTGCTACTGATGTTTGGTTTGGTGAGGTTGAAGTTACACCATCAAGTGCTTGATTCTACCAAATAAAATAAAATAAAAAGTTCACAATATAAAATAATATTAGGAAAAAAAACTTTCATAATATAAGCCAATGGAACTATATATGTATATTCATATTTTAGACAAGCCGTGATTAAATTTGGATAAATTTCAAGTCAAACTCCGTTAACAAAATTAAGAACAATCAACATATACTAATAATATATACTTAAATAACAACCAAATTCATGATCACGAAATATGTATTTGGTACGCTGAAAGTCATTTTAAAAAAAAATAGTATTTTGATGGTAATTATATATTTCTAAAAAATAGTCTAAATATAACATATTTTCTACGTAAAATGATCAAAAATACATATTTTAATTAAGTGAAAGTTAAATATATTTAGTTAGTTTGATAAATTTTTTTATGAGAGCAACATATAAGTTGTCTCTGTGTGACCTATAGATCACAGGTTCGCGTCGTGTAAAAAACCACTAATGCTTGCAATAGAAGAAGTTGTCCACATAACACCCCTTAAGGTGCGACCATTCTCAATTCTCAAACCCTGCATGAACACGAAATACATCGTACACTATATGGTGGTATAAATTAAAATAATATTTTATGGAGATGGATATTAGAAAATTATATACCTTGAAGCTAATGCCAAAGGCAACAAAATTAGGAGCTTCAACTTTGAAAGTAGCAGATTTGGTGGTATCAGTGGAACTTTCTGACCATACAATTGATGTTCTTCCTTTTCCATTGCCTCTCATAAAAATGTAGGTTTTCTTTGGTGGTATATTCAATTTTTCTCTGCAAAATAATAATAAAAATAATCTCAATAAATTCATTGTTTATAATAAAAATATAATTGAGACGGCTCTAAAATTTAAATTCGATAGATTCAATTTTTATATCTATAGTATAGAGAGACAATGAATTTATAAATATTTGTGCTCCGTGTATGTATGTTGCAATTTTGTCCTCGAGGGAATGGTCTAATGATCAATGAAGTGCGTAAAAATTAGACAAAGGTTCAAATAATGCGGTGATTTCTTTTCATCTACGTAAGACTGGTTTGATAGAGTTATGTGGTATCGATATATGTTGGTGAATAGGTAAACATGTGGCCATTATGTAACGACCTGGTCCAACTGTTAAAGCATTGTCTATTGTGGCCCTAGGCCATAGATTTGTCTCTTGGGTATTAATCCAAAATGCGCATGAACAATCAATTCTTAACTCATTCTTAAAAGATCCCTAACTTTCTAATTATCTTATTCCAATGTGAGATTCACTTAAGGTGTAATGTGCGTCACACTTGCCTTTCATCATGGATGTCACACATTGACATAGTTGCAAGTGATCAATAAAATAGTAGAAGTAAAGCCTAAGTACATTGTCTGGGTCGAATACCACGATTATCAAAATAAAAAAGTAATTACATCACGAATAAATGAGAAAACTTCTCAAATAACCACTTTTCAACCTCTATAATTGAAAAAATAGTCATTATCTCAGAGTTTCATCAAATTCTACGTCCTAAGTAAAACTCGATGATAATTTAAAACTTCAGGACAATGACTATTTTTCAAAGATCAGATCAAAAAAATTATCAAAGTACCTGTATGTCCCTTTTCTAACATGGATAATGACCCAATTGGAATTCCCATTTGGAACTGAATTAATTGCTGCTTGAATAGATTTAAAATCCCCTTGTCCATTAATATCCACTATAATTGTACGATTAGTGCCAATTTTTTGTGTTAATAGATGAGAATCAATCACATTTTTCACAGATAAACCATGAACAAAATCCAAGAAAATTAAATATATAACTAGGAAAATGACCAAAAATAATGTAATATTAATATTCATCTGGAAGAATTTTTGAAGAAAGATAAGAACATATTTAATTTTAAAAAAAGTTTTAATCACTTTTTTGCATAAATGATTTGTAAGATAGTTAGAAGTTGTTTATTTAATCCAACAAATTAGTTGGTAAAACTTATTTTTTTCTTTCTATGTTGGAGGACCTCCAAGGACTCTTTTGTGGTTGAGAAAAAAATTAATATATATATATATATATAAAAGTTGGAAATCAGTTTTGATGGTTATTATATTGTTATTTGTTGGCTAGTTAGCTAGTCGAGTGTTGTTGAACGTTGTTTGTTTTCTTTTATGTGTATTATTACTATATGTAGCTTTATTTGATTTGCGCATTTTGTTATTTTACTGTCATTTCTTCTTGCTGTCATACTTCGATTTTTTTATTTTTTCTGTTGAGCCAATAGTCTATCAGAAACTTCTCTAACCTACAAATTAGATAAAGATAAAGTCTGTGTACATCCTACGTACCTCCTCAGTCTTCAAACTCCCAAATGATCATCTAAACACCTCCAAATAATGGTGTATACCTCATATCACCTCCATTTTTCTCTGGCAAAGACGTATAACATTCTCCTCATGTGGTCCTTTATATGCATGGATTTGAAAAGTTTGGGCTTATATCTAACCCAAATTGATTTATGAGAAATTTCGTCTACTTGAAATGTTATATACCGTCATAGTAGCGATAAATGATAATTTTATAAGATAGTAAAAAAATATAAAAGAATAAATAAAGAAATAAAAAATTAGTAAGAGTTGGACAAGTTGAATTATGACGTGCATTTTAATTCATTTTAGTCCAAGTAGCTGTCGTCCTATTCATTTATTAATTCAGATCATCTTGACCCACCCAAATTCAGCTCAACTCGTCAATTTGTCACCTCTAGGCACACTCCTAATGGAATGTTTACCATATATATGGGCCAATTTCACAGATTGAACCCATGACTTTTATAACTAACACGTAAAGAACTTCATGTTGCTCCAAATCTACTTATTAAACTATAAATGGTTTTAGCAGAAATTTTTGAATTTCTATGCTTTTAATATGAATATTCGACTGATGCAAACATAGTTATCAAGGTGAATAATTTTTTTTTTATGAAATATTCATTTCAAGTATATTAGATATATTCAATTAATTTAAGCAATTTGTAATTTTAAAAGAGACTTATGGATAACATTTGATTCAAAAGTAGAATCCAAAATTACTCAAATCAAATCTATGCTTTGTTAATATTGTTGAGACGTGAAAGTTTAAATAAAAACTAAGTGCTAATTAATTAACATTTATTATAATTTTCAATAAGTGGAAGAGTTTAATGTATAAGTGGAAGAGTTTAATGTGTATTAGAATTTCTAAAGCCATATTTCATCTAGAACAACAAGAACTCTATATATGAGATGAAACCACTTTAATACTTTTTATAAGTATTATTATTATTACTATTAATAGTAAGAAACAACAACCAAAAAAAAAAACAAGCATGGCTATCGTTTCAGGTATTTTTCGTTTCCTTTTCTGTAGTTTTTAATACCACGTTTAAATTTAACTACATACACTTCAATTTCGAATGAGTTGGAGTCGGTGATATGAATCATCAATGTTAACATGGTAGAATTGTGGGTAATTGGTCACGGAGGCGGATCTCATTCGTTGGAACGCGATAGATAAGGTTATAGTCGTTTATTATGTATATATGATAAGTTGAATTCTCTTGGATTCTCCGCGTGTTTATATCTATATATATTTTAATTTTTTTTTGAATTCCTTGATAAAAATACAGATAAGTAATAGTAAACATTGTGTGACTAACAGTTAATTTTTTTTATGCATATCGTGTTGAACTTTGTCTTAACAGGAACTCTCTTTGTTACGTTGTGATGGGGGAAATTTTGTTTGAGAATTTTTCAGAATTTTGTTTCATGTTTGATGATCGATCGGGATTAGGGTAGAAGGTTAGTTAGTAGTCGAGCAGCGTGATCGGATTATGGCTAGTCGATAGTTGAGTAGAAGGATAGTTGGTAGTCAAGCGCGACTGGCGGTGACTGAAATTAGGGTAGAAGGCTAGTAGGTATTCGAGCGACCGGAATTAGGGTAGAAGGATAGTCGGTAGTCAAGCACAGTCTAGTTTAGTCAAGCAGAGTCTAGTTTTCCTTCTCACATTATTACTATTACTCCTATTATCTTATCCTTCAATTGCATATTTGTTCTATTTTGTTGTTTTTACGGTTCTTTTCTACATTATACTTATGTACTATTGTATTTCCTTTTCAAATCTGCGTATATCTCCACCCTCTCCAAACCCCACTTGTTCAATTATAATTGGTATGTTGTTGAGGTGTGTCTAGATAAAAATGTTCAACCGAGTTTTTTTAGGAAACGACCTCTCTACCTTCTCAAAGATAGAGATAAAGTCTGTGTATACTCTACCCTCCGCTGACCTCGTTTTGTTGTTATTTTCTCAGCAGGTCAAGGGAAAACATGTGCTAAAACTGTGAAATTCTCACATTTTGATGTTGCACCAGATGAATCAGATCACTATTTCATCAAATCAAACCAATCCAAAAATTCAAAAAATTGCTTCAATGATATAAGCACTTCTACATACAAAGCCATCATGAAAGAATGGAAAATCCTTGAGAAAAATCTCCCTGATTCCATTTATGTTCGAACTTATGAGATGCGACTTGATCTTCTACGAGCAGTGATCGTTGGTGTCCCGGGGACACCATATCACGATGGACTCTTCTTCTTCGATATACTCTTTCCTTCAGATTATCCAAACAATCCTCCAAGAATTTACCATTTGTCACACGGATTTCACATGAATCCTAATCTTTATCCTACTGGTTACGTTTGTTTGAGCCTCATCAACACTTGGAGTGGAACCAATGTAGAAAGATGGACACCTAAAAATTCTACAATTCTTCAACTTCTCGTCTCAATCCAGGGACTAGTACTCAATGCTCAACCTTACTTCAATGAGCCTGGTCGCGAAAGATATATCAAGTGTAAGTCTTGGTTGAAGAATTCATTAGCTTACAATGAGGAAGTTGTCATAATGACATGTAAAACTATGCTTTGTCATATTCGTAAACCTCCAAAGAACTTCGAGGGATTTGTTCATCAGTATTTTCGTGAACGTGGAGAGTTCATATTGGCATCTCTTAAAGCATATGTTGGTGGAAAGGCAGCTGCAGGACAGTATCAAGGAGATATCAAGTCATCGTCTAAACTTTACACCTCTGTTCAGTTTCGGAAAAATTCGAGGAAAATGTTTGCTGAGTTAGAAAGTCCTATCAAGGAGTTAAGCAACGCGAATCAGGTGGTGGCGAAAGCAAAGGATCCAATTAAGAAGAGGAAAAGGAACAATGAATCATCAAAGGCTATAGTAGAAAAGGAAAATAAGCCTAAAAGTGGACTAATGCAGAAGATCAAAGGCTTTTTTAAATTCATTTTTGAATGATAGAATATTAAGTTTTATGTTTACAATTTGTACCCATTGGAACATTACCATAACAAGGTACATTGTCGCGATTACCCCCTTGTTTTGTTAGATTTATTGGTGTTATGAAAGCTGAATTTGTGTTATTTTTCGAGTTATTGTAATTGAACTTTAGTCTTATTAAATATAGTTGAGAAGCGCTTGCTTGGTTTAATTGATTGTATTGCAATAAGCAATTCTGTGATTGGAATAATTTCACAGAGAAATTGGCTTGCCATTATAGCAGGCAAACTGTTACAGAATTTGAATTGTCTCCCGTTATTGATCTATTGCTGCAAATGGATGAGAATTTCTCTCGTATGCGTGCTCACCTGGATTACATCCATAATATTCTGTCCCATTCCTTTCGTGTTCAGGTGTAAGAAACTGCCTAAAGGAAGTTAAGTCACTCGATCTATTTTCATCTTGAAAGATTCGGAAAAAAGGAATATGTTGGGGTACTTCCATCAATTGCTTTCTTATTGGCCCCATCAGGCTTCAACTTTAGCTTGAAATAGCACTATCTCGTTGAGGTCTATACATTTGCCCTTTCTCAACGCATTTCTTTAGACAAAGATTCCATCTTTTTGGATAATAAATATTTCTTAGAACATGGATGTGAATTTAACCCGTCTTTGAATTGAAATTGAGTTAAAAAACCAATAGCCATGTGTATATTGAATATTATTGTCAGTTTACATCTCGGGAGAGCCACATAGATCTGCCCTTGCCCGTAGTGAATGTGACAGCTTTTCGTTTCTCTTTTCTCCTATTGGATTCAGCATTGTACTCTTATCTGGCTTGTGTTTCGGTTGCAAATTTCTCTGCATAACCTACTTGTTATCTTTACATCTAGTTAATACGCTCCATATTTGTTGCTGCTGCTCTTTTGCCTGCTAATAAGTGTTGTATAGCTCTCGTTGTTTTCATAATATAAGCTTTTCTGGTTCTCTATTTTTGCTGTTGTTGAAACTGGTAGACCTTGCCTTCAAAACAAAAGTTCTGATGTGGAGTGGAGTTGTGTTTGGTTCAGTTGCACTTGGCTATGCTGTTGTGAGGTAAACTGGTTGTGACTTGAACTTATGTAATGACAGAGAACGATACAACCTATGCAAACACTATATTCATTAAAACAATACAGTATACTACAATACATTATGAAACAATACGTAACAACTATCCACATCTGCTCCCAGAATTCATCTGCAATTTATCTCGCGGCTGCATCAAATGAGTCTACTTATTTTAGACCTTAAGCATGAAAGAATCATGATGAGCAGAACCTTGAAATTGGTTTACATATTTTTGACCACCAACTGATACATAAGAAACAATGCTGATTAACTATACTTTTTTGTAGCTTATTGAAAGATCAAAAAAGGACAGTCTGATGCACGAAGCATCCCTCATGGTCCGGGGAAGATCTCTACAGAATTTATCTTTGTTTTGCATCAAATTGAAATAATGGCAACCTTTTTGCTCTTTAACCATACTAAGAAACCAACCTCTTGCAGAAATGCAAGGTAAAACTGTATATAAAATACTCTTGTAGTCCAGTCCTTTCACCGACTCGACTTTACACCTCTGTTCAGTTTCAGAAAAATTTGAGGAAAATGTTTGCTGAGTTAGAAAGTGCTATCAAGAAGTTGAGCAAGTATTGGTGTTATGAAAAGTACTGAATTTGTGTTATTTTTCGAGCTATTTCCTTTTGAGTGATTGTCTGATCATAATGAGTAAGGAATATCGGTCTTTCTGCTAAACAAGATGGATAGAACTCAGAATTCATAAGATGGTTTTTTCAATGAATGTCTACAGAAACTTGTCTTCATGTGAAGACTTAAGTGCCTGGTTATTACAGTGACATATAACGTAGAGTTGGAGGCCTTATTTTGGGGGCATCGAGAAATTAAGACATCGTTGCCTCTTTTGACTCGTAGGACACTTTAAAGGATGCTGATAAACTACACCTTTTACTATTTGTATAGTAGCTCATTGAAAGATAAAGAAAAAAAACAGTCTGGTGCACGAAGCATCCTAAAGGTCCGGGAAAGATCTTTATATAATTTATCTCTGTATTGCATCATATATGTAGTTTTGTTTTATTGTGTTTTTCAGGGTTTTAATGTATAAATCAAATTGAGATAACGCCACATTCGCAGAAATGTAAGGTAAAACTGTGTACAACAGGCCCTTGTTGTTCGGCACTTCCCCTGGCTCTGTACAACGGAAGCTTAGTGCATCATACTAGAATCCTACATCTACTGATATCATCGAAATTAGTACTGCTTGATTTGTCTCTTCTTGAAATTGAAAACATCGATTATTGATAACACCAAAGTTTCTATAATTATAAAATCATACTATAGAATATAAAAATCATATGTAAAATTGTTACCAAGTCTCCTAAATGAACCAGAAGAAAAAACTAAGTAGTATGCAAGAACAAAACGAACAAGATTTTATTAAGAACATTTTATTACATTTGATGATTGGGATTTCGACGTTGAAGATGAAACAACAACTGTTCTTTATATTAAAGAAACAACAGATGATAACAAAAAGGCGAAGAAACCATTGATTTCTTCACTGAACATATTGAAAGACTTTGGAAATGGATTCAGAAAATTGAAAGGGCAAAAGATTGATGTTGTTCAAATTAATGAAAATGAATGCACACCAACTGTTTGTGAATTGTCCACAGAGGAAATTCTTCGATTGGGCGGGCAAAAGTTTATTCAATCTACTGAATTTGATCATCCATTTGCTAACTCATTGTTTAGCCTTTCAGAGGAAGAGTCTAGAAGCGTGGTGCTCGTTGAACGTCTTCTAGCTTCTGCAGAGAAAGTCAGGGAGAACATGTTTGATTGCGCGATTAACCTTTTAAATGAATGTGATAAGTTGAGTTCCAAAACAGGGAACCCTGTTGAGAGATTGGTGTACTATTTCTCTAAAGCTATACGTGAACGAGTTGATAGGGAAACGGGGAAAAAATGCACAAAAGGTTTAGGGATACATGGAATGGGAGATCTTCAGGAGTCGTTAAGGAGTATAAACGCGTGCACGATTGTAGTTCAGGACATGCCTATGTGCCAAGTGGTGAAATTTGCTGGAATTCAAGCTATACTGGAAAATGTAGAAAACTCGAAAAAGATTCATATAGTTGATCTCGAGATCAAAATGGGAGTGCAATGGACAATCCTAATGCAAGCACTCGCAACTCATCAACACAACTCTCAATATCCTCTCGAGTATCTTAAGGTAACTGCATTAATAGGTATTCAATCAAGGACTAACGTCGAGGAGACAGGTAAACGACTAATGAGTTTTGCTGAGTCCTTACATTTTCCGTTTTGTTTCAAGATAGTTACCATGGAAGATATCCTGGATCTCAAGATAGAAGACTTTGATGTCGATCTTGATGAATCCCTTGTAGTTTACTCGCAATATCTACTCTCCAACATGATAACACAACAAGATAAACTCGATTTCTTGATGAGGTTTATCAAAGAAATGAATCCTCGTATAATGATTGTTGCAGAGGTCGAGGCAAGTCTTAACTCTCCTGTTTTTGTTAACCGCTTCATTGAAGCTCTATTCTATCACGGTGCTTTCTTTGATTTGTTCGAGGATTGTATGAAGAATAATGAATCAACTAGGAAGGCTATGGAAGAAGAAGTCATGTGGCACGGAATAAGGAACATTGTCGCGAATGAGGGGGAGGAAAGGACTTTTAGACATGTAAAGATCGAGTTATGGAGGGAGTATTTCAAGCGATTTGGAATGGAGGAGATGAAAATGAGCAAGTCGTCGTTGTACCAAGCAAAGACGATGGTAGAAAAATTTAGTGGTAAGAACTCTTTCACGCTTGAAATGAATGAAAATTTTATAAGGATTGGATGGAAAGGAACTCCTTTGAATTCACTTTCAGCATGGAAGTTCCACAAAAGAAGCACTTTCCATAGTGCTTATCTCACTCTTTGAATACGTTCAGATGTTTTTTTCAGACTCTTAGGAAAATGTTGTTGTATTCATGATGCTTAGTGTTATTTGATTCGAAATTAACGATTCTTAGTGTTATTTTTTGAAATCACGATATGGATCTAATGGTTCAATCAAAACCACAATTTAGAGTTTAAATGATGCTTAATGCTGATTTTCTTGTTTTACTTAATGCTAATCTAAACAAACAATATAAATAATTTAAAAAGTTCTTAGTAGTTAGTTGTACCTGATCTACTAGATGAGGCTCAATTAGAAGGACGAATTAGATGGTGACACGTTCAACAATTCATTTATGTGTCATTTCATTTTCAAGAAAAAAAATCACCTATCAATTGGAATTTTTTTAAAAAAAATTATGATTTAGAATTCATAAATTAGAATTAGAATTTACGTGATACCCTTTGATTTGACACAAAAAAATTTAAAAAACATATGACTTTAAAATTTTGTGATATAAATTCTTTCTTAATTATTTGTGTGATTATAAATGATTTCAATAACGATAAAAGTAATTTTATTTCTAATTATAGAAATATGACATCTTTTTGGGACATATTAACAAAAAAGGGTAATATATAAATTGAGATGATTTTTTTTTTAATTTATAACTACAAAATCTAAAAAAAAATTACTTTTAAAAATTTTGTGTCAATCAAAATCAAATAAATAAATTAAAACGGAGAAAATATTAAAGTTAAGAGTAGTAGAGACTTATCTAGAAGGGAACAAACATATTGGATAAGTGTGACACTTGTACAAATCCTCATGACACATTCTCTTGAGGTTGAATCAGGTAGGTCTTCATTTTCGTACTTACTTCAACGGGGGTAAGGGTATTCTTAGAAAAGAATTTTAAAAAAAATTTCTTGTTAAATTTTAATTTAATTAATGCACAATTTTACTAAATGGACCCATTTTAGCTATGTCTTTTAGTTTTAAATTTATATTTTTTAGTCTTAACTTAATACTTTGAATATCACTAATATTTGTATAAATTTTGTAACTATTTTTTGAGTGGGAAAAAAAATTAACAGTTGATGAAAAAAAATACTTTAATTATGTACATTCTAATGAGTCTCTTCACATTAAATTTGCAAGAAAAAAGAATGAGATAATTTATATATATATATATATATATATATATAATTATTTTCAAACAAAAAATTTAAATCATATAGTCAATAACACTTAAAATTTATCAATATTGAGCTTATACACAACACAAATTTTCCGTAACTAATTTATTATAATTATTAAGAGGGTTACATTACACATGTCACTAATTTTACGAAGGACACACATAACATAACATAATGTTAGTGTATATTACACCAACACATAACATAACATAACACGACACGACACGACATTACACATCACAATAAATTTCTTATAATAGCTCTATTAACATCAGAAATATCATGAACATCTATGTTTAATTTAGAAAGTGGTGGAGATTTAGACTTGAAATTATCTTCACATTCTTGTGCCCCTCCAGAAGTACCTACCATTGCATCTTCTGCAAATTTTGGATTACCTTTTGTTAATGCTTCTATTGCTTCTGGTATACTTAATGTTAAAATTACCTGTTTTGGAAATCATATAATAAAATAATCAACATATCATATTCGAGAAAAATGACATATTTCTATATCTGCAGTATCAAGTATAGTTTTTTTGGTTATTATACAATTAATATTTTCTCAGAATGATGTGAAACACCTCTTATTTTGAGTCAGAATAAAGATAAAAATATCATTTATTACGAAAGGGAGGTTATATTAAGCAAGTAATTATTAAGCCGGCTTGAAAAATATGTGATTAAGATTAAAATAAATAAAAATATAAAATTAAACTACTTTTGAGCATAGAAATCAATCTTTTTCTTCTTTAAAAAAAACTAATAAGAAAGTAGTATCACACAAACTCCAATATTAAGGCAAAGCAAATCAGAATCAACTGACATCACTTCATCAGAAAATCATAATATTATCATACGTTTGAAATCCTCTCGACCTCTTCCTATATTTTCGTGCTTGTAAATAGAACGATAATATTTTAACCATTTTAATTTGACCATAAAGTTTAAGAAAATAAATAGATTTATTCTTCAATTTTATAGCTAGTCTTACAGAGGTCACGTATAAAGTTGAAATTAATGACGTTTCAAGAAGGAAAAGAACATGTTTCAAATGGGACAAAAAGTAAAAGAGACATTCTATACATTGTTAAACGAATTAAAAGAAAAAAGTAAGATAGATAAATCAAAACGTTACCTTATATGAAAATGCACATTCCTTTAAGGGATGTTTCCAAGCTTAAGGAGGACTAGAATGCCTAAGTTTTGAAATAGTATTAGCAGCTTGATTAGCTTTAGATTTAATAGCATCAACCATAATTAATGCCAATGTTGTTATATCTTTTGCTGTTTCACTTCTTTTGTCTAATGACAAAGTTTTCACACACAAGTCATAATTTGGTGTGTTCTTGCATGTTGTTTCTACTAGATTATTAATCCCATTTGTTACTAACACTAGAGCAAGAAACATCATTAGGAAAATCAAAATTTTCATTTTCAAAGAAAATTAGTAACTAAATGTGGATTATTTTTTTGTATATATGTAGAAAATTGAAGTTGGAGTGCGTTTTGTAAGATTGTTTGTGTTTTATATAGTGGATAAACGGACAGATTAGATCGAATTTGAACAGATTGAAAATGGATCATAAGGTAAACTATCCATATAAATATGGATAACAATGAATTTGAATCTGACTTTGCTACATATTATATTTATACCATAAAAGTACATGATATATATATATAGTAAATAATAGTATTATTTTTAAAAAAAATACTCCCAATATAATAATTTATACCATGTATATTTATCTCATTAATTTATACGAAAAATAATAATAATCTATTTTTAAAAATAAATTATTAGGTGGAAACCGAGAAGTAGGAAGATTTTCCGTTTAAATTGGCTTTACTTACACTAACATAAATTTAAATTAATCGAGTCAGTATATTTGAAATACATAGTTATTTCCTATCTTTCAATTTATCTATCTAACTTTATTTTAGTTTGTTTTAAAATTTTTTTTAACAATTCTTTAATTCTAATTTTTTATACACATAACATATTTAATATCATATGATTAAACGATTGATATATTCTACACACATATATATATATATATATATATATTTTTTTTTTTTTTTTTTTTTTTCAAATTTTAACAAAGGGTTTTAATCAAATTGGTTGTAAATCCTACCAAGTACTTTCTCTTTCTTTATTCCTTTAACATATAAATAGTTTTAAGCTATTAAGTTTTAATAACTTCTCCCAAAGTTTTTTTTTTATTATTATTTTTTTTAATTGTTTTAACTTTGTTTCACTTCTTCCTTACAGCTTAATTTTATAATAGGATCTTAGATTTTTAAATTTTTCAATAATTTTTTCAAATTTTAACAAAGGGTTTTAATCAAATTGGTTGTAAATCCTACTAAGTACTCTCTCTTTCTTTATTCCTTTAACATATAAATAGTTTTTAGCTATTAAGTTTTAATAACTTCTCCCAAAGTTTTTTTTTAAAAATTTTTTAATTTTTTTAATTTTTTTTTATTTGTTTTAACTTTGTTTCACTTCTTCCTTACAGCTTAATTTTAAACAGTAATCTTCTCTAACCACACCCTGGATAACAATGTCCTAACAGCACTACTGGCTTCAACGAACATTCAACAATTCCTAGGAATTTACAGGTTAGTCCATTGATACTATTTAAAACTGTTTAGAGAACAGTTTACTCCAAAATTAAACAATTATCACAAAACTTAACAAACATAAACATATTTACTTGATAAATTAAACATAATTATACATAAAGGGAGATAAGTTACGTAAACTTAATAAAATATAAACTACTTACATATTTTAGGAGAAAGAGATTTCCCTTTCGGGAGTCCCCTCTGGGTTATGCAAAAACTAAATTTTTTTTTTTCAAACTATCACTAAAAACTAAACACTCTTTTTTTTTTTTTTTAGCTCTCTATCTCTCTATCGCTTCTTGCTTCTCTCTTTTGTTTTTCCCTCTTACTTGGTCTGTCTTTGGAATGAAGTATATATAGACAATTTTCGGACTTCAAACTCCGGATTTCAAATTGAAAAAAGAATCTGCCGGGTGCGCTATGGGCCCCATCGTCACATGCTTCCTTATCAATTTGTCTCTTTAATGCTTGCTTTCCTCATTCCTTACGTATGCTTTAGTCTTACATCATTGCTTACATATGTACACCTGTCCTTCCACTTTTGATTATGTGTCTAAATTATGTAGAGCTTCTGTATCAAAACTCATGCCTGAGTCATCATCTTCATTCGGGTCTTGAGCAAATTGCTCCATTGTTGGATTATATTCAGAACTTTCGGATTCTAATTCTGGTCTTGGATGTTCTATTACCATTTCTTTTATATTTTCTTTTAAAACCTTTTTTACAGCAATTTCAATCATATGTTCTAATTTTTTTTGTCTTGTTTTTCTTAATTTTATTCCTTTCTTAGTCTGAATATTAATTGAGGATGATTCTCCTGTCTGAAAACTTTCTGATAGTATTCTTACATTTTTTGGCAAAATGTCAGCCATTAACGGATTTGATTTGTCTTTACCAGCTACCGTTTGAACTGGACTAGCTATATCTAAATCTGATATAGTAGATTTCTTTACATTCATTGGGGAATGTACACCCATCTTATCCATTTTTATAGGAGATGGACAACTCTGATTCTTGCTCAACTGATATAACTCATAATAAAGAGTTTTTTCTTTATCTTGAAGCACATGGATTTGTTCTAGTAAAATGTCTTTTTCTTTTTTGAGTATTTCATTTTCATTGTTCAGTCTTTTGGAAGCTTATGTCATGGTAGAACAATGATCACAAAAAATTACTTTATTTGTGTCTTTTTGTATGAGGTATTGAGGTATATTGGTATTTTGGTTTCTTAGGCTTGTACTCATATAATAATTTGGTCCTAACTTGCCTCTAGTATAGTCTAAAGCTTCAGTGAAATCATTAAAACCTCTATATAGTGGAGTAGGGTGGTTTTTTACTGCATCTACTACTTCGATCCAAGTATGAAATAGACCTGGTTTCTGGCTTTGTATTACTGCATAAAATTGAAATTTATTTGTCTGGTTTTTCTCTGTGAAGTAGTGGCTCAAAGCATTTAAAGTAGAAATGAAATAACTAGTATTTCTAGGATTCTTATTGTAAGATATCCATAAATTATCTATTAGACATTTCTGTGGTTTGTCAACTCTGGTATTGTCTTTGAGTCTGAAGGTTAAATTGCATTCAGTATAAACCAACATACTTTCTGATCCAAAATGTATTCTTTCTAGATTTTGTTTGTCCAACATAGCTTGAGGCTTATATTGGGTATTTTGTAATAAACTTTTTAAGTATAAGTCTTTATACTTATCTGAAGATGAAGAGTCTTCCATCTTTCCTTTGTCTTTTCCTGCATTCATTCTACAAAATAATAATTAGTTCATTTCTTAATAATTCTGCTCAATTGATCAGCTAAATTATTATTTTTTCCAGATATATGTTCAATTTTTATATTATAAATAGAAGTAGCATTCAAAAAATTCAACCATCTTCTTTTACTGCTCTTTTTCTCATTTATCTTTTGATAAAATTTCACTATAGCTTCACAATCGGTTCTTATTAAAATTTCATTTTTATTTAAAATGTATAACCTAAAACTATCTAATCCATATATTATAGCTAAGATTTCTGCATCTATACTATTTAAATTTCCTTTTTCTTTATATTTTCCACTTTGGTATGCACAAATTCCTTCTTCTGTTTTATTACTATACTTATTTGGTCTTGTTTTTAATACAGCTCCCCATCCGTCTAAACTTCCATATGTTTCTATTATCAAATAATCATTCTCTAAAGGTAATGTAAGATCTGGAATATCCTTTATCATTTCTTTTAATTTTTTTACTAATTTTATATCTTCTGTATTAAAAGTCTTCTGACCTTTTGATCCTGTTTTTGAATATAAAGGTCCTGCTACTTTCCCTAAATCCTTTATAAAATTTCTAGCATAATTTAAAATTCCTAAAAACTTTTGTAATTCTTTAGTATTATCTAATCTGTCTGGCATTTCTAAAATTTTCTTTGCTATATGTGGTTGCAAAGTTATTTTTCCTTCTCCTATTATTACTCCTAAAAACTTTATATGAGTCTTACATAATTCCATTTTCTTTTTACTTATTATTATTCCATTATCTACAAATAATTTAAAAGTCTGTTGTAAATGTCCTAGATGTTCTCTCATATTTTTACTAAATACTAGGATATCATCTACATAAACAATAATAAAAATTTTATTTCTCTAAAAATGTCATCCATTTTTCTTTGAAATATAGGAGGAGCAGTTTTTAATCCAAATGGCATTACTAACCATTCGAAATGTCCTTCTGGACAAGTAAAAGCTGTCCATTCTATACTTTCATCTGCCATTTTTATCTGCCAGTATCCTGATTTACAGTCAAATTTACTAAAAAATTTTCTTCCTTGTATTCTATTTATTAATTCTGTTTTGTCTGGGAGTTTATATCCATCCATTCTAGTATTATCATTTAGTCTTTTATAATTTATTACCATTCTTGCCTTTCCTCTAACTATCTCACTATGATTTCTTACTATAAACGCTGCAGATCTATGTTTAGATCTAGATCTTCTTATTACTCCTAAATTTATTAATTCTTTAATCTGAGTTTCAAATTCTATTAAGTCTTCATTTGTTGATTCTATTGAAGCAGTTTTTACAATATATTCTGGGTTAATTATGTCTAACTTACATTGTATTTTGTTTGCTTCCCAATGTTTTAGAGGTTTTTCCCCTATAATTTCTAGTTCATCTAAAATATGTATTATTTTTTCTAAATCTTTTTGATCTCTTATTATTCCTATTTTTTGTATTCCTTTTTTAAAATCATATAATTCCATGTTTATTTCTATTAATGAGTATTCTTTCTCATTTTCTTCTATTTTTATTAATTCTAACTCTTCTTCTAATTTTTCACAGGTATCACATTTACAATCTTCTTTATTACATTTTATTTTTTCTTTAACTTTTTTATCATCTTTTAATTTAATGTATCTAAATCTGTTTTCTAAAGGTATAGTTACTACTGCTGTTTGGGTTACATTTTTTGACAGAATTACTCCGTCTCTTGTTAATAAACAGCTTCCATTATTATGTAATAGAAAGTCTAATCCTAATACAAAATCTACCTTTATATTTAAGTCTCCTACCCATATTTTTTCTAATTTATAAGTAGGTTTATAAAAGTCTGTACAAGTAAGGATTATCAGATCATAGGCCTTTAGGAAAAGCAGACGATACATCCATAAAGCAAAATAATATAATAATTCTATTATTACTAGGATTAAATGATAAATTAGATAAAATTATAAAAGAACAAACAAAAGGACAAAAACAGGTTATACAAGAAAATAATATAGATGAATTAATTGATCAGTTAAAAAGAATAGAAATAACTCCAAAAGAAGATAGAAAAATACATATAAAAAAGCAATGGAAATTTTTCCGTTTAAAAGAAGAACAACAGATAGACCTAGATCAAGTTTCTCCCAAGACAGTTTAAGAGGAGGAATTTTGGCAAAAATTTTAGACTCATCAAAGAATAAAGAAGGTTCTTCTAGTCAACAATTAGAAGAGGTAATAGATGTAGATAGAGACATACAAATTTTCCAACAAAATAGACTAAAATTATTAAATCCAAAATTTTTATACAACACAGGTTTCTTTACAGGATAAGCTCAATTATATAAACATTATAGAGAAGAACAACTTTGTGTAATAGGTAAAGACAGTAAAAGTTTAAGTTTAATTAGTAAAGATTCTTTAAGACAAATAAAGAATTCAAATATGAATCTCATGCATATGGGATTAATAGTTATAGGATTAAAAGGTTTAACTAGAAAGAATTTAGGAACTAAAGTCTTAATAACAATTTATGATGATAGGTGGAGTGAATTAAAGAAATCTATAATAGGATTAACAGAAGTAGACATGACTAACAATGGAGGATTATTCTATTGTAGTCCAGATTTTATGATAAGTACCACAGATTTTGCTGATCATATAAAAATTGGAATACTGACAAAAGGTTATGAAGAAATGATAGGAGGTAATAATTTATTAATCTGTATAGGATTTATTGGAAAAATAGCCACTAATAGTAATACAAAATTTAAATTAAAAGTGGAAGACGTAATAGGTTTAATGGGAAATAAAGGTATTAAAGTAATGAAACCATTAAAAATAGACTCAGAAGAATATGTAGGATTAAAATGGAATTTAGAAGATTTAAGTAAAAAAGAAATTTTAAAACCAAAAGACCATTTAATGTATACAAATAGTAAAGGACAAACATCTATTCGTTTCACAGATTATAGTTATACTGATCAAAAAGAAATGGATGATGAAGAAGAAGAAGTGGATAATCAAGAATTAATGAATATAGAAATCATAGAAGAAGAAGAATATGAGGTAAATGAATGTATAAGTAAAGCTAAAATTATACATAATAAAAATAAAAATACAGTTTTTAAATGTAAAGGCTGTAAAAAATCAAGAATACAGTTTGAACAAGTAGAAGAACATTTTAAAAATTGTAGATTAAGACAAGATAATTATGGATATAGAAAACAAAAAGAAGAAGAAGAAGAATCTATAATAAGTGAGGCAAGTTTAAGTATAAAAGAATTAATGGAAAGTGCTTCAAGTAGTAGTAGTCCTTTCCAAAAGACTAGCACAATGCAACCAGTACAAACTAGCACTGGTAATTTACCAAGATACAGAGTATACAGAGTAAATCCAGATATACAAACAGAAAATTTGAAGCCAAAAGGAAAAAGACAACCTATATAGGAACCTATTAGACTTCAAGAAGGTGGTAATAAAGGAAAAATACTTAATATAGCTGCACATGACCCTCAGTTATGGAACTCTGTGATAGACATATGGAAAAATATAGTAGTAGCAGATTATATACAAACAAATCAAGAAAATGATGCAGAAACCATGTATAGATATATGGAGACTTTTTTAGGAGAATCAACAAAAGGATTATGGGAAGCATATAAGACAGAATTTCCTGAAGAATTTCAAGGAATGGTAAATATGGGACCTAATCCTTATAACTTTACAAATAAAATACATAGTTTAATAACAGGAGAAGACCCAAACAGTGGTTTAATAACATTACAAAGAAATGCAGTAATAAAATTAGAACAATTAAGTATAAGTAATTGGTTTAGTATAAAAGAATTTTTAAATGAATATTTCTATTATTGTAGCATAAGCGGAAATGCTTTTGATACAAGTTTAGGAAAAAAGCTTTTTAATAAACTACCAGGAGCATTAGGAAGAGAAATAGAAGAAAAATGGTACAAAAGAGAAGGTGTAGTACAGAATCCAGAAGGAAAATGGTCAATAGGCCAAAGAATACAACATATAATGGCTATACTACAAGAGAAATGTACAAATATACAAATACAAAAACAATTAAAACAAAATGAGACTAATTTTTGTAAAAGTATTTATACTACTCAAAGTTATGATAAAGAACATATACCAAAAAGATATAAAAAGAATAAAAATTTTAAAAATAAGTATTTTAAAAAGAAATATTACTTAAGAAAATCTAGTGCAAGAAAACCATACTTAGATAAATATAGACATGTTAGAAAATATAATAATAGTAGAAATTATAAAAACAGATTAGAATGTTTTACTTGTGGAAGTCAAGAACATTTGGCAAATACATGTCCTAAAAGAAATAATAGTAGAACAAGAAATGCTCAATTAATTGAGGATTTTCAAGAAACTTTAGTAAATGTAGATGAATACATGTCAGACAATGAAAGTATATATTCCATTGTAAGTATGGAAATAAATGAAGAAGAAAAGAAAGAATCTTCAGATTCAGAACAAGATGAATTAATTAATGAGATAGGTTTAGAACAACTAAATATAACAGGAATAGAAAATCAAGATATGGTAAATATATCTTTAACATGTGAACATGAATTTGAACAAGGTAAAGGATTGGACAGTAATCAATGTCATATATGTCATTGGTACCCAGGAAGACAAAGAAGAGCAAAATGTAAAAAATGTTTTATTGAAGGATGTTTACCATGTATAGAAAAAATGTATAAAGAAGAAAAAACTAATATAAATACTAAACCTATAGAAATTGAAAAATTAAATAAAAAAGGAGATTTAGAAGAAGAAATAAAAGAATTAAGAAAAAGAGTAGAAATTCTAGAATATAAAATAGAAAAAATAGATAAAGGAAAAGAAAAAATAGATGAACAAATAGAAAATTTAGAAGTAGATTCAGAAGAAGAATTGATAAATACAAGTAGTTTAATTTGTAATGAAGACAAAAAAATAAGTACTATAAAATTTTTAGCAAGAATAAGAATTCAAGACTATGAATTAGAAACTTTAGCTTTAGTAGACTCAGGATGTACAAAGAGTATAATAAATAAGAAAGTTATACCGCCAAATTTAATTAAAGAATTACCAAGTCCACAAATTTCTATGCAAATGGATGGATCTTATAACACATATAAACATTATGTAAGTAAAGCAACAATAAGTTTTATAAATACTTGTACAGACTTTTATAAACCTACTTATAAATTAGAAAAAATATAGGTAGGAGACTTAAATATAAAGGTAGATTTTGTATTAGGATTAGACTTTCTATTACATAATAATGGAAGCTGTTTATTAACAAGAGACGGAGTAATTCTGTCAAAAAATGTAACCCAAACAGCAGTAGTAACTATACCTTTAGAAAACAGATTTAGATACATTAAATTAAAAGATGATAAAAAAGTTAAAGAAAAAATAAAATGTAATAAAGAAGATTGTAAATGTGATACCTGTGAAAAATTAGAAGAAGAGTTAGAATTAATAAAAATAGAAGAAAATGAGAAAGAATACTCATTAATAGAAATAAACATGGAATTATATGATTTTAAAAAAGGAATACAAAAAATAGGAATAATAAGAGATCAAAAAGATTTAGAAAAAATAATACATATTTTAGATGAACTAGAAATTATAGGGGAAAAACCTCTAAAACATTGGGAAGCAAACAAAATACAATGTAAGTTAGACATAATTAACCCAGAATATATTGTAAAAACTGCTTCAATAGAATCAACAAATGAAGACTTAATAGAATTTGAAACTCAGATTAAAGAATTAATAAATTTAGGAGTAATAAGAAGATCTAGATCTAAACATAGATCTGCAGCGTTTATAGTAAGAAATCATAGTGAGATAGTTAGAGGAAAGGCAAGAATGGTAATAAATTATAAAAGACTAAATGATAATACTAGAATGGATGGATATAAACTCCCAGACAAAACAGAATTAATAAATAGAATACAAGGAAGAAAATTTTTTAGTAAATTTGACTGTAAATCAGGATACTGGCAGATAAAAATGGCAGATGAAAGTATAGAATGGACAGCTTTTACTTGTCCAGAAGGACATTTCGAATGGTTAGTAATTCCATTTGGATTAAAAACTGCTCCTCCTATATTTCAAAGAAAAATGGATGACATTTTTAGAGAAATAAAATTTTTATTATTGTTTATGTAGATGATATCCTAGTATTTAGTAAAAATATGAGAGAACATCTAGGACATTTACAACAGACTTTTAAATTATTTGTAGATAATGGAATAATAATAAGTAAAAAGAAAATGGAATTATGTAAGACTCATATAAAGTTTTTAGGAGTAATAATAGGAGAAGGAAAAATAACTTTGCAACCACATATAGCAAAGAAAATTTTAGAAATGCCAGACAGATTAGATAATACTAAAGAATTACAAAAGTTTTTAGGAATTTTAAATTATGCTAGAAATTTTATAAAGGATTTAGGGAAAGTAGCAGGACCTTTATATTCAAAAACAGGATCAAAAGGTCAGAAGACTTTTAATACAGAAGATATAAAATTAGTAAAAAAATTAAAAGAAATGATAAAGGATATTCCAGATCTTACATTACCTTTAGAGAATGATTATTTGATAATAGAAACATATGGAAGTTTAGACGGATGGGGAGCTGTATTAAAAACAAGACCAAATAAGTATAGTAATAAAACAGAAGAAGGAATTTGTGCATACCAAAGTGGAAAATATAAAGAAAAAGGAAATTTAAATAGTATAGATGCAGAAATCTTAGCTATAATATATGGATTAGATAGTTTTAGGTTATACATTTTAAATAAAAATGAAATTTTAATAAGAACCGATTGTGAAGCTATAGTGAAATTTTATCAAAAGATAAATGAGAAAAAGAGCAGTAAAAGAAGATGGTTGAATTTTTTGAATGCTACTTCTATTTATAATATAAAAATTGAACATATATCTGGAAAAAATAATAATTTAGCTGATCAATTGAGCAGAATTATTAAGAAATGAACTAATTATTATTTTGTAGAATGAATGCAGGAAAAGACAAAGGAAAGATGGAAGACTCTTCATCTTCAGATAAGTATAAAGACTTGTCCTTTTGTTTGTTCTTTTATAATTTTATCTAATTTATCATTTAATTCTAGTAATAATAGAATTATTATATTATTTTGCTTTATGGATGTATCGTCTGCTTTTCCTAAATGCCTATGATCTGATAATCCTTCTGGACTAGGTGATATCTCTGCTGTCTTTCTTAAAATTTCTTTATATAAAGGATTGTTCATGAAAGTACAATATTCTTTACTATACTTAATTCTCCTTTTGATTCTTTTAATTCCTTTTTAAAATTATAATTATTACCACTTATATCTTCTTGGGGATTTATTTCTTGGTTTCTTATTATTTTCTTATCTATATCTGTTTGTTGTACTTTTATATATTCTAAATTTTTGTCTATCTTTTCTAATATTTTATTTTGTTTTATCTGCATGTCTTTTATATTTTCTAGAGTTTTTATTATTTTATCTTGTTCTAATTGTACTGTCTCTCCTAAATTTATAATTAAATCTGTAATACTATTTAGTTGTTGGTCTGAACCATGTAACTGATGTTCTCCAGAAATAAAATTACACCTTAATAAAGATTCATCTTTTAGTCTTCTGTATTTCTTTTCTGGGATTATTTTTAAATCTAAATACTCTAATTCTCTTAATTTAGCAATTGTATTTCTTTCTTAGATATTTTATGTATTTTGCTTCTAATTTAGAAATTCTTTTTATAAGGTAATCTAATCTTTCTTTATCTTCTTTACTTTTATTTAACTTTATGTATTCAGGATATAGTAAATTAATTTTTTCTTTTAAGCTTTTATTTTTCTTAATTTTGTTTCCAGATTTTACCATTTATCCTAAATGAATCTAAATAGGTCTTTGTTTTTGAAATTCTATTCTTTGTTTAATATAATCTATATTTCTTTCTAGGGCTAATATTTCCCAATTTATTCTTGAAGTTAATCTTTCAACTAAATTATCGTAATTTATAATTCTTTCTTTAAATTGTTTTTGTATATCTTGAACTAATAATTCTTCAACTATATTTTTAATTCTTTAAGTTTTTTAATTTTTAATCTTGATTCTTTTATATGTTGTAATTCTATATGAAAATTCCAATAATTAAAAGATATTTGTCTAGTTAAAGGATGTCTTTTCATATATAAACTTCTCTTATTATCCTAAAGGAAAATATTTTAATTTATTTATATACTTTTTTTTAATTCTTATCCTAGTTCTTATATCGTATTTTATATTATGTATTTCCCAATCTCTTTGAAATTTTATTTGATCTTTTTTTGGATCTAGTGGGTCTATACTTTCTTCTATGTCTTTATATATTTTTATAAATTCTTTTTTAACTTTCTTTAATCTTTTAATTTCTTTTTGTTGAGTATTAGCTAGAAGATAATGAATACGAATATATTTATAATATCTATGTAATCTCATAAACTTTACCCTAATGGATAATTTCTAATTCTTTTTAAAAGATGCTTTCTTAATCTTTTTCTAATATTTATATCGTAATTTATATTATTTAATTCTATATAAGCAAATTCTTTTACTAAATTATATTCTGGATGATTTTTATCTAAAGTATTATCTATAGTTTCTGATATCATTATAAATTCTTTTCTTAGAACTTCCAATTTTTTAACTTGTTCTTTTTCTCTATAAGCTAACAGATTATGCAATTTTATGTATGAATAGTATCTATGAAGTCTCATAAATTATTATTTTTGTCCAACTAGAATCTTACAGCTTTGATACCAATATAATAGGATCTTAGATTTTTAAATTTTTCAATAATTTTTTCAAATTTTAACAAAGGGTTTTAATCAAATTGGTTGTAAATCCTACTAAGTATTCTCTCTTTCTTTATTCCTTTAACATATAAATAGTTTTTAGCTATTAAGTTTTAATAACTTCTCCCAAAGTTTTTTTTTTTTTTTTTAATTGTTTTAACTTTGTTTCACTTCTTCCTTACAACTTAATTTTAAACAGTAATCTTCTCTAACCACACCCTGGATAACAATGTCCTAACAGCACTACTGGCTTCAACGAACATTCAACAATTCCTAGGAATTTACAGGTTAGTCCATTGATACTATTTAAAATTGTTTAGAGAACAGTTTACTCCAAAATTAAACAATTATCACAAAACTTAACAAACATAAACATATTTACTTGATAAATTAAACATAATTATACATAAAGAGAGATAAGTTACATAAACTTAATAAAATATAAACTACTTACATATTTTAGGAGAAAGAGATTTCCCTTTCGGGAGTCCCCTCTGGGTTATGCAAAAACTAAATTTTTTTTTTTCAAACTATCACTAAAAACTAAACACTCTTTTTTTTTTTTTTTAGCTCTCTATCTCTCTATCGCTTCTTGCTTCTCTCTTTTGTTTTTCCCTCTTACTTGGTCTGTCTTTGGAATGAAGTATATATAGACAATTTTCGGACTTCAAACTCCGGATTTCAAATTGAAAAAAGAATATGCCGGGTGCGCTATGGGCCCCATCGTCACATGCTTCCTTATCAATTTGTCTCTTTAATACTTGCTTTCCTCATTCCTTACGTATGCTTTAGTCTTACATCATTGCTTACATATGTACACCTGTCCTTCCACTTTTGATTATGTGTCTAAATTATGTAGAGCTTCTGTATCTAAACTCATGCCTGAGTCATCATCTTCATTCGGGTCTTGAGCAAATTGCTCCATTGTTGGATTATATTCAGAACTTTCAAATTTTGATTCTGGTCTTGGATGTTCTATTACCATTTCTTTTATATTTTCTTTTAAAACCTTTTTTACAGCAATTTCAATCATATGTTCTAATTTTTTTGTCTTGTTTTTCTTAATTTTATTCCTTTCTTAGTCTGAATATTAATTGAGTATGATTCTCCTGTCTGAAAACTTTCTGGTAGTATTCTTACATTTTTTGGCAAAATGTCAGCCATTAACGGATTTGATTTGTCTTTACCAGCTACCGTTTGAACTGGACTAGCTATATCTAAATCTGATATAGTAGATTTCTTTACATTCATTGGGGAATGTACACCCATCTTATCCATTTTTATAGGAGATGGACAACTCTGATTCTTGCTCAACTGATATAACTCATAATAAAGAGTTTTTTCTTTATCTTGAAGCACATGGATTTGTTCTAGTAAAATGTCTTTTTCTTTTTTGAGTATTTCATTTTCATTGTTCAGTCTTTTGGAAGCTTATGTCATGGTAGAACAATGATCACAAAAAATTACTTTATTTGTGTCTTTTTGTATGAGGTATTGAGGTATATTGGTATTTTGGTTTCTTAGGCTTGTACTCATATAATAATTTGGTCCTAACTTGCCTCTAGTATAGTCTAAAGCTTCAGTGAAATCATTAAAACCTTTATATAGTGGAGTAGGGTGGTTTTTTACTGCATCTACTACTTCGATCCAAGTATGAAATAAACCTGGTTTCTGGCCTTGTATTACTGCATAAAATTTAAATTTATTTGTCTTGTTTTTCTCTGTGAAGTAGTGGCTCAAAGCATTTAAAGTAGAAATGAAATAACTAGTATTTCTAGGATTCTTATTGTAAGATATCCATAAATTATCTATTAGACATTTCTGTGGTTTTTCAACTCTGGTATTGTCTTTGAGTCTGAAGGTTAAATTGCATTCAGTATAAACCAACATACTTTCTGATCCAAAATGTGGTTTATACTGAATGCAATTTAACCTTCAGACTCAAAGACAATACCAGAGTTGAAAAACCACAGAAATGTCTAATAGATAATTTATGGATATCTTACAATAAGAATCCTAGAGATACTAGTTATTTCATTTCTACTTTAAATGCTTTGAGCCACTACTTTTCAGAGAAAAACCAGACAAATAAATTTAAATTTTATGCAGTAATACAAGGCCAGAAACCAGGTCTATTTCATACTTGGATCGAAGTAGTAGATGCAGTAAAAAACCACCCTACTCCACTATATAAAGGTTTTAATGATTTCACTGAAGCTTTAGACTATACTAGAGGCAAGTTAGGACCAAATTATTATATGAGTCCAAGCCTAAGAAACCAAAATACCAATATATCTCAATACCTCATACAAAAAGACACAAATAAAGTAATTTTTTGTGATCATTGTTCTACCATGACATAAGCTTTCAAAAGACTGAACAATGAAAATGAAATACTCAAAACAGAAAAAGACATTTTACTAGAACAAATCCATGTGTTTCAAGATAAAGAAAAAACTCTCTATTATGAGTTATACAGTTGAGCAAGAATCAGAGTTGTCCATCTCCTATAAAAATGGATAAGATGGGTGTACATTCCCCAATGAATGTAAAGAAATCTACTATATCAGATTTAGATATAGCTAGTCCAGTTCAAACGGTAGCTGGTAAAGACAAATCAAATCCGTTAATGGCTGACATTTTGCCAAAAAATGTAAGAATACTACCAGAAAGTTTTCAGACAGGAGAATCATCCTCAATTAATATTCAGACTAAGAAAGGAATAAAATTAAGAAAAACAAGACAAAAAAAATTAGAACATATGATTGAAATTGCTGTAAAAAAGGTTTTAAAAGAAAATACAAAAGAAATGGTAATAGAACATCCAAGACCAGAATCAGAATCCGAAAGTTCTGAATATAATCCAACAATGGAGCAATTTGCTCAAGACCCGAATGAAGATGATGACTCAGGCATGAGTTTTGATACAGAAGCTCTACATAATTTAGACACATAATCAAAAGTGGAAGGACAGGTGTACATATGTAAGCAATGATGTAAGACTAAAGCATACGTAAGGAATGAGGAAAGCAAGCATTAAAGAGACAAATTGATAAGGAAGCATGTGACGATGGGGCCCATAGCGCACCCGGCAGATTCTTTTTTCAATTTGAAATCCGGAGTTTGAAGTCCGAAAATTGTCTATATATACTTCATTCCAAAGACAGACCAAGTAAGAGGGAAAAACAAAAGAGAGAAGCAAGAAGCGATAGAGAGATAGAGAGCTAAAAAAAAAAAAAAAGAGTGTTTAGTTTTTAGTGATAGTTTGAAAAAAAAAAATTTAGTTTTTGCATAACCCAGAGGGGACTCCCGAAAGGGAAATCTCTTTCTCCTAAAATATGTAAGTAGTTTATATTTTATTAAGTTTACGTAACTTATCTCCCTTTATGTATAATTATGTTTAATTTATCAAGTAAATATGTTTATGTTTGTTAAGTTTTGTGATAATTGTTTAATTTTGGAGTAAACTGTTCTCTAAACAGTTTTAAATAGTATCAATGGACTAACCTGTAAATTCCTAGGAATTGTTGAATGTTCGTTGAAGCCAGTAGTGCTGTTAGGACATTGTTATCCAGGGTGTGGTTAGAGAAGATTACTGTTTAAAATTAAGCTGTAAGGAAGAAGTGAAACAAAGTTAAAACAAATAAAAAAAAATTAAAAAAATTAAAAAATTTTTAAAAAAAAACTTTGGGAGAAGTTATTAAAACTTAATAGCTAAAAACTATTTATATGTTAAAGGAATAAAGAAAGAGAGAGTACTTAGTAGGATTTACAACCAATTTGATTAAAACCCTTTGTTAAAATTTGAAAAAATTATTGAAAAATTTAAAAATCTAAGATCTTATTATATATAAATAAGTTTTTGGAATGAAGTATACATTTTGGATCAGAAAGTATGTTGGTTTATACTGAATGCAATTTAACCTTCAGACTCAAAGACAATACCAGAGTTGACAAACCACAGAAATGTCTAATAGATAATTTATGGATATCTTACAATAAGAATCCAATAAGAATCCTAGAAATACTTGTTATTTCATTTCTACTTTAAATGCTTTGAGCCACTACTTCACAGAGAAAAACCAGACAAAGAAATTTAAATTTTATGCAGTAATACAAGGCCAGAAACCAGGTCTATTTCATACTTGAATCGAAGTAGTAGATGCAGTAAAAAACCACCCTACTCCACTATATAAAGGTTTTAATGATTTCACTGAAGCTTTAGACAATACTAGAGGCAAGTTAGGACCAAATTATTATATGAGTCCAAGCCTAAGAAACCAAAATACATGTTTTTGAAATTCTATTCTTTGTTTAATATAATCTATATTTCTTTCTAGGGCTAATATTTCCCAATTTATTCTTGAAGTTAATCTTTCTACTAAATTATCGTAATTTATAATTCTTTCTTTAAATTGTTTTTGTATATCTTGAACTAATAATTCTTCAACTATATTTTTTAATTCTTTAAGTTTTTTAATTTTTAATCTTGATTCTTTAATATGTTGTAATTCTATATGAAAATTCCAATAATTAAAAGATATTTGTCTAGTTAAAGGATGTCTTTTCATATATAAACTTCTCTTATTATCCTAAAGGAAAATATTTTATTTTATTTTATTTAAATACTGTTTTTTAATTCTTATCCTAGTTCTTATATCGTATTTTATATTATGTATTTCCCAATCTCTTTGAAATTTTATTTGATCTTTTCTTGGATCTAGTGGGTCTATACTTTCTTCTATGTCTTTATATAATTTTATAAATTCTTTTTTAACTTTCTTTAATCTTTTAATTTCTTTTTGTTGAGTATTAGCTAGAAGATAATGAATACGAATATATTTATAATATCTATGTAATCTCATAAACTTTACCCTAATGGATAATTTCTAATTCTTTTTAAAAGATGCTTTCTTAATCTTTTTCTAATATTTATATCGTAATTTATATTATTTAATTCTATATACGCAAATTCTTTTACTAAATTATATTCTGGATGATTTTTATCTAAAGTATTATCTATAGTTTCTGATATCTTTATAAATTCTTTTCTTAGAACTTCCAATTTTTTAACTTGTTCTTTTTCTCTATAAGCTAACAGATTATGCAATTTTATGTATGAATAGTATCTATGAAGTCTCATAAATTATTATTTTTGTCCAACTAGAATCTTACAGCTTTGATACCAATATAATAGGATCTTAGATTTTTAAATTTTTCAATAATTTTTTCAAATTTTTACAAAGGGTTTTAATCAAATTGGTTGTAAATCCTACTAAGTACTCTCTCTTTCTTTATTCCTTTAACATATAAATAGTTTTTAGCTATTAAGTTTTAATAACTTCTCCCAAAGTTTTTTTTTTTTTTTTTTTTTAATAATCGTTTTTAACTTTGTTTCACTTCTTCCTTACAGCTTAATTTTAAACAGTGATCTTCTCTAACCACACCCCGGATAACAATGTCCTAAACAGCACAACTGGCTTCGACGGACATTCAACAGTTCCTCGGAATTTACAGGTTAGTCTATTGATCCTATTTAAAACTGTTTAGAGAACAGTATACTCCAAAGTTTTGAACAATTATCACAGAAATATAAACAAAACTTCACAAAACTTTAACAAACATATTTACTTGATTTCATAATTAAACATAATTATACATAATGGGAGATAAGTTACATAAACTTAAATAAAGCATAAACTATTTACATATCTTAGGAGAAAGAGATTTCCCTTTCGGGAGTCCCCTCTGGTTAAGCAAAAAACTTAAGAACTTTTTACAAACTTTCACTCAAAATAAACACTCTTTTTTTTTTTTAACTTTTTTTTTTTTTTACAAACTTTTCAACTTTAAAAAACTTGGAATATTTTTTGTAATATTGCTCTTAAAATTCTAGCTTGCTCTCTTTTTTCGCTCTGCTCTCTATTGAAGAATAAACTGATATTTATAGAGGTTTCTGGACTTCAAATCCGGATTTCAAAATGAAATAAAGATACTTTAGCTTGCCGGGTGCGCTATGGGCCCCATCGTCACATGGCTATGTTTCTTTTATCTCTTTTGATTGAATGCCTTTTTATCTGTCCTTGAACCATTATTGCAGTCTGATGTCATTGCTTACATCTTTGTCATAACCATTATTGCAGTCTGATGTCATTGCTTACGTCTTTGTCATTGCTTACATCTAGTCTTTGTCATTGCTTACGTCTTTCTTCTTCAGGTATCCATATTGTGGAGGGCAATTGAGTCAAAACTCATTCCTGAATCATCATCTTCGTTTGGGTCTTGAGCAAAATTGTCCATGGCTGGATTGTATTCACTATTTTCTGAACTGACTGATTCTGGTTTTGGATTTTCTAAAATAACTTCTTTAGTTTGTTCTTTTAAAGCTTTATTTACAGCTTTTTGTATCATACCTTCTATTTTTTTCTGTCTAGTATTTTTTTTTATACATATTCCTTTTTTCTTTGTCTTTGATGAATTCTCTACTTCTTGTCTTGGAGTTGAAGATGTCTCTGCTATTTGGAAACTCGCAGGGAGTATCCTTCCACTTTTTGGCAAAGTGTCAGCCATAAACGGATTTGATATATCTTTACCAGTTACCGTTTGAACTGGATTAGCTGTATCTTTATCCGATATAGTGGATCTTTTTACATTCATTGGGGAATGTACACCCATCTTATCCATTTTTGAAGGAGATGGAAAACTCTGAGTATTTTTGTTGATCTGGTATAACTCTGAATATAAAGATTTTTCTCTTTCTTGGAGTATTTGGATTCTTTCTAACAATTGTTCTTTTTCGAATCTTAATTTATCATTCTCTTGATTAAGTCTCTTAAATCCTTCACTCATAGATGAGCAATGATCACAAAAAATTATTTTGTTTGTATCCTTTTGAATATTATATTGAGGAGTCTGACTAGTCTGAAAATATTGTTGTCTCAAACTTGGAGAAATATAATAATTTGGGCCTAAATTTCCTCTAGCATAATCTAAGGCTTCATTAAAATTATTAAATCCTTTAAAAAGAGGTAAAGAAAAATCTTTAATCACATCTACTACTTCAATCCAATTCTGAAAAATTCCAGGTTTATGACTTTTAATTACAACATAAAATTTAAATTTTTTGTCTGTATTTTTCTCAGTAAAATAAAAACTTAAAGCATTTATAACTGAAATAAAATAACTAATATCTTTAGGACTTTTATTATATGAAATCCATAAATTGTCTATTAAACATTTTTGTGGTTTATCTACTCTAGTCTTATCATGTAATCTAAAACTTATATTACTTTGTGGATAAGAAATTAGATTATAAGGTCCAAAATGAATTCTTTCAAAATTTTTGTCTTCCATATTTTTTAAAGGTTTATAGTTAGTATTACCCAATAATGTCTTTAAATACATGTCTCTATAATAATTGTCTGAAGGAGATGATTCTTGTACTTTATCTTTGCCTTTTCCAGTCTGCATTCTGAAATAAATTAAATTAATTAATCATTCTACTCAAATGATCTGCTAAATTATTATCTGTTCCTTTTATATGTTCTAATTTAATATTATAAACAGAGGTAGCATCTAAAAAATTTAACCATCTTCTTTTACTACTTTTCTTTTCATTAATTTTTTGATAAAACTTAACTATTGCCTCACAATCAGTTCTTATTAGAATTTCTGGTTTATTTAAAATATATAACTTAAAACTATCTAAACCATAAATTACTGCTAAAATTTCTGCATCTATACTAGTTAAATTTCCTTTTTCTTTATACTTACCACTTTGATAAGCACAAATTCTTTCTTCTATTTTATTACTATATTTATTTGGTCTAGTTTTTAGGACAGCTCCCCATCCATTTAAACTTCCATCTGTTTCTAAAATTAAATAATCATTTTCTAAAGGTAAAACAAGATCTGGTATATTTTTAATCATTTCTTTTAGTTTTTTAACTAACTTTATGTCTTCCATATTAAAAGTCTTTTGTCCTTTAGAACCTGTTTTTGAATATAATGGTCCTGCTACTTTTCCTAAATCTTTAATAAAATGTCTAGCATAATTTAATATTCCTAGAAATTTTTGTAATTCTTTAGTCTTTTCTAGTTTATCTGGCATTTCTAAAATTTTCTTTGCTATATGTGGTTGTAAACTAATCTTTCCTTCTCCTATTGTTACTCCTAAGAATTTTATATGAGTCTTACATAATTCCATTTTCTTTTTGCTAATTATTATTCCATTTTCTACAAATAATTTAAAAACTTTTTGTAAATGTCCTAAATGTTCTTGTCTATTTTTACTAAATACCAAAATATCATCTACATAAACTAATATAAAGCTTTTATATTCTCTAAATATATTATCCATTTTTCTCTGAAATATTGGAGGAGCCGTTTTTAATCCGAAAGGCATTACCAGCCATTCAAAATGTCCTTCTGGACAAGTAAAGGCTGTCCATTCTATACTTTCTTCTTCCATTTTTATTTGCCAATATCCAGATTTACAATCAAATTTACTAAATATATTATTATTTTGTATTATATTTATTAACTCTGTTTTGTCTGGTAATTTATATCCATCCATTCTGGTATTATCATTTAATCTTTTATAATTTATAACCATTCTTGCTTTTCCTCTAACTATTTCACTATGGTTTCTTACCATAAATGCTGCAGATCTATGTTTAGATTTAGATCTTCTTATTACACCTAAATTCATTAATTCTTTTATTTGTATTTCAAATTCTTTTAAATCTTGATTTGTTGATTCTATAGAGACTGTCTTTACAATATATTCTGGATTTATTATATCTAATTTACATTTTATTTTATTTGCTTCCTAATGTTTTAAAGGTTTTTCTCCTATTATTTCTAATTCATCTAAAATTTGTATTATTTTGTCTAAATCTTTTTGATCTTTTATTATTCCTATTTTTTGTATTCCTCTTTTAAAATCATATAATTCTGTATTTATTTCTATTAAAGTATATTCTTTTTCATTTTCTTCATTTTTTATTAATTCTATATCTTCATTTAATGTCTCACAATTATCAAATTTACAATCTTCTTTATTGCAATTTTCTTTTATTTGTTTGTCTTTTGATTTAACGTATCTAAACTTATTTTCTACAGGTGTAGTTACAACTGCTGTATGAGTAATATTTTTTGACAGAATTACTCCGTCTCTTGTTAATAAACAGCTTCCATTATTATGTAATAGAAAGTCTAGTCCTAATACAAAATCTACCTTTATATTTAAATCTCTTACCCAAATTTTTTCTAGTTTGTAAGTAGGTTTGTAAAAATCTGTACAAGTATTTATAAAGCTTATTGTTGCTTTACTTACATAATGTTTATATGTATTATAAGATCCATCCATTTGCATGGAAATTTGTGGACTTGATAATTCTTTAATTAAATTTGGTGGTATAACTTTCTTATTTATTATACTCTTTGTACATCCTGAATCCACTAAAGCTAAAGTTTCTAATTCATAGTCTTGAATTCTTATTCTTGCTAAAATTTTTATAGTACTTATCTTTTTGTCTTCATTACATATTAAATTACTTGTATCACTTAAATCTGTATTTATTAATTCTTCTTCTGATTCTAAATGTTCTTGTTGCAATTCTTCTTCTATTTTTTCTTTCTTTTTATCTATTTTTTCTAATCTTTCTTCTAAAATTTCTATCCTTCTTTTTAAAATTCTTATTTCTTCTTCTAAATCTATCTTTTTTATTTTTCCAATTTCTAAAGGTTTAATTATTTTTGTTTGTTGTATTTGTATTGGTTCATTTACTAATTTTTCTAATTTCTCTATACATGGTATACATCCTTCTATATAACATTTACTACATTTAGCTCTTCTATTCTTTCCTGGATACCAATGACATATGTAACATTGATTACTATCTAAACCTTTACCTTGTTCAAAATTATGTTCACAATTTAAAGATATATTTACCATATCTAAATTTTCTTCTTCTTGTATGTTTAAATTTTCTAATCCTATTTTATTTATAAAATTATCTTGTTCAGAATCAGAAGATTCTTTATTTTGTTCTTCATTTATTTCCATACTTATAATTGAGTATATACTTTCGTTATCTGACATATATTCATCTACATTAATTAAAGTTTCTTGAAAATCTTCAATTAACTGAGCATTTCTTGTTCTACTATTATTTCTTTTTGGACAAGTATTAGCTAAATGTTCTTGACTTCCACAAGTAAAACATTCTAATTTATTTTTATAATTTCTGTTTGTATTATATTTTCTTACATGTCTATATTTATCTAAATATGGCTTTCTTGCCATTGATTTTCTTAAATAATATTTTCTTCTTGGATAATAATTATTTTTATAATTTCGTTTATTTTTTCTATACCTTTTCTGATTATGTTCTTTATCATAATTTTGAGTTGTATATATACTTTTACAAAAATTAGTCTCATTTTGTTTTAATTGTTTTTGTATTTGTATATTTGTACATTTTTCTTGTAGTATAGTCATAATATGTTGTATTCTTTGGCCTATTGACCATTTACCTTCTGGATTTTGTATTACACCTTCTCTTTTATACCATTTTTCTTCTATTTCTCTTCCTAATGCTCCTGGTAATTTATTAAAAAGTTTCTTTCCTAAATTTGTATCAAAAGCATTTTCACTAATACTACAATAATAAAAATATTCATTTAAAAATTCTTTAATACTAAACCAATTACTTATACTTAATTGTTCTAACTTTATTACTGCATTTCTTTGTAAAGTTATTAAACCACTATTAGGGTCTTCTCCTGTTATTAAACTATGTATTTTATTTGTAAAATTATAAGGATTTGCTCCCATATTTACCATTCCTTGAAATTCTTCAGGAAATTCTGTCTTATATGCTTCCCATAATCCTTTAGTAGATTCTCCTAAAAATATTTCCATGTATCTATACATAGTTTCTGCATCATTATCTTGATTAGTTTGTATATAATCTGCAACTACTATGCTTTTCCATAGATCTATTACTGAATTCCATAACTGAGGATCATGTGCAGCTATATTAAGTATTTTTCCTTTATTACCCCCTTCTTGTAGTCTTATAGGTTCTTCTATAGGTTGTCTTTTTTCCTTTTGGTTTTAAATTTTCAGTTTTTATATCTGGATTTACTCTATATACTCTATACCTTGGTAAATTTCCAGTATTTGTTTGTACTGGTGGCATTTGGCTTGTTTATTGGAAAGGACTTGAGCTACTTGAAGCACTTTCCATTAATTCTTTTATACTAATGTTTGTTTCACTAATTATAGATTCTTCATCTTCTTCTTTTTGTTTTCTATATCCATAATTATCTTGTCTCAATCTGCAAGTTTTAAAATGTTCTTTAACATTTTCAAATTTTATCTACGATTTTTTACATCCTTTACATTTAAAAACTGTATTTTTATTATTATTATGTATCTGTTGTGCCTTTTTTATAGATTCATCTACTTCGAAATCTTTTTCTTCTAATACTTCTATATTCATTTGTTCAGTGTAACTATAATCTGTAAATCTTATTGAAGTTTGCCCTTTATTATTTGTATACATTAAATGGTCTTTTGGTTTTAATATTTCTTTTTTATTTAAATTTTCTAAATTCCATTCTAATCCTGCATATTCTTCTGAATTTATTTTTAAAGGTTTCATAACTTTTATACCTTTGTCTCCCATTAATCCTACTACATCTTCTACTTTTATTTTAAACTTTGTATTACTATTAGTAGCAATTTTCCCAATAAATCCTATACATATTAATAAATTGTTTCCACCTATCACTTCTTCATATCCTTTTGCCTGTATTCCTATTTTAATATGTTTAGCAAAATCTTTTATGCTTACCATAAAATCTGGACTACAGTAAAATAATCCTCCATTATTTGTCATATCTACTTCTGTTAATCCTATTATAGATTTCTTTAAGTCTGTCCATCTATCATCATATATTGTTATTAAAACTTTTGTACCTAGATTCTTTCTAGTTAATCCTTTTAATCCTATAACTATTAATCCCATATGCATTAAATTCATATTTGAATTTATAATTTGTTTTAAAGATTCTTTACTTATTAAATTTAAACTATCACTTATTAAATTTAAACTATCACTATCTTTTCCTATTACACATAATTGTTCTTCTCTATAATGTTTATACAATTGTGCTTGTCCTGAGAAAAAACCTGTATTATATAAAATTTTTGGATTTAAAAGTTTTAGTCTATTTTGTTGAAAAATCTGAATATCTTTGTCTACATCTATTACTTCTTCTAACTGTTGACTACTACTTGGTCTATTTTTAGAAGAGTCTAAAATTTTTGCTATAATTCCTCCTCTTAAGTTGTCTTGAGAGAAACTTGATCCTGGTCTGTCTGTGGTTCTTCTTTTAAACGGAAAAATTTCCATGGTTTATTTTTTATTTTTAATTGTCTATCTTCTTTTGGAGTGATTTCTATTCTTTTTAATTGGTCTATTAAATCTTCTATATTATTCTCTTTTACTATTTGAGTTTGTTCTTTAGTTTTATTTTTACTAATTTTATCCAATTTATTATTTAATTCTAATAATAGTAAAATTATTGTATTATTTTGTTTTATTATAATACTATCTGCTTTTCCTAAAGGAGAATGATCTGATAATCCTTCTGAATTAGGTTGTATTAATTCTGATTTCTTTAATATTTCTAGATATAAAGGATTATTCATGAAAGTACAATTTCTTCTATTTTAGCTATTTTTATCTTTAAATCTTTTATATCTTTTTCTAATATATTTAAATTTCCTATTTTAATATCTTTTATTTCTTGACTTTTAACCTTTTTATTTAATTCTTCTTGTTGATTTTTTAAATATTCTTGATTTTGTTCTAATCTTTCTAATATTTTATTTTGTTTTAATTGCAGGTCTTTTATATTTTCTATATTTTTTATTATTTTTTCTTGTTCTATATGTATTGTTTCTCCTAGATTTATTAATAAATCTGTAATACTATTTAAATGTTGGTCTGTACCATGTAATAAATGTTCTCCTGAATTAAAATTACACTTTAAAACAGCTTCGTCTTTTAATTTTCTATATTTCTTTTCTGGTATTAATTTTAAATCTAAATATTCTAAATCTCTTAATTTAGCTATGATTTCTTATTTATTATGTTTTATTCTTAATTTTCTTATGTATTTTGCTTCTAATTTTGATATCTTATTTATAAGAAAGTTTAATCTTTTTGGGTCTTTATTATTTTTATTTAATTCTTTATATTCTGGGTATAATGAATCAATTCTTTTTCTTAATTTCTGTAATTTAGAGGTTTTAACCATTTATCCTAAAGGAATCCAAATAGGTCTTTGTTTTTGATCTTCAATTCTTATTTTAATATATTCTATATTTCTTTCTAAAGCTAAAATTTCCCAATTTATTCTTGAATTTATTCTTTCTACTACAGTATCGTGATTTATAATTCTTTCTCTAAAATTATCTTTTATATTTTGAACTAATAATTCTTCAACTATATTTTTTAATTTTTTAAAATTATTTATCTTTAATCTTGCTTCTTTTAGATGTTGTAATTCTATATGAAAATTCCAATAATTAAAATATATTTGTCTTGTTAAAGGATGTCTTTTCATAAATTAACTTTTCTTATCCTAAAGGAAAATATTTTATTTTATTTATATATTGTTTTTTAATTCTTATTCTAGTTCTTATATCGTATTTTATATTATGTATTTCCCAATCTCTATGAAATTTTACTTGATCTTTTCTTGGATCTGTTGGATTTATATTTTCTTCTATGTCTTTATATATTTTTATAAAATCTTTTTTCACTTTCTTTAATCTCCTTACTTCTTCTTGTTGAGTATTAGCTAAAATATAATGAATACGAATATATTTATAATATCTATGTAATCTCATAAATTTACCCTAATGGATAATTTCTTACTCTTTTTAAAAGATGTTTTCTTAATCTTTTTCTAATATTTATATCGTAATTTATATTATTTAGTTCTATCTGAGCAAATTCTTTTACTAAATTATATTCTGGATGATTTTTATCTAAAGTATTATCTATATTTTCTGATATTTTTAAAAATTCTTTTCTTAAAGCTTCTAATTTTTTAACTTGTTCTTTTTCTCTATATGCCAATAAATTATGCAATTTTATGTATGAATAATATCTATGAAGTCTCATAAAATTTTTATATTTTTGTTTTTTATTAATATTGTCCAACTAGAATCTTACAGCTCTGATACCAAATACATGGGCACTTAGATTTTTAAATTTTTCAATAATTTTTTCAAATTAACAGTAATTTTAACAAAGGGTTTTTATCAAATTGGTTGTAAATCCTACTAAGTACTCTCTCTTTCTTTGTTCCTTTAATATATAAATAGTTTTTAGCTATTAAGTTTTCATAACTTCTCCCAAAGTTTTTATTTTTTTTTTAATCGTTTTTTAACTTTGTTTCACTTAAAGCTTAATTTTAAACAGTGATCTTCTCTAACCACACCCCGATTTTTAAATGAGTATTTTTAAGTTATTGTATATAAGTGAAAATGCTTTTGATACAAATTTAGGAAAGATATATACATTCACATACATGTATATATACATACATACATGTATATATATACATACATGTATGTATGTATGTATATATACATACATGTATGTGTATATATATATATATATATATATATATATATATATATATGGAGATAAGTCTATTTCAGTTGTCTTGCATAGTCATAAACGAAGAATAGCATACTTGATATAACTCAATAAAGTTAAAAGAATATTGTAAAAGATGCATAAACTTGGGAGTTTCTTATAACTGATATACAACATGTGAGCTCATGATGTCCAACCTATAATTCCAGTTGGAAGGGATTTCCTATACTTTGCCAAGATATAGGACCTATCTATCCATACGGATCAACTAACTGAGCCTCTCAAGGCTAAATGGAGTTGTCCGACAAAGTGGTATACTCAAATCCTACGGTGGCACATAGTTATGGAACTTGAATTTTCTAGACTCGCATCCTCTCGGTACTAACATACATATAATGCTCATAAGTATCAAGAATATTCATTTATCTAAATCATATATGAGACTAAGCTCAAAAGTCATATTGAAAATAACCTATATAGAGGTTGAAATTCTTATCATGCAACTTTTCATGCTTGAAAGACGTAAAGGTTTATATGACCATGTAAATCATGCTAAAATCAGTACAAGAGATTTTAAAGACTATAATAAGTTAAAAGAAACATAGGCTTTGAGGAAAATCATAATTCATATATAAACCCAACTTTTCTTCACATATATTCCCATATCCTTGGAATGAAAATACTTTAGGTATGAGAGTGAATGGTTACTCTCATTGAATCCTTACATACCTGGAAAAATGAGACTTAGGAGGAAGAACTTTCTTTGGTGCTTGGAACCCTAGCTTTTGCTTTGCTTATGGTAGTTTAAGAACTTTGAGGAAGTGGTGAGCGTGAAGACTAAGTTTTCAATGTGAAAGACCCTTATAAGAATGCCAAAATGTTGTGGCTTAGGATTAGGGATAGAGGTAAAATACCAAAAGAACCCTGACTAAAAAGCTGATTTGGAGGTGCAATTTATGGTCCGTAGTTTGTTTTATGGACCATAGATTCCACTCGTGAAACTTTAGACTTGAATAGGAGTTTCTAAAGATCTGTTTACGAACTGACAGGACGAGTCGTAAAATGAATTACGACCTCTAGTAGGGTTCATGGAAAATAGGCCAAAAATCAACCTTTTGAAGTTCATTCTACGATCCGGCAATATGACTTGTAGATGGTTCTACGGCTCATAAATGGGTTCGTAGAAACTAGGCCTCATATCAAGTTTCAAGACTTGATCTATGAGGCAACAATATGACCTGTAAAAGGAGTTCGTGAATCTTAAACTAGATTTTCCCCTATCTCTTAAGTTTGATTTACGGACACCATCTATGACTCGTAAAGGCATCTACGGTCCGTAAAAAGTATCTGTACTTCTCAGACTTCAGTAGATTTTAATATTTCAGAGCTTCTTAATACTTGATATGGACTTTAGGAATTTATAGGGCATTACACAATGCCCTCATAAGTAGATAGTTGGACAGGTGCCACAACAAGTAAAGGCTGTGCTACTAGCGGGTGGAGGTAATAATACTAGAGGGCATCCGCAGGGTAGGCGAGGAGGTAATCAAGGAGGCCGTGAAGGCTGAGGGAATGGTAAAGGGAATGGTAATGCAGGGAGAGGAGTGGTGCATCCAGGTAGAGGGGTTTCCCATATTGATGATAGAGCTCATTGTTATGTTGTTCCAGGCATGACTGAGGCTGAGACATCTGACACAGTGATAACAGGTACTATTCTTGTATGTGACCGAATGGATACTGTTTTGTTTGATCTGGGTCTTACCTATTCCTACATATCTGTTAAGTTTGCTTTGAGTCTTGACTTGACATGTGATATTTGTGATGCCCCTATCTATGTTTCCACCCCGGTTGGAGAGTCTGTAGTTGTTACCCATGTGTACTATTTGTGTTTTGTTATGTTTATGGGTTTTTAGACTTGAGCAGATTTAGTCGTATTGGATATGATAGATTTTGATGTGTCTTGGTATGACTTGGTTGTCCCCATATTATGTTGTGCTAAATTGTAATGCTAAGACAGTGACTCTTGAGATTCCGGAAAACACTAGAGTGAGAAGGGGTATACAAGCCTAAGCCAGTAAAGATCATATCCTTCATTCGGGTGAGCAGGCTAGTAGGGGAGGGTTGTTGGTCTTGAAAATCAAATAGTGATGTGCTTAGAAAGAGTTATACCTAGATAGCGATTCATTCCTACTCTAACATGTTCCTTTGATTTTATTCCTTATGATACCCTACTTATGTCTTGCATATCAAAATTATTCCCATGACCCATGATCATGCACATCTTATAGATTCCCGTCCATGCCCAAATACTAGAATAAGAAACAATAATTTCAGCACAACAACCTCTATCTTACTCCATGAAGTTATAAATACAAGCCTTATGATATATAACTCATAATAAATTCGATTATATTTCACAGCATGCTCAGTCACATGAACTAATAATATACCCTTAATGGCTAGTTAAATAACCCTACATCATGCATATTCTCAAATAAGTTTTCCTGAACATTTCGTGCTTCTGATCTTTTTGCTCTAAGCCCTTCTAGTAATCCTCCTTCAATTTTGATAGCAATGTCTATAACAGTTGAGTGTTTGTTTAGATTAGTGGGTTGACAACCCTTAGGGTGAAGATCATAGAATGCATATTCCATGTAAGGTTTTTAAGTGTGGAGAAAAATTGAAATAGGGCTTGGTTATATGTAGTAACTAAATGAGAATATTTGTTGAGTTTCTTAGTAGTTATTCATGAAATTTTAGTTGGTAGAGATTATAGGAAAAAGATAAATTATTTGAAGAATTGGTTACCTAAAAGTCCATGGAGTGGTTATTGTGATAGACTTGAATATGGTGATGATAATATAAGAGTAAATACATGATGCACTAGAGGCTTCTTGATTCAAGCCAGAGGGTTGTTGAATGAGGTGGTAAGAAGACGCAGTATTCTTGGGATGAGGGTGCCTATAGAGGTATAGAGCATGAATTTTGTGAGTTAGATAAGTATGATTATCTAAAGTATAACACCTTGTAACTCTGAGTTAAGCTTGAACACGATTAGAGCTTGTAGTTATACTAAGACCTTGGTATGAGTAGTCAAATGTACCCTAGTGGGAGATATAAGCTAAACTAATGAAGGGTAGTATTTAGAAAGATGAGCTTAGTTGAGGAGTGTTGCTAAGCTTAAAAGCTACTTGTCATATTATTGAAGGCATAATGGTCCTACTCTTACTTCATGTCCAAGGTAACTATGTTTCATGTTAAATATCTTCATATGGAGTATGACTTATGTTCAAATATATGCTAGTCATGCTTTATGAACCCATGTTAGCAGACTAAGATACTCAGACCATATTTGGAATGACACAAAAACTCGAGTCATGATGGCACCTACCTTAACCAACCAGTAGGTAAGCTAATCCATATCTTGGAACGACAAGTAACATGCATATCAGGTAGAAAAAATAATCAATGAGGAATTTAAAGCAATATAAGAGGAACACCTCGAAAATGATAAATAACATCAAAATATACAATAACAGGGGTACAAGATCCAATCCCACGACCTGGTGTACCTATGTACAAAGCTACTACAAGAGTACAAGTCCCAAAAGTAGACCAAAAAGTACAGACTTGTGTCGAATACAAAAGACTAGTCAAAACTACATATTGATGGAGATAGGCTAAACTAGAATGCCGTTAGCTCACTCTCAATCTCCAAAGATATGCTCCAAGGCTCAAATCACCGCTTATGACTAGCGCTCGAATCTGCTTCAAGAGAACAAATGTGAGTGTAGCATGAGTACCAAAACAATAGGTACTCAGTAGGCATCATTACAAACTAATGTTGGAAAGTAAGTACAATATGAAAAGTGAGGAAATAAACAGAGACTAGAGGTCAGGTAAATGAAACGATAATGGAAAGTCTAACTATAAAGCTCACGAGTCTAGAATCGACAAAATGGTAAAGTAAAACAGCTAGCTATAACCTAACTAGCCCACCATAAGCCCAGAAAGTACACTCATGCGCAATTTGAAAATAACCAACCCAAAGGACACCTATAAGCTCGATGAGTACACAGAAGAGCAAAAGGATGAGAACAGCTAAGACTAGAAATATTCCAAAACAGACACGACCATCCCAGACTTAAATCATGATGAAGGCATCCTAGCGAACCCAATAGAATCATCATGTCAGGAATTAAACCCGACTAGTAAAAGTGTGCCTGAACTTAAATCGTGGTTAGTAGAAGTGCACACGAACATAGAACCATAGCTAATAGATAGGTGCACGAACCTCGAACTGTGGGTAGTAGACACCGAATGTCTCTAAATCACACGCTCTTCTTCATGTGGGAACACACCGTAGAGAGAAACCATCTTCAGAATCACCAAGGACCCACTCAAGCCCAAACCTTAAGGCTCGATCAAATATAACCAAGAAAGCCCAAAATCATGAAAGAAACGTCAATACCTAAGGGAAGTTTTGAATGAGCGGTCACAAGAGCTGAGTTGTCGTCTAGCTAAGGATTTATACTATTAGATACAAGTTTACTATGGCAGTCTGTAGGGAGCTAAGCCGTCCAAAGCAATGTCGGAAGATTTCAAAGCCTTAACGGCTCCAAACACAAGTCTAAGGCATTCACTAGCCTACGCCTAGGCTAAGTCCAAGAATAAATCCCCAAAATCATACAACCAAGCATGTAGATACTACATAGCAAGATACAACAATATAAACAAGGTAGGCAAGCTCAATTTACTCGAAAACCACTCGAAAGGAAGCCAAGTTATGAATTCTAATCCCTAAACATGATACAAACTAGAAACCCAACCCAAAACTAGCTAATCAACAAGAATTTAATAACACAAGTTCAGTATAAAAGTGGTAAGTCGTAGCCTACCTCAAAAGCTGACCGCGTGCGCTCTAAACCCACTAAATCGGAGTCTTACCCTTCAAAACTTCTCCAATTTCTATCACACTATCAAATAAATGATCACTATGTCGATACAAATGTTTTGACACGCAAATAATAATTTTTGAAGATGGGCCTAAAAATGAGTGAAAAGTGGCATTATGAGACCCGCACCAGAAATCTCAAATTTGACTCAGTCAATTGGTCCCATTTAGCTCTAGAAACTTGTACACCAAAAATAGGCACAATCCAAGCTTGGAAGCAAGACTGAATAGATCATGCAAAATCAAAAAACACAATTCACCATTAAAGAGAGAAAAAAATTTCTTCGAGACAAGAATTTACCTTCAATACGAGTCCCCCCACAGTCCTAATGATATTAATACGTAGCACCAGCAAATTCCAACCCAACATAATGATAATCAGTTCAATCGAATCTCTATAAATCAAAATATTGAGTTCATAATTTGAAGGAGTGATCTAATTTTTGAGACTGGCCTTATTCAGAAGATCAGTCAAATGACTTCTGTGAACGCAAGCCTTTGTCCGCGAACGCGGTGGTTAAAAGGATCAGGTCATGCCCTGACCCTTCTTCATGAACACAAAGGGTCAAAGCCCCACCACTTTGCAAACACGGAGCTGAGCCCACGAATGTGGTGACCAAATATCTTGGTCTCTGCAAATGCAACTCCAAGCCCACGAATGCGAAGAACAAAAGCATAGTGCACAAGCAAAGGCTGCACCATCTCAAGTTGGACTTGGCAAAATGCCTCGATAAGGGCTCGGGATTTGTTTGGAACCCTGTGCATGTAAACAAACCATGATGCTCCACAAAATTTGACTTTCCGAATTCAACAGAGAGGTCATCTAGACAAAAAGTGGGTCACACACCTAAGATCCATTTTAATCTAAAATCTACGAGGTAGCTGGGAATGCGCCCGGAAGCCTTGGATTCCACACCAAAGGTTCTTCTAGACCAAACTCAATGTTCTGGAGCTAACAGAATCATAAGAATAGTATTTTGAGGCCGTCTACCTAAGTTTTTTACCGAAGTCACTTGTTCAACTTTCAAAAGCTCCATAACATAAAAACTCACATAAAAACCAAATGAACAACTAAGTGACCGAACTGTCAGTCCTAGCAAGTCATAAATGACTTGGGATCGCTATGGGAAAGCTCTAAATGCCAAAAATAATGCAATAAATAGGAAATGACTTGGAGGGTAATTAGAACATTCACTACTAAAAAGACTTTTGTCCTCGAAAGTAAAAAGTCAAGAAGTACTTAAAGGTTCAAAGAAAAGGGGAAAATAAACTCACATATTGTGCTTGGTCTTCCTGATAGCCTCCTCGTCTGGATGATGCCTCCATATAACCTTAACAACAGGAATGGCTCTCAAATGCAACCGCTTCACTTCTTTACCCGAAAGAGCTACTAGCTCCTCCATAAAGGTCAAATGTTAATTCAAATGAACTGAACCATATCAATGCACATGAGACTCGCCACGACATACTAACGAAGCATCGAAACATGGAAAATCAAATGAATAGCTGAAAATGCAAGAGGTAGAGCCAACTCAAAAGCAACATCACCAATACTCCGGAGAATCTATAATGACCTTATATACCTGGGGCTAAGCTTGCCCTGCCTCCCAAACCCCATGATGCCCTTTCTTGGGTGATACTCAAAGAAACACCCAATCACCAACTCCAATTCTCAAAGGTCGGCGACTTCGGTCAGCGTATCTCTTATGATTACCCTAAGCTGACCTAAGCCTATCTTGAATCACCCAACCTCTATCCAAAGCCTCCTAAAGCAAAATCAATACCAAGTAGCCTAGGCTCCGAAGACTCAAACCAACATACCATAGAGTGATAACACCTACCATACAAGGCCTCGAATGGGACCATCAGAATACTCGAGTGGTAGATTGTTATACACAAACTCTGCTAAGGCTAAGAACCGATCCCACTAACCTCTAAAGTCCAATACACAAGTCCATAACATATCCTCCAAAACTTGAATAGTACGCTTGGACTGGCAATTGGTATGTGGATGAAAAACTTGCTAAGGTCAATTCGGGTACCCAACTCGCCTTAAAAGGTCCTCTAGAAGCTAGAAGTAAAGTGACACGAGCCAACCTCTGGTTGAAGAGTATAAGTCCAAAAAGTACAGACTTGTCTCGAATACAAAAGAGTAGTCAAAACTACATACAGATGGAGATATGCTAAACTAGGATGCCACCGTCTCACCCTCAATCTCTGAAGATATGCTCCAAGGCTCGAATCACCACTGACGAATGGTGCTCGGATCTGCTTCAAGAAAATAGATGCAGAGTGTAGCATGAGTACCAAAACAACAGGTACTCAATAGGGATCATAGGCAGACTGAGCTTGAAACGTAAATACAATATGAAATGAGTAAATAAATAGAGACTAGAGATCATGTACATGAAGTGATAAACGAAAGTCAAACTATAAAGCTCACGAATCTAGAACGGATGAAACGGTAAAGTAAAATAGTTAGCTATAACCTAACTGGTAAACAACCTAAACAGACCTCCATAAGTCCGATGAGTACACAAAAGAGCTAAAGGATGAGAATAGCTAAGACTAGAAGTATTCCAAAATCAAAACGACCAATCCTAACCTAAACCATTGTAACACCTCAGATTTGTAAGAAGAAAAAGTTGCAGGTTTTGGTGCCAGTGACGATGGAGGCCACCTACAGACCGTAGATGGACTGATGAACCGTAGGTAAGAACCGTAGTTGGCCTACTGAATGTCTTTAAAAGGTCAGGCCTCGAAACTCTTTTTACGATTTAGCAGGATGGTCCGTCATTGCTTCCACGGACCATAAGAGTGTATCGTAGATGGGCCCTAGACTTAGAGAAATTTTAGGGTCGAATGTTGGGACCTACGGCCGTGGTGTACGGTCTGTAGAAGGACCCACGATCCATAGGTAGGGTCCCGTCATTGGGGATCTGAGGTTGGAGGTCTCTGAACCAAACGACGATCGACCAGCACGGTTCGTAGAAGGACCTACAGACCATAGGTCGGGCCGTCGGTAAGGGTTCGGTAGTTATTTCAAAGGGCTTTTTGGTCTTTTTCCTAGAAGTTTAATTCATAATTTAAGTCGGTTTGGCCCTTAACCTAGGCCCTATATAAACCGTATAAGCCTAATTCTACCTATTCTTAATCATTCCCAAACTCTCTCCAAATCTTCTCTCCCAAAATATTTTTCTCTCTAGAAAAACTTGAAGAAGAAGAACTGAAGTTAGGGTTTCAAGAATCAAGCTTCCATTCCTCAAATTGCTTAAGGGCTTTGAACCCCAAGGTATGATAATCTTCATCTATGGAGGCTTTTTCTCCATAGAGTCCCTTAAATTCTCTATTTTACAAGTTAGAAATTCTCCATTGAAGTTAGAGTTTTGTTCTATGCCATGGGTTCTATTCAATGTTATTTAATTGATTGTTTGATGAACTATGAAGCATGAATTGAGTTAAATTTCATGAAGTAAGATGAATCCCCATGAACCCATATGACTTCCCCCCATTTCGAAATTAGGATTTGTTGATGGTAAATTATGAAGAGATGAGTTTTATGAAATCTATATGAATCCATGCATGATTTATGATTTCTAAAAGCTATGATTTCATGATGAATTATGAATGATCAAAAGATGGGTTTTATGAAAGTATGCATGTTCAACTATGAAAATTATGATGATTTATGATTTTCTTTGAGATTGAAGCATGACTGATGTTGTTGTTGAGTTGTGAAAGGGTTTCTCACATATTACTCAAACCATGAATGTGAAAGGATTTTTCTCACATAAAGGATTCATAGCATGTTGAAAGGTTTTCTCCACTAAAGTTGAATCAAAGATTAAGGAGCTATTCTAATTGACATAAGCTTGGACTAGTCCATGGAAGATAAAACGCCTATAATCATGACTATATCTTGGATTGGTAACTCTAGTTGTACTTTTCCATGGATAATAATATGAATATGAATAATGACTAATTCCGTGGGATTTAAGTTTAGCACCAAGTGGATATCGGGATGGAAGCTCTCCCGCATGTAGAGGCCGGGTTTCTAGTAGAAATCTCCTTATCCCATAACTATGTGTCACCATAGGATGATTGTCTTATATAGACATTAGCTAGTGGATCTACATAAGCTATAAGTTTAAGGGTCCTACCTTGGCAAGTTGGATGGCCCTATCAGTGTAGGGAGGACAGCAGATTCCATGTTGATAGCTCACATGGTCTTACATGTCGGTTAAGGCTACTTCCCACAATAATGAACTAAAGTGACTTTTAAGGTATTTCTCAAGTAAAGTAAAGATGTTTAGCTTGCATTGATTATGATTTATAACTTATGATTTCTAACCCTTTTCTCATGTTTTAGCTTGGTCTTTGCATGTAATGAAAATGTCCCTTTTTGCATGTTTAAATGATGTTTTTATGCATGGTTGTCATACTTGGTATATTTTTGTACTAACACATACTCTTGCCTACATTTTCTTATAGTGTAGGATCCGGCTCATCCCCATCTTCTCGTGGCTAGTTCGTGATATTAGAGACCTTGAAGAATTGGTGAGTCCTCATATGTTCGAGGACGTAGCCACATTTACTTTCATGTCATTTACTTTCATTGAAACTATGTATGGGTTACGTCCCAACGTTTTATTCTATGAGTTTAGATTGCTTTTGAGACAATATGTAGACTTCTGCCATTTCCTTAAACTCTTTTGATATGGAATTGTTTTCTTGAAATTCTATGATCTTGTATTATGTATGCTAAGTGGCTTGTATGAGGCCTTTCGGGGTCTTGTACGTCATGTCACGTCTAGGGGGTACCTTGGATCGTGACAACCATAGTGAAGGAATCATGATGAACCAGTAGAACCATCATGTCAGGTCTTAAACTCAACTAGTAGAAGTGTATTTGGACTTGAATCGTGGTTGGTAGAAGTGCATACAAATCTCGAACCACGACTAATAGACTCTAAATATCTCCAAATCACACGCTCTTCTTCATGCGGGAACACACTGTAGAGAGAAACCATCTTTAGAGTCACCAGGGACCCACTCTAGCTCTAAACTCCAAGGCTTGATCCAATATAACTAATAAAGCTTGAAATTGTGAAAGAAATACACCAGAGCCGATACATAAAGGAAGTTATGGATGAATGTTCACAAGAGATAAGTTGTCGCCTAGCTACAGATTCATACTCTCAGACCCAAGTCTTTTATGCCATTCAACAGGGAGCTAAGTCATCAAAGGCAACGTTGGAGGATTTCAAAAGACTAATGGCTCCAAATGCAAGTCTAGGGAAATAGCTAGCCTACGCCTATACTAAGGCCAAGAACAGACCACCAAAATCATACAACTAAGCATATAAATATTACACGGCAAGATACAAAAAGTAAACAGGGTAGGCATGCTCAATTTACCTGAAAACTACCCGAAAGAAAGCCAAGTCATGAATTCCAATCGTTAAACATAATACAAACTAGAAACCTAACAAAAAATTAGTTAGTCAACATTAATTTACTACCACAAGTTCAGTCTAAAAGCGGTAAGTCGTAGCCTACCTCGAAAGTTGACTATGTGCGCTCCAAATCCACTAAACTGGAGCTTTACCCTTTTGAACTACCTCCGATTGCTACCATGTTATCAAATAAATGATCACAACATCGGTACATATGTTTTGACAGCCAAATCACAATATTTAAAGATGGGCCCAAAAGTGAGTCAAAATGGCATTATGAGACTCACACCAAAAATCCTAAAATTGAATATGTCAATTGATCCAATTTAGCTCTAGGAACTTGTGCCCCGAAAATGGGCATAATCTAAGCTCGGAAGCAAGCCAAAATAGATCTTGCAAAATCAAGAAAAATAATTGATGATAAAGAGAGAAAAGGTCTTTAGGAGGGAGAAAAGGTCTTTAGGATGAGAATTTACCTCCAATATAAGTCTCCCACATAGTCTCGATGATCCCAATAGGTTGCTCCATCAAATCCCGACCCAATATAATAAAAATCAGCTCAATTAGAGCTCTATAACTCAAAATATCGAGTTCACAATTGGAAGTAGTAATCTTATTTTCAAGACTGGTCTTATATTAAAGACCAATGAAATGACTTCAGTGAACCCAGGTCAATGTCCATGAATGCGGCTGTCAATAGAATCAGGTCAACCCTAACCCTTCTTCATAAATGCGAGATCCCATCCGTGAATGCAAAGGGTCGAAACCTCACCACTCCACGAATGCGGAGCTGAGCCCGGGAACACGGTGACCAAATCTCTTGGTCTCTGTGAATGCGAATAACAAAAGCATGGTGCACCAACAAAGGCTGCACCAGCTTAAGTTGGACTTGGCAAAAAGCCTCGATGGGGGCTTAGGATTTGCTATTGAACCTTGTGCATGCAAACAAACCATGCTACCCTACCAAATTTGATATTCCAAACTCAATAGAGAGGTCGAAACTTCTAACGGAGGTCGTCTGGACAAAAAGTGGGGCTCACACTCAAGCTCCATTTTTAGCAAAAATCCATGAGATAGCTTGAAATGAACCTAAAAGCCTCGGGTCCGTACCAAAGGTCCTGCTAGACCAAACTCAACATTTCAGAGCTAAGGGAATTTGATGGGTCGGTAGATTTGACTCATTTATAGCTTTGATTGTGCCAAATTAGTGTCCTTAATGCCCATTTTGCACTTATAACTAATGTTATATCGTTTGTGTGCAGCATGAAGGATCTGGAATGAGGCAAGGGCAATATAATGCAAAAAGAAGCCAAAAGAATGCAAAAGTTGAAAGAAAAAGAAGGCTGAGGCTCGCCAAAGGTAATTCGGTGAGTCGCCAAGTGGACGAAGCCTCGCCTAAAATTCTAGCAAGCAAAGAGTGAATCCAAGTCAAGTCGGTGAGCTGAGGAAAAATTCAGCGCGTCACCGATCAGAACGGCGAGCCCAATGCACACCGCCTAATGTTCCAGAATTAAATAAATATTGAAGTCAAGAATTAAAGGGCGAGATCAAGCAACTCGGCGCGTCGCCGAGAGGAAGGGCGAGCCCGACTAACGCCGTCGAATGACCCTGAATTTTAAATCGTGTGGAGTTTTTGGAAAAGTATAAATAGAAATTTTTGAATTGAATTTAGGAGAGAGTGCTAAGGGAGAAGAACTTGAATTCAAAATTAGAAAGTACATTGCACTTGAATTGATTTTGTGAACTAATAGTGTGATTTCTTGGGAATTGAACTTTGGGTAAATTTTAGCTGATTGTATTTGTTGTTTGAAGACTTGAAAAATCAATGGCTAATGTTTTTGGAAACTATCTCTTTATCATTACTATGATTGGCTAAAACCCCATTACCTTAGGGGTGTGATTATGTGTTCAAATGCCTAATTAGCTTATGGGTCTTATGGATTGCTGAATTAAATGTTGAAATAGAATGGGTTCAGTTGATAAATCATGTTTTTATCTTATGAATTGAAGTTGCAAATTCAGTTCTAGTTTATATCTCTTTGTATGCTTGTTGAAGATGCAATTGAGTGGAATTATTAACTGATGATTGTATGAGTTCTATCTTGTACTACTCAGCGTGTTAAAGTGGGTTTAATTAAGGTATATGATTGTGCTAAATTTGTATAGCCTGTTGGGGTTTGGTAAAACCCAATTGAAAGCATGATAGTTGGTTGCAAAGCAGCTATCATGATCATTATCTTGCCTACCCATTATGTTTCAGCACTCTTAAGCAATTCATAGTGACCCATTCAGTGAAATTGGTATTTGAACACTCACACATCCCTAAGGTCTCAAAATCTTCATTGGTTAAATCTCTCTTTAACGCGTGTTTGTTGAAATCAATCATTTAAAACTCTTTTCTATTGATAATTGAAACCTAGACGATTTGCTTTATGCATCGATTCATTTGTTTACCTCTACAAAAGGCTAGATCGCTTTAGCACTTCATATTTGAATTCTATACTCTGTGTCATTCATCGTGGGATCGACCTCAACTCCTCGTTGGGTTTATATTGCTAACGACCGCCTACATCTTGAATTGTGATAGATGTAGTTGAGCCTTATAAAAAATGGCGCCGCTGCTGGGGAATGGCATTTAGAATTCTTGTATCGACATATTTGAGTGAATTAGTTTGATTGTAGTCGAATTTACTTATTCGTCTTTTCATTGTTTATTTTCAACAGGTGACAACATGAGTGACGCTGATAGTGTTGTTGGTCAGAATGATAAGATACGTCATGTGAATGATGACATTGGTAATCTGAATGACTTCAATGTAGCTCAAGTGGGAAGTGTTGGGGCTATACGCTTGCCCCTTACTGTGGGTAACGCCATCTTTCATGTGACAAAAATCATGCTTCAGCTATTTCAAATCAAAGGCTCATGAGGATTCACATGAACATCTTCAGAACTTTTTGGATGTGTGCAGCCCTTTCACATTCAAGAACATCTCTCAAGAATAAATTCGACTTCGGTTGTTTCCTCTCTCTCTAAATGGGGAAGCAACGAAGTGGTTGGCTGAATTAGCAAGAGATTCAATTACTTCTTGGGTAGAGTTAACAGAAGCGTTCCTCGAAAGATTCTTTCCCTCTTCGAAGATGGTGAAATTGAGAGATGGTATTCAGAACTTCAAGAGACTTGATGGTGCATAAGACATGGCTCAGATTCCAAAAGCTTCTTCTACAATGTCCTACTCATGGTTTTCCTGAAAATGTGCTATTGCAATACTTTTACCGTAGCCTTGATTCGGTAAATAAGTCTATTGCCGATCGTTTGATTCAAGATGGAATCATGAGACCGCAGTTTCCTATTGCATCAGCATTGCTTGATGATATGACCAAAATCAACCGGGCTTGGCACACAAGAGAAGACCAAGTATCACCTCTTGTAGTCGGAATGACTAAGGAGCAAATTAAGAAAGACCAAGAGTGTGATGCGAATATGGTCAATATGATGACTCAGATGGATTTGTTGACAAAGCATGTTATGGGTGCAGGATCCAAAACCGTCAACGCAGTTGCTATGAGCCCAGGTGATGTTGGATTTGAAACTATGTACAACGAAGAAGTCCAACTTGGTCGAATCAGATGGTGGGTTCTCGTCCAAGCTATCAAAAGCCGGGAAGGAATCAAGGTTGGAACAAAGATCAAGGTGGTGGTTGGAGAGATAATCGGGAGTGGCGTGATCGATATGTGCCTCCACATGATCGTCCTAAAGTTACTGAATCGAAGACTGATCTTGAGAGTTTTAGAACTGAAGATATGCTTGCTCGTATTTTGCACAAGGTGGAAGGTTCAGACAAAGTACTCACAGAGATGAAGGCTGATTTCTCCTCTCTAAATCAAACGGTGACTTCTCACTCTGCTTCTATTAAACATCTAGAATCACAAATGGTTCAATTATCCACTCAATTGCATCAAAGACCAAATAGTGGCCTTCCTAGTGACACATTGGCTAACCCGAAGAATGAGAATGCTCAGTGTATGGCGGTAGTGACACGAAGTGGAAAAGTTGTGGGTCGTGATGTGGTTGACGCTGATGGGACTGATGATGATGTAGACAACGGTGTGCCCAACAAAGATGCTGATTCAACGAATGATGTGACACCCGGTGAAACTACTACATCAAAGGTGGAGGATGTGTCTAAATCAATTTCTCCAAAGCCGCAGCGTAATATTAAACCCCCTTTCCTACAAAGGTTGAAGAAGAGAGATGATGATGCAAAATTCCAAAAGTTTCTCTCTATTTTTAAATCTCTCTTATAAACCTTCCACTGGTAGATGCATTACTAGAAATGCCGGGGTATGCTAAGTTTATGAAGGAGTTGGTCACGAAGAAGAGAAGTATGGACTTTGAAACGGTTGAGGTATCCCATAGTTGCAACGCTATCATGTCAAATGTGGTTGCTAAAAAAGATGATCCGGGAGCGTTCACAATACCATACACTATTGGGGTGTTCAAGTTTGCCAAAGCATTATGTGATTTGGGAACTAGTATCAATTTGATGTCATATGCTATTTTCAAGCAACTTGGGGTAGGTGAGTCTAAGGCAACCACAATGCGACTTCTCATGGCGGATCGTTCTATTAAGCGACCTATTGGTATTCTGTATGATATTTTGGTAAAGGTTGACAAGTTCATTTTTCCGGTAGATTTCTTCATTCTTGATTGTGAGATAGATGTCGAGATCCCAATTATTCTTGATAGACCATTCTTGGCTTCCGGAAGAGCTTTGGTTGATGTGGAGAGTGGCGATTTGAAATTTTGTGTCAATGAGGAGGAAGTCACTTTTAATGTGTGTAAGTCTATGAAACAACCCAACGATATCCATGTGGTGTCTGTTATTGATGTGATTGATGAAGCGGTTGCTAGTATTGGCGAAATCTCTTGTATTGGTGAATCTTTAGCTGTTGTCCTGTTGAACTATGATGGGGAGGAGATCCAAGATTATGATGAAGTGGTGGCTGCTTTAACGGGTTTAGGTTCTTACTCGAAACCTCCTTTGAAGCTTGAAATTGATTTGAAAAATAGAGAAAGTCCTCCCGTGAAGCCATCCATTGAAGCACCTCCGAAGCTTGAGTTGAAAACTCTTCCTTCCCATCTTCGATACATATTTTTGGGGGCGAACAATACCTTGCCGGTAATCATTGCAGCTGACCTACTTGAAGGGCAGGTTCAAGCACTCGTTAGTGTGTTAAAAAGATTTATCAAAGCTATCGTGTGGACAATTGCTGATATTGCGGGGATCCCTCCCAGTATTTGCACGCACAAGATTCAATTGGAAGCTGATTGTAAACCTAGTGTCGAACACCAAAGGAGGTTAAATCCTCCAATGCAAGAAGTAGTTAAGAAGGAAATCATCAAGTGGTTAGATGTAGGTGTGGTTTACCCTATTGCAGATAGTAAGTGGGTAAGCCCGGTTTAATGTGTCCCAAAGAAAGGTGGTATGATCGTGGTCTCGAATGAGAAATGTGCACTTATACCAATGCGTCCAGTTACCGGTTGGTGTGTGTTCATAGACTATAGAAAGCTTAATTCGGCAACTGAGAAAGATCATTTTCCAATGCCCTTTATGGACCAAATGCTTGATAGATTAGCGAGGCGTGGATGGTATTGCTTCCTTGATGGTTATTCTGGTTACAATCAAATATCCATAGACCCAGAGGATCAAGACAAAACTACATTCACCTGTCCCTATGGAACATTTGCATTTAAACGAATGCCTTTTGGGTTGTGTAATGCACCGGCAACATTCCAAAAGTGTATGTTGTCTATTTATGCTGATATGGTTGAAGACTCAATGGAGGTATTTATGGATGATTTTTCCGTAGTTGGGGATTCATTTGAAGAATGCCTTGAACATTTGGGCCGAGTCTTAAAGAGATGTGTCGAAACAAACCTCGTACTTAATTGGGAGAAGTGTCACTTCATGGTGAAAGAAGGGATTGTTTTGGGACACAAGATTTCAGGGAAAGGTCTGCAAGTGGATCAAGCAAAGATTGAAGTTATTGCCAAATTACCACCTCCTATCTCAGTTAAGGGTTTCCAAAGTTTCTTAGGGCATGCGGGTTTTTATCGGCGGTTTATAAAGGATTTCTTTAAGATAGCTCATCCTCTTTGCAAGCTACTTGAGAATGATAGCGTGTTTATGTTTGATGAAGCCTGTATGATTGCTTTTGAGTGTCTAAAGGAGAAACTTGTGTCGGCTCCGATTATTGTTGCTCTGGATTGGGGTAACCCATTCGAGTTGATGTGTGATGCTAGTAGCGTCGCTTTGGGTGTTGTACTTGATCAACATAGACGCAAGCTATTTCACCCGATATACTATGCAAGAAAAACCTTAAATGTGGCTCAAAGGAACTATACTATTACCGAACAAGAGTTGTTGACTGTAGTGTATGCTTTTGAGAAATTCTGAGCTTACTTGTTGGGGACTAAGGTAGTGATGCACACTGACCATGCAGCCATCTGTTACTTAATAGCTAAGAAGGATGTTAAACCAAGACTGATATGGTGGGTGTTATTGTTACAAGAGTTTGATTTTGAGGTCCAAGATAGGAAAGGATGCAAAAATCAAGTGGTTGATCATCTATCGAGACTTGAAATAAGTGTCGTTGTGTCAGGTGACAGGGATATTGAGGATGCTTTTCCTGATGAGATAGTTATTATGGTATCTAAAAACTCCACTCCTTGGTATGCCAATTTTTCCAACTACGTAGTGTGTGGACTTCTTTCTAATGGGTTGAAGTTCTATCAACGCAAGAGGTTTCTTTTCGATGCAAAAAGGTATTTTTGGGATGAACCCTATCTGTTCCGGGAGTGTGCTGATCACATAATCCAGAAATGTGTACCAAAAGTCAAAGTTGATGTTATTCTTGTTACCTGCCACGCATCTCTAGTTGGTGGCCACTACAGTGGGGTACGAACAGCGGCAAAGGTGCTGCAAAGTGGCTATTATTGGCCAACACTGTATCACGATGCAAATTCTTTTGTCCGCAAGTGTAGTTTATGTCAAAAGCAAGGAGGAGTATCACGAAGACACGGGCTTTCCCTTACTCCCATCCTTGAGGTTGAATTGTTTGATGTGTGGGAAATTGATTTTATGGGTACTTTCGTGAGTTCTTTTGGGAACAAATACATTTTGATGGCCGTTGATTGTGTGTCGAAGTGGGTGGAAGTTGTCGCCTTACCCAACAATGAGGGGAGAAGTGTCATTACATTTCTTAAGAGATATATTTTTACAAGGTTTGGTACACCTCGAGCAATTATTAGTGATGGAGGTTCGCACTTTTACAACCGATTGTTTGCATCACTACTGAGCAAGTATGGAGTAAAGAACAAGGTTGCCACCTCTTATCATCCACAAACAAGTGGCCAGGTTGAAGTATCCAATCGGGAAATTAAAGAAATATTTGCCAAAACCATGAATGCAAATCGTTCTGATTGGTCACGAAAATTGGAGGATGCTTTGTGGGCCTATCGCACTGCTTTTAAAACACCCATTGGTTTGTCGCTGTATCAATTGGTGTTCGGAAAATCATGTCATCTCCCGGTGGAACTTGAACATAAAGCCTTGTGGGCTTTGAAAACCATAAATTTGAACTGGGACGTTACGTCTAAAAGTCGGGTTGACCAACTTCATGCTTTGGAGGAATTTCGGCTTTGAGCTTTTGAAAGTGCTGCTCTATATAATGAGAAAATGAAAAAGTGGCATGATGTAAGAATACTTCATCGAGAATTTAGGGTGGGTGATTGTGTGTTACTCTACAATTCTCGTTTGCAGCTATTTTCGGGAAAGCTCAAGTCTAAGTGGTCTGGCCCTTTTAAGGTTGTCCGTGTGTTTGACAACGGAGCTATTGAAGTCCAAGGTGCTAGCGGGTCTCTCTTTAAAGTTAATGGACAAAGGCTGAAACACTATTTTGGAGAAGCTCCCGTTGTATGATTGATTGATGTGGTATACTTGGATGATGCTTGAATGCATGTCCACGTAGTGCCACGACGTTAAATAAGGCGCTTCTTGAGAGGCAACCCAAGCTTTCTTTTAGTATTTTGAATAATGTGTGTTGAGTGTGTAGCTTGGAGTAGGAAATTTTGAGAAAATGCAACTAGGCGAGGCATTGGTCCAATTGGCGCATCGCCCAATTGCCCCCAGGATCGTCTAAATTCATCAGAAATTGAAGGTTGAAGTTGCAAGCTACACTGAAAAATTAGGCGAGGTTTTACACCATTCGGCGCATCACCGAACGGATCGACGAGCCCGATCTAGCTCGCCCTCCGGACTTGAATGATGGCTTGGCTTTCTGCAACTTTCGGCGAGGGGAGGTTCCAGCCGAGTGGAACGGCGACATTAGTAGCCTCGCCTTTTGGGGCGCGAACTAAAGGGTTTTTAATCTTTTCAAATTCAAATTTTTCATCACCTTTGAAATTTGACTCATATCCTCACACACCCGCACTCTTGCATATTTTATTCGCATTTTATTGCCATTGGTTGCTAGTAGGAGTGCTTTGGACGTGTCCCTGCCCCCATTTTCTTCGTGTGTGCATTACATTTTCGGCCTTGTGGTTAGTTTTCAAAATTTCTGATTTGTGATCACTATTAATTGTCAATATCAATTGCGCTTACTTGGGTACTTGTTTTTATGTGTGCTTGCTTGCCTTGATTGCCATTAATTGCTTTGTTGATTTAATTTGCGTTATTGCCTGCCAAATTTTTGTTAATTCGGTCTTTGTGATTTGGGTTTTTGAATTGATTGTTTGTGGATTGTTGCTTATTCGTTGGGTGAAGTCCGAGTAGCCCTGAATTTGATAAAATGGCCTAAATTTACCCAATGATGGATTGGGTGACATCTTTCTTAAGGGAAAATCGTTGTTTTGTTGTTTGCGATGTGATTTGGGGAAGTCTGAGTACCCCGTGATGAAATTGGGCATGGGTATAGGTTAATTGTTGATGTTTGAATTTTAATTGTTGTGCATTGGGCTGTTAATTAAAAATCGTAAGAATTTTGGGAAGGGTATTGATTCGAAGTGGTTTGGCGAGCTAAGTCGAGCTCGCCGTTCCACTCGGCGACGCGCCCATTGCATCCCCATCGCCCTTTTTCTGTGAGTTTTTGGCCTGTGTATTCTGTAACATTCAGTGAGCCCCTTTTTGCTCGCCGAGTGAACTAGGCGAGTCACCAACTTGTTAGTTTTATCACCCTTTTGCTTACTTTTTTCCTAGGTTACCTCTGTTATTTTAGGCGAGGTGTTTGTTGCTCACGCATTAGCTTAGGCAACTCGCCAATTGGTTCGGCGAGCCATTCTGCATAATTTTCTGGGTGATTCTTGTCTAACCTGTTCTGATCGATTTTTGTGTTTGTGTGTTTTGTTTGACAGATATGCCTCGCTGTAAAGTTGTCGCTCAGAAACCTCCAAAGAAAAAGGCAAAGGGCGTAGTGATTGCTTTAGAGGTTGACCGACCACGTCAACCAGCACAACCCAAAGCCCACTCAAAAGGATAAGGGCAAGAAGCAAACTATAGAGGAGTCCTCCTCTGAGAGCGAGGAGATCTCCATCCAGTTTACTTCTACAAAGTCCGAGGGTGAGGAGTCCGAGATTCCTATTGGTGAAATTCTGAAGCAAACCCATGCTGAGTTGAGGACCAAGAGTCTGCATGACCTACTAGCTAGGGTCAACACTTCCTCTTCCACACCTGAGCCTCCGGTAGCCTCAACTCCTGCTCCTACTGCTCCAGCCCCGATTCCGGCCCCGGCCCAGCTTCCGACGTCGATGAATAGATTGAAGGCCGAGGGTGCAAATACAATCCTCGAGGAGAAGAGATTGTCTACCAATGAGGTGGTGGACATATACTTTGTGGTATGGGACACAATTCGGGTGCACAAATTTTAGATTTTTACACAGTCCCGGAGCCCGTACTTACCTACATGGGTTAGGGAGTTCTATGCCTCCTACTCCGGTCTGGTCCCAAGGGTCAATAAGTTGGCCCAATCTATGAAGCCTATGGACTTTATCATCATGAGGGGTAAGAAGGTTAAGTGTAGCCAGACAGAGATAAATGACATTCTGGGTTGCACTTATAGGTACATGCACTTATTGGAAGACAAGTTGAAAGGGAGTTTGGAGACCTTGAAGGGGTGGTTGACACCATTAATAAGTGATGCCTCCCCCCGTTGGTTAGATACCAGTTCCATCATCGAAAAGAGGGACCTAAACATTGTGGCCCGGTATTGGTTTGGTTTCCTGAGTAGTACTCTCATGCCATCCAAGAATGAGTCAATTTTTCGACATCAGAAGGCAGCTCTTTTGGGGTGTATCATTGACAGGCAGCTACTAAATCTGGGCATGATCATTGAGTGCGATATATTGCTGCGAGCTAAGCAGCATCATACCTCCCTCCCGTTCCCGATATTGATTAGTGAGCTGTGTCGGCGGGCTGGTGTACCGTTCGACAAGAAGACAGATGTTGAGGTCACTTCGACCTCATTTTGTGACATCCGAAGGATTGAGGCTGAGTTTTTGAAGGATAAGGCAGAGAGGAGGAGGATACCACCAGTTGATACGTCTCCGACAGTTGATGTTGATGCCATGGAGACGAGTTCTCCCACTCCTGCAGTTGAGCCGTCAGGTATGCCTGTTCTGGATGCTCCTGCCACTTCTGTCCCTGCACCAGGCCCCCCTTCTTCCACTGCTCCAGTTTCAGCCCCTAGCACCCGGCCTTTGACTCAGGCCATGATTATCAAGATGGGGCATCTAGCGCACTCAGCCGATGTGAGAGCTTCTCAGGTTGAGGCAGCGGTTTCGGGCATGATTGAGAGGGCTTTAGCTGCCTCCCTTGGCCCTATCCACACTGAGTTAGCTAATCAGCGCTGTCTTATTACATCTCATGGAGAGATTTTGGTAGCCCTCACCACTAGAGTCGAGGCATATGAGCAGCGTGAGAGCAGCTCCACAGAGTTGACGGCCATTCGCACTGAGATCATAGGTTTGAAGAGAGATGTGGACGAGCGAAAGTCTATTGACATTACCATGATTTGGGGTATTGTGGATGTGCCTGAGGGTACGAGTGCCAATGATCCTCCGCCTGCCACCACTGTTGTTGCTCCGACTGCTGATGATGACGGTGCATCTGATGCACCTGAGACGGATGAGAAGGATTTTGTTTTGCAGGATAGAGAGGTGTATGCTGACCTCGAGGACCTAGAGGGGATCTGGTTCGGGCTGCGCGTCTCTCTGGGAGACTTCGATGATCGGGTCGAGTGGGACCCACCAGACTGAGGAGAGAGCACCGGGCACTGATACCCAGGCTGAGGACATACCTCCAGCATAGTGGGACTGGGGGACTTTCTTTTGCACTTCTCTTATCTTTTGTTTGTATGTTTATTTTATTATTTCGCATTGAGGACACTGCTTTGTCTTTTTTGTGGCGGTGGTGTTTATTATTTTGGATATGATTTTAGTTGTTTTTTTGCCATTGATTGTTATTTTGAATATTTCTTTAATTGAATGAAATGGTTTTGAGTTTTAGCGATATCTCTCTTTACTTTCCATTGTCGATTTTGTGCTAAATGAATGATTGCAGTTCTTGTGTACTTTTAAGTGTCGATTGTGCTCAATATTGATGACATGAATAGTGCTCTTTGTTGAACAATATGTTGGTGGGCGTCCAACGAGGAAAATTGGAGTTGCATAGTCTTGTGTAAACCCTTAGCCTTTCGTCGTGACTAGCGAATTGTTGATGGTGAGTCTTGCAATGACCGTTGCACGCAAGCTTGACTCGTAGAGTTGTGATCCACAATTGTGTTTGAATGCCATGTGTGGTGAGCTTTACTTGAAAAGTGTGTATGATGATGCCTAGAACTTGCCCTGGTAGTCCGTGTGACTACACATTGATGAGTGTGGGAGATGCTCTTAGGCATAAACTTTTTCGAGGGTGAACCTAACCGCTAAACCTTTGTGGACTACCTTGTGAGGGTGTGAATTCAGCTTGGCACCATTTGAGCCTATCCTTACCCTTGATTGAACCATAAACGCAAGAACCTTAGCCTTTTATGTGAAAATACCTTGTCTCTCATACCAATAACCTTCATGAAGTATTGGTCAAATTGAAAAACCAACTTAGGCCAAAAGCCTAAGTTGGGGGTGTGGTGAGAATAAAGAGGGAAACTGAGCTAAAGGATTGTAGTCTTGATCTTTTGAAAGGCTGAGTGTGAAAAAGATGGAACCCCTCTATATAATTTTAAAAAAAGGGAGAAGAGAAAAAGCTGAAAAGAAAAAAAGAAGAAGATGTGAATAAAATAGTACCATTGTGCATGGAAGTGAAAATAAAAGAGTGGGTGTTCATAGAAATGATTTGTGTTCTTCAAAGTGAAAAAGGATCAAGTGTGAAATTTAAATGATTGAGAGAAAGAGAAGAAAAAGTGAAATGGAAACCATGCTTCATGAAGGTAAAGCCACTAAACCAAAAATAACCATACCTTGAACCTCTGCCCCGTTACAAGCCTCTAAAGTCCTTTGTGATCTTACATGAACCTCTTGATGGTTGGATGGAAAATTCGGGCAAGCCTATGGGCAAAGTTGTGCAAACTCTTTCTCTTTAGAGAGTGTGAGTGTTGTATTGATTCAGAAATATCGATTTTCAATTGAACTTGGGCAAGAGAGTGGAATCCTTCTTGATGTAAGGGCATTCGAATATCTTTGTGGGCATAAGTTTGTGTTTTAAGTAAGCACTTGTGAGCATAAACTTTAATTGATGATGGCTAGTCAGAATTTGATGCTTCTGGTGTGCATTTGATCTTGTATCTTAGATTAATCCTTGTGTGCACTTTCATGTGAGTTCTCAAGAAGCACTACTTGTAGACGTTCCTATTGAGTTCATTGATCTCTTGTTTTACTTGAGGACAAGCAAAAGTTGAAGTTGGGGGTGGTGATGAGTCGGTAGATTTGACTCATTTATAGCTTCGATTGTGCCAAACTAGTGTCCTTAATGCCCATTTTGCACCTATAACTAATGTTAAATCATTTGTGTGTAGCATGAAGGACCTGGAATGAGGCAAGGGCAATATAATGCAAAAAGAAGCCAAAAGAATGCAAAAGTTGAAAGAAAAAGAAGGCTGAGGCTCGCCAAAGGTAATTCGGCGAGTCGCTAAGTGGATGAAGCCTCGCCTAAAATTCCAGCGAGCAAAGAGTGAATCCAAGTCAAGTCGGCGAGCTGAGGAACCATTCGGTGCATCACCGATCAGAACGGCGAGCCCGATGCACACCGCCTAATGTTCCAGAATGAAATCAATATTGAAGTCAAGAATTAAAGGGCGAGATCAAGCAACTCAGCGCGTCGCTGAGAGGAAGGGCGAGCCTGACTAACCCTGAAATTCAAATCGTGTGGAGTTTTTGGGAAAGTATAAATAGAAATTTTTGAATTGAATTTAGCAGAGAGTGCTAAGGGAGAAGAACTGGAATTCAAACTTAGAAAGTGCATTGCACTTGAATTGATTTTGTGAACTAATAGTGTGATTTCTTGGGAATTGAACTTTGGGTAAATTTTAGTTGATTGTATTTGTTGTTTGAAGACTTGGAAAATCAATGGCTAATATTTTTGGTAACTATCTCTTCATCATTACTATGATTGGCGAAAACCCCATTACCTTAGGGGTGTGATTATGTGTTCAAATGCCTAATTAGCTTATGGGTCTTATGGATTGCTGAATTAAATGTTGAAATAGAATGGGTTCAGTTGATAAATCATGCTTTTATCTTATGAATTGAAGTTGTAAATTCAGTTCTAGTTTATATCTCTTTGTATGCTTGTTGAAGATGCAATTGTAACTGATAATTGTATGAGTTCTATCTTGTACTACTCAGCTTGTTAAAGTGGGTTTAATTAAGGTATATGATTGTGCTAAATTTGTATAGCCTGTTTGGGTTTGGTAAAACCCAATTGAAAGCATGGTAATTGGTTGCAAAGCAGCTATCATGATCATTATCTTGCCTACCCATTATGTTTCAGCACTCTTAAGTAATTTATAGTGACCCTTTCAATGAAATTGGTATTTAAACACTCACACATCCCTAAGGTCTCAAAATCTTCATTGGTTAAATCTCTCTTTAACACGTGTTTGTTGAAATCAATCATTTAAAACTCTTTTCTGTTGATAATTGAAACCTAGAAGATTTACTTTATGCATCGATTCATTTGTTTACCCCTACAAAAGTCTAGATCACTTTAGTACTTCATATTTGAATTCTATACTCTGTGCCATTCCTCGTGGGATCGACCCCAACTCCTCGTTGGGTTTATATTGCTAACGACCGCCTACATCTTGAATTGTGATAGGTGTAGTTGAGCATTATCAGAATTGTCAAAATTGCATTCTGAGGCCATGTACCTAAAGATTTGACTGAAGTCAACTATTTAAGTTTCAAAAGCTCCAAAATATGAAAACTCGTATAAAAATAAAATGAACGATCATGTGATCGAAGTGTTAGTTGATGAGTCAGGGATTTTAGACTCATTTATATCTCATTTCTTATGACTTTGTGTCGTTAATGTAGAGATTGAGGCTAATTACTCTTTGAATGGTTTTTGTTTCAGGGATTTATGGCTTACAAGGAGTTTTGATGAAAAGTAATGGAGTTAAGAAGAAATCAACTGAAATAGAGGCAAAATGGGACTGACATAGGCAGATGAAGCTGGCAACTTAGTTGTTCTCCGTGGATTCGGTCAACTGACCTGCGAACATGGAGTTCCAGTCAATACATTTCCATGAGCGCAGTCAAATACTTCGCGAATGCGGAGGTCCAATAAATGCTAACCCCCAAACGCAGTCAGGCCTTCACAAACATAGAGAAAAAAGTCAACAGGCATTTAAGGCAGCTTTGTAACTTTAAATTTTGACCCCAAATTACATAATAGTCTCATACACAACCATTTTTAAAAAAACCCACATAATTCTGATCATTGACATAGCTTGGAGATATCTTTGAGAGCAAGTTTCCACAACCAACACAATTAGAGTGAAGTTTGAGAGCCTCAATTGTGATGATCCATAATCTTTTCTTCAACTCTATGATTTGTATTGAATAAATTTGTAGGTGTAGTTGTTAATTTCATTTTTGGATATTGTGTTAGTTATAAGCAATATTTCGGCTGTTAATTTCTATCTTGTGCTTATGTAATTAGTTGAATATCTTCTTATATATGAAATAGGCCTTTGATTATCTAGTTAATCTCATCCTTTAATTGCTTTACAAATGATTTGATCACTCTTAGGACTTGCCCATTTACTTTGATTTAGCTTGAAAGAGTGAATTGAGATTGGAAAATATTGATTGGTGCTAATTTGAGGTGTAATTGCTCATCTAATGGATTTGAGCTTGAAATAGTGAAATCCTTGCATTACCTAAAGTTGGATTGTCTTAGTTGATACTTAGCTAGGTTCAAAAGAGCTAGTAGTGAAATATCTGCCTATGATCGAAAGATATAGGTGGATAATTGAGATTCTAAGGCATGTTTGATATGACCCATGATTAATTGAGATGGTATGATACTAGCTTTCAATGGATAATATAGATGTTGATTGAATTCCCAATCCCAAATCTCTTTGGTATCCTTTCTTGAGAATGTATTTGATCTTGTTATCCTCTATCTCGTATCTTTAGTTCTCGTGTTTGTGTTTTTACCCAAAAACCCCCAAAAAATACTTGTGTCAATTTTTTGGATTCAAACTAGTGGCTTGTCATTCTTTATTTCTTTTATCTCATATACATTGTTCTTTGTGGGATTTGACCCTGACCTCATACGCTGGGTTATATATTTCTAGAGACCACCTATATTTTTATTTTGGGAGTGTAGTTGAGCCTTATCATCAGTCCCAGCAAGTCATAAATAACTTGGGATTGCTATGGGAAAGTTCTAAATGCCGAAAATAACGCAATAAAGAGGAAATGACCTTGAGGGTCATTATGGTATTAGTGCTTCATATTCAAACTTCTTACACAAATCATGCCCATGATTCCTTTCCCAGAATGTTATGAGGAAATTTGATGAGGACATTCGAGCAAATAGCTTTCTTCTTATACCGATTCTTATAAACTTTACATCATCATCTGTCACCTTGAAATCTTATGTGAACGTTTGTTTCATGTGTGCTCTAGTTGAGTTCCAAACATTTAGTATGAACCAACTCCATTTATATTAGTAGGCAAGTTCAAAAGTAGGAAAGATAGCAAGAGTTTCAGTCCAACTTGACCATCATTTGAGGATGAATGTGTTGAGAATATAATTAAATAATAAAAGTGTGCTCTCTCTAACAGCTTAACCTTTTAGATGAGATGGTCACACACTTCAATATGGTATTAGAGCAGACAGAGGTCCTGAGATCGAATCTCACCGCCACCCATATCAAAAAAAGAATTCCACGTGCTTGGCCCATGAAAAAGAATTAGGCCCGCACGTGAGGGGGCGTGTTGAGAATATAATTAAGTGTGGTCTCTCTAACAGCTTAAGCTTTTATATGAGATGGTCACACACTTCAATAGAATGATCCCAAGGGGAGATATTGTAACACCTCGAAAGTTTCTAAGCTAAAATCCAAACTATTCTTCATATGTGTAAAGGCCCAGATCCAATGATTTTTATTGCATATATGTGTTAAGATCAGCTTTTAAGTGTGTGAAGTGTATTATATGTGAATTAGGGTCATAAGGAACCTCTAGCAGTAAGTCGAGTTCAATGATTCTCTACCGACTGAGTTTTTGCATGAGATTATAAAAGAGCCAACTTCAAATAAGCATATCTCTTAGAATATGAAAAGTTATGTGTTCCATTACCTATCAAATTAAAGTTACTTGACTCAAAATTTATTTTAGCAACACCACGTTTGAATTTCATTAAGTGATATTCTTCCTATCAACTTTTAAGGAAACATAATAAATTTATCCTTCTAATTTCATAATTTATTTGCATTTAATCCTTGTTATACTTTTCATATAAATTTCCCTTGTTGTTAGACTTTTGTTCAAATATATTCTTTTTCCTAATGAAGCCAGGAATACAAATAAAATATATGAATACATTTGGTTTTTTTTTTTTTTGAAGTACGGAGATAAATTTGGTCTTTTACATATAATTATTTCATATTTTTTTCATGTATAATTCTTGAGATGACTTAATTTGAAAGTATTGTATTGTAGTTAAACTTCAACTCCACATAAAACAATAACTTTCAAATATTGATCTTTATATATATATATATATATAAAAGAGTGAATTGAAGTATCAAAAACACACGTAAACTATACCCTTTTTTTTAGTTTTATACCTAAACTATTGGGAGTGTGAGTTTCATACATAAACTATCACTCTTTAGTTTGAGAAATACACCTCAGTGGTGTGTGTAATACACTCTCTCTTTTATTTTAAAAAACCTTATCACATGGCATTCCACATGGATAAAACATTCCCCCTTGATAAAACTAAATAATAAACTATTAGTATTAGTAAAAAATTAAAGATTAAAGTATCACTATCCCCAAAAAAAAAGAAATTGATTTTTTAAAAATAAAATTTATAATATTTTTCTTACCCCACTCCACCACCTCCCTCCTAGCCCACCCACGACAATCCCCCCCTCGATTTATTTATTTTTTAAATATCTTTTATAAAAAAACTTACCTCAACCCCCCTCCTCCCAACCACCCACTCCTTCCCAAATTTTTTAAAATATTATTTTATTTTTTTAAAAGAAAAAAATTTTCTACCCCATCTAACTACCCTTATTTCCTATTTTTTTTTTTACATTTTTCACATTTTTTGTTGTGTGTGTGTGTATGGGAGAAGATGGTGGAGTGGGATAAAAAAATCAATTTTAAAAAAAAAATATTCTTCTTTTTGGAATAGTGATACTTTAATTTTTAACTAATACTAATAATTTGTTTAATTTTTGTCAAGATGAAAGTTTGTCCATGTGGAGCATCATGTTGCAAAATTTTTAAAATAAAAGAGAGTGTAGTACACAAACCATCCAGAGAGTGTAATAAAAGAGAAACGTGTGTTTCTCAAACTAATGAGTGATAGTTTAGGTCTAAACCCACGCTCTCAATAGTTTAGGTATGAAACTCAAAAAAATGAGATAGTTTAGGTGTGTTTTTGACACTTCACTCTAAAAATAACTAATAAACTTGTGATGTTAATATTGAAGTAATAAGTGAAAGTAGTGCTACTTAATATTTTTTATAATAGAAAAAGATCATATTTATCCTTCCTTATACTTTATTGATATAGTTGCACTAGTCATCCAAAGAAGCTTCCCATAATATTCACAATATTGTCCCTTTTTTTTCAATTTCTTTTACTTTAATTTTAATTCAAAGATTGTATGAATTTGTACGTTTGTAGCGTGTCAATCCTTATCCTCTAGGGAATTCTATTTTTGCCTAAGTCCCACATCGAAGTTCAGATCAAGAATTAAAAGATTTCAAACCTATAAATAACTCTCTCCTTCTCACTATTTGAAAAACGGCATTCATAGCCGAAAGGGCTAAAATTTCTTTACTCGGATAGGATGTTGGACTCATTGTCCCCATCCTAAGATTATAAAATTTTAGCTCAAGTTCTAAATTTTTTTCTTTCTATTTTGAGTCAATATTGCGAGTGGTGGAAGCTTATTCATCAATCTCATCATCCCCATTTGCTACTCGGAGAAAGGTAATAAACCCTTCTCTTTTAAATTTTTTCTTCGCTTTCTTTGTTGTTCTTTGAGATATAATTCTTGCTTGTTTTCGTTAAATAAAATGTTAAGTAGTCAAGTTGTTAGCCTAGTGAATCAGTATTTTCATGTAATTATTTGTTTAATTTCAAATTAGAACATTATCTGCTCCAATCAATTTGTATGATATAGGTTAAAAATACTTTCAAGTTTCATGTTTAAGTATTATTTTTAATTTTGTGTGTTAGAAAGACCATTTCTTTACTGTTTTATCGAGCATAAGTTTTAAGTGAAAGAGGTCTATCCATATTTAAATTCCATCCCTCCTATAAAAAGTCCTATTCTGTCTATGCTTACTTCTACGTTTTTCTTGTTTCATGTGTTTATTTTAATTTTTTCATTAATTTTTAGCCAACTTGGATTAATGTTGTCGTTGTTGGAAAAAATAAAGAACAACTTAACATTAAGTTTAGACTTAAGGTTCTAGTGCTAATCATAACGTTTTAACCTTATGTTCAGGTTTCTGTTATCAAATTAGCTAAGTAACTAAGTGATCATGATTTAAGTGTGTTTATCCTCTTTTGAGTCATTTTACAATTGTTTATGGTTCGAAATGTGACTAATGTGCTTTCAAATTCATTTTACTATATCTTAAATTAGATTTAGATTAAATCAAGTTTGTTTACAATAGAGTGGCCCTATGTTCTAGTGTTATTCAACATTTCTCTAAAGACTTTTCTTTAGTTGGTGTGAGCTCGAGCGAATGTAGTCTCTTAAAGTATTAAGTTCTTCCTTTACCCAATTATTGTATTCAACATACAAGTTTGGGAAGACCATTTTCATATGAGTCACTTGGATTTGAATGTTGATTTTTAAAATTTTTAAGTCAGCAGATTGATTTACTTCCCAAACTCAAAATAGATGTTTTTCTTTTAACCCTTTTTGATTGATCTCAATTTAAATAGTTTTAGAATGAGAAATGTTTTAACTATGTGCTTCTCCTATCTGACTGAATAAGGTTTAACAACCTTTCGTTTAAGTTTCAATTCTTTTTGGTTTGAACTTTTTCATATCATAAGTTGCTCTATTATAAATGTTTTTCGATAGGATACACTTAGCTTCCTTTAATAGTAAATAGAGTAGCTAATTCAAATTTTGTCATGTTCTCTCTACCAACAACTGGCATAACTTCTATATATTCTCGTAATGCATTTTGCACCCAATTTTGGCGTATATTTTTTTCAAAATCAAAGCTATCATTTGGCATGTTTGAGGTATGTATAGAGCATTAACTTTTCTTGTTTTCTTGAATTAAAAATTAGGAGATTTGATTCTATTTCCTTTTAATACATAAATAAGGTTTCAATGTATTTAAGTCTATCCTATTTTTTATATTATGAGAAAAATAAGTAGAATATGTTTAAGCCTTTACTATATATTATCAATGTTTTTTTTTTATCTTATTTGAATAATAAAGTCCTCTCTTTGATTTAGTAAATGAAAATCTAAATCGAAAGTTTTAGTTGTATTTTCTTTTGCTTGATAATTGGAGCGAATGGATAGTAGTATTTAGCCTATGATTAACATAGTTGATTATTCACATCGGTAAAAGTATGAACTCGAACATTATTTGTTTTTTTTGTATTTCTCTACTTAAATTTTTGTCCCGTCAGTCTTCTCTGTTAAAATTTAGAATCAAGTGGTGTATGTTGAAATCTATGTATTGTGTATGCTCCTATGTGGATCATATAGGTCAATTATTTTTAGTTTCTTTTCCTTTACTCCTACATTTTTAGTCTTAAGCAGTTATGTATTTCTAAGTGATTAATTGAGTTGGATTTATACCTCCTTGTTTAAGGTTATTTTGATTAAGTCCTTCATTTGATTGCATCTTGATATTTCAATTGAATGTGGATAATTTCATATAAATACTGTTACTTATTCTTTTTCTTATTCTTTTTCTTCTTTGATTTTGATGCTTAATGTGCATATTGAATCTACTAGAATTTCATCTCAAAATTACATTTAACTTTAAACCCAACATAATCTATCCAAATCCTTTTTTGAGTTAGTCTCAACGTACTGGAAAGGGAAGAAAATATCTCAGACCAAAGGTCTGCATACATTAGCCTACAACGACAGAGTAAAATGGAGTTTGAGGTCCAATAAATTTAAGCATTACCCTTAAAGGGATGAAAATTAAACTTCGAACTTAAAAGTCCAACGAAGGTAGCCTTAAGAAATTTTGGGCAGCCAACCCATATTTTTATCTGTTTATTATAGTCGTGTCTTTACCATTGTTATATTGTTTTTACTCTTAATACTCACATTTTATTTATTTTATTCAACTTAGATGATTTCTCGGTGAGTTGCTTGAACTAATTTTATCAATTGTTTTTCCTTTACTAAAAATGTGAATACTTTTTTTGGAAATTTCTATAATTTAAGTTCTCGAACCAATTTATTTTTTAAAAGAAATTTGTGGACAAGTGATAATTTTATCCATCTATAGATACAAAATACAAATATACTATAGGTAAGAAGGAGCTTCCCTCACTTGCTCTTGAAAAGTGCTCAAATAAAACGTGAAGTAGTTTCTTCTATATTCTTCTTTTTTACTCGGACTATTGTAATCTCTTCTCTATAAATTCATTAGGGTTTTCACGCATCTCAAACAACATTCATAGCAACAACAATTACTAGCACTAATCAGAGAGCATCCCTAGTCATGATGGTCAAATTACGTATTGGTAGTCTCATTTCTGTCATATCAATCTCCAAAATTTATTACAAAAGTTTTCTAATCGATATGAACCCTCATCCTTCCACCATTGGTATTTGGAATGTGAAATCCTTTGGGATGGAAAGACACTGGAAGTATGCTCCTCAGGTTTCTGTGCGTAACAAAATCTATGAGTATATATACCTACACGGTAGTGACATAAATGATATGCAAGTTATATATTCTCCACCACCTCAAAGTACATTCAATTGTACTTGACGATCCTGCAATAATATAGCCTCATTTTACTCACCTACCCCTACAAATATGACCTCGACATCTCATGGTGGTATTGGTTCCCCGAATACACTTCCTTCCTTTCTATCCATATACTCTATCCAATCCAATCCTGGGCAATTTTCTAAACTGGTATTGAATTTTTCATCTTTTTCAATTCCAAACAATGGATCTAGTTCTCTTTCAGTGTACCAATGGATTCTAGCCCAAAAACAACATCTTCTTTGCTAGAATACTTGGTGTGAATTCTACTCCAGTTCTAGTTACTGATGAAACAAATTCAATTGAACTGATAGGTATATCATTCACCAAACAGTCAAAACTATCTCCCATTATAATTGAGAAACACTCAGGATTGAGGTTATCCTCTCTATCTCCGTGACTGCAAACCATAAATATCAATGCAAAGATTGTTCTAGCACCAATAATGGAACCTCTGCTATTACATATCATTAAGAAACCCAGAGTCGTTGATACTCACAACTAAAACTTTGTTGGTATCTATATCATCTTATAATTTTAAAGATCAGCATGCTTGGGGAAGATATTAGGTGCATCGAGGTCCTCATTGGCACATAGGTCATTATCTAGAAAGGGAAAATGTGGAAAATGGAGTTGCTTTATATACACATCAAAGCTCAAGAAATTATGCAGTAGGAAGAGGAGATGGGAATTCCTGTGTCATAAGAAGAATTAAGGAGGATTTTGATTTCAAGGAAATGAATGAAAAGTTCAATAAGAAAGATGTTTGGGACTTTATTGGCAAAAATAACAAAGCCAAAGCGGATGATGAAAATTACGATGACAAAGATATGAATGATGATGATGTTAAAGGTGAATCCAGAGAACTATATGTAAAAAATAATAGGAAGCATGTTTACAGTAAGGATGACTTCTTTGATTCTCTTTTCTATGGTGCACCTGCTCATGAATCAGCAAAAGTGACACTCTTTGAACAAAGAAAAAAAGATGATTTAGAGTTGAGAAGCATAACTCGTTCAAACATCATCTCATCACTCTGAACGAGTTATGTTTCTCAACTCCAAAGGTCTCATCATCTTTTTTCCTTTGTTCAGAGAGCGTCACTTTTGCTGATTCATGATCAGGTGCACCATATGAAAGAGAATCAAAGAAGTCATCCTTACCGTAAACACTCTTCCTATTATCTTTTATATGTACTTATATGGATTCACCTTTAACATCATCCATATCTTTTTCATCCTCTTTGGCCTTGTTATTTTTGCTGAAAAAGTCCCAAACTTCTTTCTTATTGAACTTTTCATTTATTTCCTCAAAATTAAAATCCTCCTTAAATCTTCTTGTGACACAGGAATTCTCATCTCGTCTTCCCACCGCATGATTTCTTGAGCTTTAATGTGTATATAAAGTAACTCTACTTTCCATATTTTGCCTTCCTACTAAATGTCTTATGTGTCAATGAGGGCCTCGATGCATGTAATCTCTTCCTCGACCATACTGACCTTTACAATAATAAGATGATATAGATACCTTTAAATTTTTAGTTGTGGGTTTCAACAATGACTCTAGGGTTTCTTCAGTGCTATTTGATGGCAGAGGTTTCATTACTAGTGCTAGATCAGTCTTTGTATCGATATTTTTTGTGATATGCAGTGATGGAGATGGAGAGGATTGCATCGGTCCTGATGGATCCTCAATTCTCATGGGAGATAATTTTGATTGCTTATTGAATGATACACATGTCAGCTCAATTGAATTTGTTTCATCAGTAATTGTAGTTGGAGTGGCATTCACATTAAATACTTCTGGCAAAGAAGATGTAATTTTTGGACCAAGATTTATTATTACACTTGAAATAGAACTAGATATATTGTTAGTCATTAGAATAGATGACATATTAGATACCAATTTTGCAAACTCCCTAGGATTGGATTGGAAAGATGGTGTGGATAGCAAGGGAGGAAGTGTATTCATGGAACCAGTACTAGCATGAGATGTCGAGGCCGTAGTTGTAGTTGTGGGTAAGGAGAATTAGGTTGTATTATTGTAAGATCATAGGGTACAACTGATATACTTTGAAGTGATGGAGAAGATATAACATGCAGATCCTTTATGTCGCTACCATAGAAGTATATATGCATATATTATGTCACGTGCAGAAACATAAGGACCATAATTCCAATGTCTTTCCATCCTAAGGATTTCACCTTACGAAGAGAAATGGTAGCAAGGTGATGGTTCATATCGATTAGGAATCCATTATAATGAATTTATCAGCGTGACAAAAATGAGACTACCAATAGATAATCCGGTCGTCTTGGCCGAGGTTTCTCTCTTATTAGAGCCAGTGATTTTCACTACCATGAATGTTGTTTGAGAGATGTGAAAACCCTAATGAATTGGTAGTGATGAATTTATAGAGAATAGATTAGAACAATCTGAGTGAAGAAGAAGAATCAAGAAGAAACCGCTTCATGTTTTATTTGAGCACTTGTCAAGAGCGAGCGAGGGAAGTTTCTTCTTGCCTCTATTATATTTTGTATTTGTATTTTGTATTTATCCATAAATAAAATTGTCACTTATCCACAAATTTCAATCAATTGGTTTGAGAATTTACATTAACTAGAAATTTCCATTAAAAACTACGCACTTCTAGTAAAGAAAAAATAATTGATAAAATTGGTTCAACCAACTCACCGAGAATTCATCTAAGTTAAATAAAAAAATAAAATTTTATTGTTAAGAGTAATAGCAACATTATAATAGTAAAGACACGATAATAATATATTGATAAAAATATGGGATGTTGGCCCAAACTTTTTTGTGACTACCATTGTTGGACTTTTAAGTCAGAAGTTCAATTCTTATCAATTTAGGGCTAATGTTGAAATTTATTGAACCTCAAGCTCCAATTTTCTATGTCGTTGTAGGCTGATGTATGCAAAACTTTGGCCCGAGATATTTACTTCCCATTTCCATTGTGTTGAGCCTTACTCGAGAAAAGACTTGGATAGATTATGTTGATTTTAAGTCAAACATTATTTTGAGATGAAAATCCAACAAATTTAATGCACATCATGCATAAAAATCAAAGAAGAAAAAGAAGAAGTAACAATCTTTAAATGAAATTTTCATGACCCAAAAACTTGGGGTCATGATGGCACCTACTAAATCCCACAAGTAGGCAAGTCAATCTTTAGCTCGGAATAGAAGTAACGGGCCTAGGGAGTGGAAGTTCCAACAAGGATAAGATACAAGACAATTAAAAGAGATAACAGTGGAGAATGACATAAACTAGAATATATGTATACACAACATACAAGAACAAAAGATACAAAATATCCATCCCAAAACCTGGCGGACATCAGTACAAAACTACTACAAAATATCAAGTACAAGACAAGACATACACAAATATACTATCTCGGAATACAAAAGACTAGTCAAAACATATAGAAGAAAATGACTCAACTCGAATGGCAGTGAGTATAGCTCATCTTAGACGAGGAAACACCTGGAATTTGACATCGGCATAGATGCAAAGTAAGTATAGCTCATCCTAGAATCTTACATCAGGGTAGCTATAATAAGAGTCAGCCTCTCCCAGAATCTTACGCTGGGATAGCCACACGAACCTAGTATCTTCTAGGATCATACATCAAAACAGCTAAGCCCTCCCAGAATTTGACGTTGTGATAGCCATAACAAGGCATAACTTATCTTGGAATCTTACATCAAAATATCTAGTCACTCTCAAAATCTTACATTAGGTTAACCACAGAGAAACCTCGTTTCTCCTAGAATCTTACATCAAAATACCTATAACAATAGTCTATCCTTCCAGAAATCTTAAATCAGGATGATCCAATCACAAAAAGAGAACCAAATTATCTAGCACAAGACTAAGCATATAATATATCATAATTAGCCTAAAACCGGTATTAAAAAGGTTTTCGAAGGTCAAAGTTCAACCTGAAGGGTCACATCTTACCCTAGTCTGATCCAAGCCAAGTCTAAGCCACACTAACCACTAAGGCTAAATTCTAAGGCACACACTAGCCAAACCTTGGCTAAGGCCCTAAATAAGCATATTCAAGCAATTCCAACCCATACATAGACCACGAGAGCAATAATATCAGTAAAGGCAAGAGCATCCAAACCTATTCCAGAATATACCCAAAATAAGGCTAAATGAAAGCAATAAAGGTAACAACAAGGATCATACTAGCTAATCCAACCCAGAAACTATCAATTCATCATACTAAAATGACCAACGAGCCAAGTCTAAGATCATTAAGACGTAGCCTTCCTTAATGCTAATCATGTGCGCTCTAAGTTCTCTCGAATTAGGCTTTCCTTTCAGAGCAGTCTACGAATGATGTCATGCTATCAAATCAGCAATCTAGGCATCAATTTGAGCAAAATGATACCCATAAAGAAATAAGGAACCCTCGAGCCAAAAATTGGGTCAATATTATAATTGTAAGAACCATGTGCAGAATCACCAAATAACTTCGTCAATAGGTCCTCACCAGCTTAAGGAACTTATGCCCAAAGTTGGGCACAATCTGAGCATAGTCGAACCTAAAACAGCCCGCAATCAAACAAGCTTAAGAACACCCAAATCAAGCTTAAAACAATGAAATCAACAAGCCTTATGAGTTTTGAAGAATGAATACCGACCCCAACAATGCTCCTAAGCTAATCCTATCTCAGACACTACAATTCTTAAAGAGCTCCCAAATCTTCTTCCTTTCAATGGAAGAATGAATGAGATAAGAGAGATATAATGCACCAACGGTCGCTGCTTTAGTGAACCCTAGGTTGCTGAGGCCACATCACCAATACATAAAAGGCTCCATAGAAGCGATGGTCAATAGGACCACCAGCTCAGCAGAAGAGGACCAGACTCTGTTGTAGTGAGACCACTGGAACAATCAAGCTTTGTAGGAGCGAGGGCGAGCTGACGTCACCACTGTTAGTTGGTGCAGCTGGCTCAACACCGAATTGGCTTCATCGAAGTGAGCCAAGCTCTGCGGGAGTGGCTGCATCAGTAGCTGGTGCATCAATAGACTTGGAATAAATTCAAAGTCTCAAATGGACCCTCTGTATTTGTTTGGGTTCCCACGAATTCAAATATATATTCTACCCATCCTGAAATGGCATTTTAGACTCAACAAAATTGTCAAAACTTCCAACGGATGTCGTCTCTATGTAAAATGGGTCCATACCCCAAGCTCTATTTTAGCAAAAAGCCATAAGGTAGCTCAAAATGAGCTTATAAGCCTCGGGACTTGAACCAAATGTCCATCTAGACTAAAAATGACATTCAGGAGCTAATGGAACAATCAGAATTATATTTCAAGGTTGTCTACTAGATATTTTGACCAAAGTCAAACACCTCAAATTCAAAAGCTCCAAAATATAAAAACTTCAAAATAAATCAAACAAACACCCCAATGACTGTCTATCAATCCCTGTAAATAATAAATAACTTGGGGTAGCTACAGGAAAGCTCTAAACACTACAAATATGGAAAAATAGAGAAATGACCTATATGGTCATTATAGCATTGACTACTAATAGGATTTTCATCCTCAAAAGTAAAGAGTCAAGAAGTACCTAAAGGCTCGAACTAGTAGGGATAACTAGCTCGCAAGTTATGCTCAGTCTCCCAGATAGCTTCCTTGAATGGGAAGTATCTTCATTGGACCTGAACCACAAGAATATCTCTCTCGAGCAACCGTCTGATACCTTTAGCCAAAATAGCAATTGGCTTCTTCACAAAGGTAAAATGGTCATCCTACTAGGTTGAATCCCACCGAACCATATGGGACTCATCTGGAATGTATTAGCGAAGCATCGATACATGAAAATCTAGATGAAAAGCTAAAAAGACAAGCGATAAAGCTAACTCAAAAGCAACATCTCGAACTGCTCAAAAGATGTCGAACAGCCTAATAAACCTATGGCTAAACTTGCTCCGCCTCTGAAATCTCAGCACTCCCTATAAGAGTGACAGTTGGAGGAAAACATGATCACCAACACCAAAGCTCAAGGGATGACGCCTATGGTAAACTAGATATCGACAATACCTTAAATGGAGCCATCTAAATACTCGAATGATAGCTATTACTATAAGAAAACTCCACAAAGCTACAAACTGATCCCATTGACCACAAAAATCCAACATACAGGTGATGAGTCGAGAATTTTGACTCATTTAGGGCTTGTTTTCCATTGATTTAGTGTCCTTGATGCCTATTTTATGCCTAAAACTGATGTTAATTTGTTTATGTGCAGCCAAGGAGGCTTGAAAACAAGGCAAGGGCATCATGTTGCAAAACAAAAGCGAAAAGGTTGGAAAACTTGAAGAAAAAAAGGCTGGAGCTCATAAAATGCCACTCGATGACTCGCCGAGTGAGCCTGCAGCTCGCCCAAATTTCCAGTGAGCTGTCTAAGGAAGCATGTCAACTCGGCGAGCCCAGGAGCATATCAACGACGCGCCGATCAGAAAGGCGAGCTCGACTCAGATCACCTAAAGTAACAGAACAAGATGGTGCTGAAATCAAGTTCAAGAGGGAAAGAAGGAACAATTGGGCGAATCGCCGAATGGTTCGGTGAGCACGACTTATCTCACCGATTTGACCCACATGCTGAAATGTGTGAAATTTCTATGAGAGTATAAATTGATTTTCTAAAAAGGGAGACGAGGTGATAAGCTAGACTAAGAAGAACTTTTACTTTGAATATTTTTTGGAACAATTCTTGTGTGATTTATATATGTTGAGACTTTGGGTGTAATTCTAATTTGTAGCATTCGATCTTGGAAGACTTTGTTCATCAATGGAGAATCTCTTTGGTAATGATTTCTTCTCTTTTGCTATGAGTAGCTAAAACCCCAACTCCTTAGGGGTGTGAATATGTGATCAATTGTCTAATTAGCTTATGGGTATTGCTAATTGCTGGATTTAATGTTGAATTGAAATGGGTTTAGTTGTGAATTCTTGTTTTCAATTATCTTCTGAAGTTGCAAATTCAGATTTAGCGTAGATCTCTATGTTTGCTTGCAAAAGAAGCATTAGAGTGGAATTTGCAATTGATAATTGTTTAGATTGCTATATTTGCTCCCTAGCTTGTAAAAGTGGGATGAATTAAGGAATTAGATTGTTTTGTAATGTTACGCTTGTTGAGGTTCGTAAGAACTCACTTGATGCATGATGGCTGATTGAAAAATAGCTATTATAGCCTTAATCTATCCTACCCATTAAGATTCAACAACTTATAGCAATTGGTAAGTACCCATCAGTGAAATTGATAATTGATCACCCACACACTCATAAGGTTCCCTCTCTAATTGATAAAACCTCATGTTGATCGTTGCGTTATAATTGGTTACTAAACCCTCTCATTATTGATAATTAAAATTTGAAGATTTACATTATACTTCGTTTTACTTACTTTTACCTACAAAAGATTAGATCACTATAGTACTTCATAGTTGGATTCTTTACTAGAACACTCCTCATGGGATCGATAGCGACCGCCTACTCCTTGAATTATAAGAGGTGTAGTTGAGCATTATAAAAAATTACACCGTTTCCGAAGAGCAGCGTTTAGAATTCTTTTATTGAAGTGTTTTAGTGAACTAATTTAGTTGTAGTAGAATTTGCTTATTAGTCTTTTCGTTGTTTGTCATCAACAGGTGAAGAAATGAGTGTCCACGGAAGTGAAGCTGCTAGTGTTATTGGGTGAAATGACGACATTGGAAACTTGAACGATTTTAATGTTGATCAAGTGGGAAGTGCTGGAGCTATTCATTTGCCCCCAGCTGAGGGAAATGTTATCTTTCATGTGACTGAAACTATGCCTCAGCTGTTGCAGATGAAAGGGTTCTTTGGGGAACCTGCTCATGAGGATCTCCATGACCACATTCAAATTTTTTTTGGATGTGTGTGGCCTTTCTCATTCAAGAACATCAGCCAAGAGTCCATTCGACTTCGCTTGTTTCCTTTTTCCCTGGCAGGGGAAGCAACAAAGTGGTTGGCTGAACTACCAAGAGACTCAATTACTTCTTGGGCGGAGCTCACGAAGGCGTTCCTTGCACGTTTCTTCCCTCCCTCGAAGATGGTGAAGTTGAGGGATGGCATTCAAAATTTCAAGCGTATTGATGGTGAACCTATTCATGAAACTTGGTTGAGGTTTCAAAAGCTGCTTCTCCAATGTCCTACTCATGGATGGATAACCAGAAAATGTGCTCTTGCAATATTTCTAGCAGAGTCTTAATTCCGTCAACAAGGTTGTTGCTGATCATCTTATCCGGGGTGGAATTATAAGACAACCGTTTGCCGTGGCATCGACTTTGCTTGCTGAGATAACTAAGATAAATCGTGCATGGCACACGAGAGAGGATCAAGTGTCACCTCTCACTATTGGGCGGACTAAAGAACAAATGGAGAAAAATCAAGAGTGTGATGAGAATATGGCCAAAATGATGACTCAAATGGATTTGTTGACAAAACATGTCATGGGAGGTGGCTATAAGGCTGTGAATGTGGTTGGTGCTAATAGTGGATTGAGTCCAGATGATACAAAATTCGAAGCAATGTACAATGAAGAGGTACAAATTTTGTCGAACCAAGTAGTGGGTTCTCGTCCGAACTATCCAAGGCTGGGCGGAAATCAAGGTTGGAACAAAAATCATGATGGTGGTTGGAGAGATATGCATAGAGATTGGTGTGATAGGGGTATAAATTGGAGAGATAGGGATGGTGATAGAGATCATTACATACCCCCTCATGATTGCCCAAAGCCGAAGGAACCCCATGCCAATCCCAAAAGTTTTCGAACCGATGATATACTTGCCCGTATTCTAAACAAGGTTGAAGGGTCGGACAAAGTGCTAAAGGAAATGAAAGCTGATTTTCCTCATTGAACCAAATAGTGACCGATCATTCGGCCTCCATCAAACAGCTTGAAACCCAAATGGGTAAGATCTCAGCTCACTTAAATCCAAGACCACAGGGGGGTCTTCCGAGTGATACCTTGGCAAAACCAAAGAATTACAATGCCTAATGCATGGCAATATCGACTCGGAGTGGTAAGATTGTGGGAAGTGATGTGCAAATTGATGACGAAGCGGGTCCAATCAAAAGGAAAGCTGTTGTTTTTGAGGATGATGGACTTGCCGAAGAATTTAACAATGACACTTCCAATGAGGTTGATGATGCGCCAAAAGATAGTGTGGCCGGTGAAGCTAAGAAGTCAAAGGTGGAGGTTGCTCCTCCCTCAACACCTCAAAAGTTGTTGCCTAAAATTACTCCACCATTTCCTCAAAGATTGAAGAAGAGGGACGATGATGCCAAGTTCCAAATTTCTATTAATCTTCCATTGGTGGAGGCATTGTTAGAGATGTCGGGTTATGCAAAGTTTATGAAGGAGTTGGTCACAAAGAAGCAAAGCATGGATTTCAAGATGGTTGAAGTGTCCCATAGTTGTAGTGCCATTATGTCAAACGTGGTTGCCAAGAAGGATGATCCGGGGGCATTCACAATCCCTTGGACTATAGGGATATTTCAATTTGCTAAGGCTTTGTGTGATTTGGGGGCAAGTATCAATTTGATGCCCTACGCCATTTACAAGCAACTTAGGTTCGGTGAGCCTAAGTCAACAACTATGCGTCTTCTTATGGCTAATCGATCTATCAAGCGTCCTATTGGCATTCTCTATGATATTTTGGTGAACGTGGACAAGTTTATATTTTCGGCTGATTTTGTAATTCTTGATTGCGAGATCGATGCCGAGGTTCCTATCATTCTTGGTAGGCCATTTTTGGCTACTGGGAGAGCTCTTGTTGATGTAGAAAGTGGTGATTTGAAATTCCAAGTAAATGATGAGGAAGTCACTTTCAACGTATGCAAATCTATGAAGCACCCGAGTAATCTCCACGTGTTATTGGCTATTGATGTGATTGATGAAGTGATTTCTAGTGTGGGGGAAATTTGATATGTTGGTGAATCTTTGACTTCCATCCTTTTAAATTACAACAGGGGAGATATTCACGATTATGATGAGATGGTTAATAGGGAAAGTTCCCCCCGCAAAACCATCCATTGGAGAGCCACCAATGCTTGAATTGAAGGTACTCCCTCCGCACCTTCTGTTGCGACGTGATTTTGAAAAATAAGTTTCAAAACCTTTTCGCAACTTGGCGTAGTTGATAATTTTAGAAAAATAATAATTGGAATCGCCACATAGTTTTTACGAAAAACTAAGAAAACCATTTTTTAAAGGGTTTTGAAAGAAAACTTTTAAATAAACCAGAGTTTGGGTAAGGGCTCAAACTATCCTCTAAGGAAGGTATTAAGCATCTTAAAGGATCTGCTAACAAGCGGTTGACCGACGGATTAAAACTTGGCTAATTTTAAGAGAAAACTTGAATTACTTGAAAAATCTCATTTTTACAAATCGTAAACATTACACAAGAGCTAAATTAAATCAACAGGGTGGCGTGGAGTGAAGAAAAGGTCTGACAACAACATATAATTTAGGAGAACAAAATAGCCGGTTGAAGAGGGATTAAGATCTAATTTAAAGTAGCAACATCATCCTTTGAAAATTGAAACAGTCTATTTTTTTTTATAGACAGGTAATTGAAAAGATATTAAGAACAACTTATAGTTTTAAAATAAGAGACTCAAAACATGAATTAGGAAGCATAAGTTGTCCAAAACTTCATTGAGCACACATAAGACTTAGTTAAAACACATCATACCGAATAACAAGAACAGTAGACTACAAACAATGTTCGTATAGTAAAATCTGCATCAACTCGTCCAACAACAAAGAATCAAGGCTTAAATAAACTAAACATTACATTCAAACTAGATGAGTTGAAGAACAACACATAACTAACGCTACCAGTTTTAACAAAATGGCGAACTAAATTTAAATTGAACAGATTCAAACTTTTAGAATTCCATAACATGTTGAATAAAATGAGTACACAAGGAGATAAGAAAAAAACCAGGCACTTATGACCAAAACATATTGAACAGAGTGTGAATTAAATACAACAAATCATAGACATGAAGATTTGGCCAGCAAATCAATACGAACAAAGCAGGATTCTCAATATGAACATCGAGACGCCAACACGAAGATTTCTAAATCATGACTTTCCCAACATAGGATTCGGAACCACATACTTAGTAGTTATTTCGACACATCAGTGATACAAACAACATGCTCATTTTTATTAACTCAACAACATTCATTATAAACTAAGGCAATGAGAACAAAGGGAATTATCCTAATTAACTACAATAACATAAAGAAAGAGGTTGCTAAAACAGACCCACATCTACTCTATATGCAGGACAAACAACTTATTAAACTAAACAAATTTAGAGAGGAACTTTACCTTTTCTAGAGCAGTGACTGGGACTCGAGCTTGAACACAACGAACTCTCCCACCAAAATATGACTAGGGACAGCCGAGAGGAGAGAAAAAATTTGAACTACGAACTAAGAGATCCAAAACCTTTTCAGAGGTGCTCTCCGTTCTTGAGGTCTCCCAACCGTCCTCTCCCCTTGAACAGTGAGCCTAAAGGAGTATTTATAGGTGTGGAATTTGGGGGGAAAAGAGGCTCAATTTCGATGTGGGAATTCAGGATTTTTCAAATATCCTTGAGTGGATAAGGGCTACGCAGCTGGAAAAGGGTACGATTCCAGTATGATTCAAACGGATTCTTAGGAAAATTCAAATGGGGACGTCTGATTTGGAGCAAAGGACGAATGTGGAAGGAGATGGAGCCACCTGGACTGATTCGAGAAGCTTCTCATACGGAGGATAAGGGAGAAAAGGTGAAGAACACGCGCTTGATCTGGGCTCGCGTCCTTACTGGGTTTCAATCTTGAGAAAGAATAGTACTGGGTATACGTATTGAACGTGAGGGTATTGTTCGTGTATTAGGGTCGGCTGAGTATTGTATAAAAGAGTGGGCTGGGTTGATTTTGGTGGGCTGCTGGATTGGATTTGAAATTAAAAGGAATTAGGATGCTGATGTTAGAAAAGGGTCCAAAAATGGTTCCAATCCTTGGCTGGACAAAAGGTTAAAAAGGGAGTTAGAAAAAAAGATAGATTTTGGAATTGGAAAATGGTCAAATGGATTGCTAATTTGACCGAATGAGTTGAGAAGTTAGCCAAATTGAGTTTAATTAGCCAATTCAACTAAAATTTAAATAAGAAAAATTAATACAATTAATTAACGAGCTTCTTAAATCTTAACGAAATAAAAAAAATTAATTTATTTATAAACCAGTTAATTTAAAAATATAAACTATTGATTAACTAAACTAATTAACTAAATATTTAAGTAAAACTAAAATCTTTTTGAGATGATTTTCAAACATTTATGAAAGGTAGTAATTAAATACATAATTATATAAAACGTACGTATTATTTAAAAAAAATTATAAAAAGTGACAAGATTATTTTAAAAATAACTTGGAATTTTTTTTTTTTTTTAATATTATAAAGCCAATTATTTCAAATCGTTTGAAATTAAAGAAGCTCGATGATCAATTTGTATTGTGGAGGGACAAAATTGGGTGTCAACACCTTCGTTATGTGTTCTTGGGAGCTAACAACACGTTGCCCGTGATTATTGCTGCGGACTTGCTTGAATGGAAAACTCATGCCCTTGTCAGTGTGTTAAAAAGGTTTATCAAAGCTATAGGGTGGACGATTACTGACATTGTGGGAATTCCTCCGGATATTTACACCCACAAGATTCAATTGGATAGTGATCTACAACCAAGCGTTGAACATCAAAGGAGGTTGAACCCTCCAATGCAAGAGGTTGTCAAGAAAGAGATCATCAAGTGGCTTCACGCGGGAGTGGTCTACCCTATTGTGGATACCAAGTAGGTGAGCCCCATTCAATGCGTTCCAAAGAAAGGTGGTGTGACTGTGGTCCCGAATGAAAAATGTGAACTTGTGCTAATGGACTAGTTATCGGTTGGTGTGTATGTATGGACTATTGAAAGTTAAATGCAAGTACCGAGAAAGATCATTTTTCAATGCCTTTTATGGACCAAATGCTTGACAGACTTGCAAGGCGTGGATGGTACTAATTCTTGGATGGCTATTCCGGTTAAAATCAAATCTCCATAGCATCGGAAGATCAAGACAAGACTACTTTCACATGCCCCTATGGAACGTTTGCTTTTAAAAGAATGCCTTTTGGGTTGTGTAATGCACCGACAATGTTTCAGAGGTGCATGCTCTCTATTTTTGCTGACATGGTGGAAGACTCGATGGAAGTCTTTATGGATGATTTCTCAATAGTAGGGGATACATTTGAAGCATGCCTTGAGCACCTTGGTAGAGTCTTGCAAAGATGTGTTGAAACAAATCTTGTTCTCAATTGGGAAAAATGTCACTTCATGGTCAAAGAAGGTATTGTGTTGGGGCACAAAATTTCGGGAGATGGTATACAAGTGGATCAAGCTAAGGTTAAAGTTATTGCCAAGTTACCTCCTCCTATCTCGGTTAAAGGTGTTAGAAGTTTCTTGGGCCATGCAGGTTTCTACCAGAGGTTCATAAAAGACTTCTCCAAGATAAATCATCCTCTTTGCAAGCTACTTGAAAAAGAAAGTGTATTTGAGTTAGATGAAGTTTGTATGAATGCATTCGTGTGTCTAAAAGAGAAGTTAGTGTCGGCGCCGATCATCATTGCTCTGGATTGGAGCAGCCCATTTGAGTTAATGTGTGATGCTAGTGGTGTGGCTTTGGGTGTTGTACTTGGCCAACGCTAAGGCAAGTTGTTTCACCCGGTCTATTATGCAAGCAAGACCTTGAATGTAGCTCAAAAGAACTACATTGTCACTGAACAAGAGTTGTTGGCTGTGGTGTATGCTTTTGAAAAGTTTAGAGCCTATTTGTTGGGAACCAAGGTTGTGGTACACACTGACCATGCAGCTATACGTTACTTGATGGCCAAGAAGGATGCAAAACCAAGATTGATTTGATGGGTGCTATTGTTGCAAGAGTTCGACTTTGAAGTCAAAGATCGAAAAGGGTGTGAGAATCAAGTGCCAGACCATTTATCGAGGCTTGAAATGAGTGTGGTTGTCTCCAGTGAAAAAGATATTGAAGAAGCTTTCCGTGATGAGTCGGTGATGATGTGTCAACAGGTACCACTCCTTGGTATGCTGATTTTGCCAACTATTTGGTATGTGGAATTCTTCCCGATAGGCTGAAATTTTGCCAATGCAAGAGATTCCTTTTTGATGTGAAGAAATATTTTTGGGATGAACCTTATCTATTCCGGGAATGTGCTGATCATATTATTAGAAGATGCGTTCCAGAGGTTGAGGTAGATGCTATTCTTAATGCTTGCCATGCTTCACCGGTTGGTGGACATCACATTGGGGTGCATACAGCTGCTAAAGTGTTGCAAAGTGGTTATTATTGGCCGACGTTGTATCAAGATGCGAACTCCTTTGTCAGAAAATGTGTTCAATGTCAAAAGTAAAGAGGAGTATCACGAAGGCATGAGATCCCTCTTACTCCTATCTTAGAGATTGAGTTGTTTGACGTATGAGGAATCGACTTCATGGGCCCTTTTGTGAGTTCTTATGGGAACAAATATATCTTAGTGGCCGTTGACTACGTCTCTAAATGGGTAGAGGCTGTGGCCTTACCTAACAACGAAGGAATAAGTTTGGTAACTTTCCTCAAGCGGTACATTTTCACAAGGTTCGGTACTCTGCGGATAATTATTAGTGATAGGGGCTCTCTTTTTTGCAACCGAATTTTTGCATCATTGTTGAGAAAATATGGAGTCAAGCATAAGGTTGCCACCCCTTACCATCCGCAAACAAGTGGGCAAGTCGAAGTGTCAAACCGAGAAATCAAAGGGATTTTGGCTGAAATCGTGAATGCAAATTGGTGTGATTGGTCCCGGAAGTTAGATGATGCTCTTTGGGCATATAGAACCGCATTCAAGACTCTGATCAGCATGTCCCCATATCAATTGGTGTTTGGTAAAGCTTGCCATCTGCCGGTTGAACTTGAGCATAAAGCATTGTGGGCCTTGAAGGCTATGAACTTGAATTAGAAAGATGCATCCAAGGATCATGTTGACCAACTCCATGCTTTGGAAGAGTTTCGGCTTCGAGCTTTTGAGATTTCAGTTCTTTATAAGGAGAAAATGAAGAAGTAGCATGATGCCAAAATCCTTCATCGAGAGTTTAGAGTTGGTGATTATGTGTTACTCTATAACTCTCGTTTGAGACTCTTTTCGAAAAAGCTCAAGTCCAAATGGTCGGGTCCATTTAAGGTGAAGTATGTGTTTGAAAATGGGGTAATTAAAGTTGAAAATGAGAATGGGTTGATGTTCAAGGTGAATGGACAACGACTTAAGCTTTACTTTGGAGAGCGCCCAATGTGACATTGATTGATGTGGTGTATTTGGACTATGCTTGAAGGCATGTCCACGTTGTGCCATGACGTTAAATAAGGCACTTCTTGGGAGGCAACCCAAGTTTTATTTTTAATTGTTTGAATAACGTTTGTTGGTTTTGTAGGTTGGAGTCGTGTTTCAGATAAAATATGGAAAGGCGAGAGGGCTGGACTACTTGGCAAGTCGCCTAAATTGCCCCATTATCTCCCACCTACATCACCCCTTGAGAGCCATAACGGATGGACCTCCTGGAAGTTTCGGCGAGCTGAAGGTCAACTCGGCGTGTCGCCAAGCAGTTCGACGAGCCCGATCTGGATTGCCTTTTGGCCCCTTGGAAAGCTGGCTTCTATGTTGATTTCGGCGAATGGCAATCTATTAGGTGCATCACCGATCCGTTCGGCGACATTAGTTTCATTGCCTAACGGGGCACGAACTGAACGGTTTTAAGCTTTTCAAATACAAATCTTCATTTTATTTGAACTTTTCGACTCTCCTTCGCATACCGTCATACTTAGCCTTTCATTTTACTTTTTGGCATCGTACTTGTTGATCTCAGAGTGTGATTGGACTCGTTTCCCCTCCATGTTATCGTGCTTGCCTATTATTGTCTTCTTTGAGGTTGGTACCCCTTGGTTTTGAAATTTGCATGTCGTTTTCATTGTTTTAAATTGATATTGTGTGGGTAATTGGTTGATTAGATATGTGTATGCCTAAAGTTATTGCCTTTTACTTCGTTTGTGGTATTCGAATTCGAGTATGTCGATATTTGTGCGTTTTGTCCCTATTTTTAGTGGGTAGTTGTTAATTTTGATTGTGGGTTGTTGAATCGTTGGTTGGTGAAGTCTGAGTAGCCCCGATTTCGATCGAATGACTTGAAATTGCCCAATGATGGATTGGGTGATGCCATTCTTAAGGGCAAATTCATCATTTTGTTAATTTCGTATCAATTGGGGAAAGTTTGAGTACCTCGGGTGGAAATTGGGTAGTGGGTCTTGCCTATTTGATGTTAATTGAGCTTTAGTTGTTGTGTCATGGGCTGATAGTTGATAATCATAGAAAAATTGAGGGGGGATGATACATTGGGTCAATTTGGTGAGCTAAGTAAAGCTCACCGAGTTGATTCGGCATGTCTCCCATTGCACTCCCCATCACCTTTTTGGTCTGTGTTTGTGCCATTTTATTCTATGACATTTGGCGAGCTCTCTGTTGCTCGCTAAGTGAGTTCGGCGTTTCACCAATTGGCATTGTCATCGCCCTTTCAACCTTAATTTTTGATAATTTTTATCTGGAACTTTTGGTGACGCTCTTCTAGCTCGCCTAATTGGTTCAACGACTCGCTGACCTGTTCGGTGAGTCTTTCTACAAAACTTTTTGTGTTGACTATTTTCTAACATGTTTCGTTCAAATCTTTTGTTTATTTGTTGGTCTTCACAAGTATGGCTAGACCCAAGATTCCCGCAAAAGGACCACCACCTCGGAAAAAGGTCAAAGGGGTGGTAATTGCTTCAGAGGTTGACCAGCCCCGACCCCATCGCCAACAAACATCACATGCAAAGGGGAAGGGAAAGAGACAGGTGGTGGAGAGTTCCTCTTCTGAGCATAACGATGGCTCCATTCAGTTCACATCCTCTAGCTCCTAGAATGAGGAGGTTGAGGAGTTCGGGGCCTCGATTGAAGAATTAATCAAATGGAAGCATTCTGAGCTGCGCTCTAAGGCAGCTCACGATCCACTGGCGATGGCTTCTACTCCTGTTTCCCCACCTATCCCACCAATGGATCCTACTCTCACTTCAGTTCCAGCTCAGGCCCCGATAAATCCTTCGAGGTCGATGAATAGACTTAAAGCCAAGGGTTTGAGAACAATCCTCGAGGAAAAGAGGTTGTCCATTGATGGTATGGTGGACAGGTATCTAGAGGTGTGGGAAACTTTACGTTTCCACAAATTCCAAATTTTCACAAAGCCTCGGAACCCATACGTACCAACTTGGGTCCGAGAGTTTTATGCTTCTTATGCTGAATTGATCCCGAAAGGGAAAAAGCAGGCCCAGTCCAAGGCACCTGTTAACTTTGTGATGGTACAGGGGAAGAAGGTGAAGTGTATTCAAATGGAGATTAATGATGCACTCAACTACACAGCCAGGGTTTGACATTCATTGGCCGATAAAATCAAGACCATGACTTTGGATGATCTTAAGGGGTGGCTTGAGGCAGGTGCTATTATCGAGAAGAAGGATCTGAACATTGCAGTGAGATACTGGTTCAGATTCATCAGCAGCATGAGTCCATCCTCCAGCATCCAAAAACTGCACTTTTGGGATGTATTATGGATCGCCAAATGCTGAATTTGGGTATGGTTATTGAGAAAGAGATACTAATGAGGGCAAAGCAGAACCAAACTTCCTTACCTTTCCCAATTTTGATTAGCGAGCTTTGTCGGCTGGCTGTGTGCCTTTCGAGGCAAAGACGGATGTTGAGGTCACCCCGACCTTGTCTTGCGACATCCGATGGATTGAGGTAGAATACTTAAAGGATGAGGCAGAGAGAAGGAGGAGACCCAAGTGGACACGTCCCTAGCTTTTGATGTTGATGTTATGGAGACCGGTTCTCCCCCTCTCGCAGTTGATCCAACAAGTATACCTGCTCCCGATGCTCCTGCCACTTATGTACCTACACATGCCACCTTCTCTATCCCTGCACCTGCCCCAGTTCCTATCTCCCGACCTTTGATGCAGGCCATGATTATAAATATAGGCCACCTTGCCCATTCGACTGATGTGCAGGTTTTGAGGGTCGAGGCAGCTTTTCCTACTTTAATTGAGCATGCCATAGCTACGGCACTTACTCCTATTAGAGTGGAGTTAGAGGATCAGCACCGAGTGATCATGGCTCACGGGTTGGCTTTGGATGCCCTCACCACTCGAGTGGAGGAGTGTGAGAAAATGAGGGTAGTACTACAGAGTTGATAGTCGTGAGGACTGACATTAATGGGCTACGCCGGGATGTGGACGAGTTGAAGTCCATGGATATCACAATGTTGTGGGGTAGTGTTGACGTCCCCGAGGACCAGACTTCTGAGATCCCTCTACCTACTACCACCGGAGCCACTACTGTTGTTGATGAGTCCAGGGAGGCTAACACCCCGGAGACGGATGAGGAGGAGTTGGCTCGAGAGCGAGAGGTGTATGCAGACCTAGAGGACCTGGAGGATGTCATGGTAAGGGCTGCCACTGTGGCTTCTCTATGAGATACATCGATGGTTGGTTCGAGTGATACCACGACCACAGCTGCAGATGAGCTAGGCACTGATGCCCAAGTTGAGGCCACCACACCTTGAGGCAGTGCACCTCCGACTTAGCTGGACAGGGAGATTCCTTTTTACACTCCATTCCTTTATTTCTGTTGATTTTTTTATTCTATTTCGCATTGAGGACATTGCGTACTCTTTTTGGTGGGGTGAAGGCATTTAGGCCTGTCCTTTTTTACTGTATGTTCTTTTGTTTTATTTTAATGTTATGACTGATGTTGTTATTTTGCTTTGAAATGAATGTTGACTTCTCTCTCTCTATTTATGATTGTTGATGGATGTGGGCAATGTGAATGATTCGCGACTGTTCTTTTGTACATTTGAGTGTTGATTGTGATCAATATCGATGACTTAAATAGTGCTCTTGATGAACGATATGTTTGTGTGAGTCCAACGAGGTAATTTGATTTGCATAGTCTTGTGTGAACTCTTAGCATCTCATTGTGACTAGTTGAATGTGGAAGTGAGTCTTGCAATGACCGTTGCACGCAAGCTTGACTCATAGAGTTGTGATCCACAATTGTGTTTGGATGTCATGTGTGGTGAGCTTTACTTGAAAGCTGTGTATGATGATACCTAGAACTTTCCCCGTTAGTCCAATAAATTAGCATTGGTAAATGAAGGAAATGATCTTAGGCATGAATTTTTTAGAGTAGACCTAATTTCTATACCTTTGTGTGACCACCTTGTGAGTGTGCAAACCCAGCTTGGCACCATTTGAGCCAATCCTTTTCCTTGGTTGAAACACGAATGCAATGACTTTAGCTGGTTGATTGAAATTGCCATTTCTTTCCCACCTATAACCTTCGTGAAGCATTGGTTTGTCTGAATAGCCAACTTAGGCCAAAAGCCTAAATTGGGGGTGTGGTAAGAATGAAGAAATAAATTGAGCTAGAAGTTTGTGAACTCGATCCTTGGAAAGATATGTGTGGAAAAGATGGAACCCCTCCATATAAAAATAAAGAAAAAGAGAAAAAGAAAAGATCTGAATAAAATTGTGCTTTTGTGCGTTGTTGTGGAAATAATAAGAGGGTATGTCAAAAATCTTTTGTGCGTTATGAATAGACCAAGGATGAGTTGGGAATTTTAAAAGTATGAAAGAAAAGGAAAAGACGTGTAATTGGAACCATGCTTCATGAAGGTAGAGTCACTAAGCCAAAATGATCATACCCTGAACCTCAACCTCATTACAAGCCTTGAAAGACCTTTTTGATCCTACATAATCCTTGTGGATATTAGTTGGAAAACACGGGCAAGCCTATGGGTAAAGTCGTGCATGTTTTTCTCATTTAGGAGTGTGAGTGTTGTTTTCGATTCCTTAATGATGATCTTTTCTTTGCTTTGTGAGAGCATGGAATTATTCTTGATGTGTGGGCATTCAAATACTTTTGTTGGGCATGAATTTACATTTTAAGTGAGCATTTGTGAGCATGAACACTAATTGATGATGGCTAGTCAGAGTTTGAAACTTTGAGTGCACATTTGAACCTTGCATATTTGAATTGAACCTTGTGTGCATTCTCATGTAGATTCTCAAGGAGCACTATTTGTAGACATCCCTGTTGAAGTGATTGATCTCTTGTTTTACTTGAGGACAAGCAAAAGTTTAAGTTGGGGATGTTGATGAGTTGGGAATTTTGACTCATTTAGGGCGTGTTTTCCATTGATTTAGTATCCTTGATGCCTATTTTATGCCTAAAACTGATGTTAATTTGTTTATGTGCAGCTAGGGAGGCTTGAGAACAAGGCGAGGGCATCATGTTGTAAAAAGAAGCGAAAAGGCTGGAAAACTTGAAGAAAAAGAGGCTGGAGCTCGCAAAATGCCACTCGACGACTCACCGAGTGAGCCTGCAGCTCAATCAAATTTCACGAGAGCTCTCTAAGGAAGCATGTCAACTCGGCGAGCCCAGGAGCATATCAGTGATGCACCGATCAGAAAGGCGAGTTCGACTCAGATCGCCCAAAGTAACAGAACAAGATGGTGCTGAAATCAAGTTCAAGAGGGTGAGAAGGAACAATTGCGAACCCGACTTATCTCACCGATTTGACCCACATGCTGAAATGTGTGAAATTTCTTTGAGAATATAAATTGATTTTCTGAAAAGGGAGAAGAGGAGTTAAGCTAGAACAAGAAGAACTTTTACTTTGAATATTTTTTGGAATAATTCTTGTGTGGTTTTTACATCTTGAGACTTTGGGTGTAATTTTAATTTGTAGCATTCGATCTTTGAAGACTTTGTTCATCAATGGAAAATCTCTTTGGTAACAATTTCTTCTCTTTTGCTATGAGTAGCTAAAACCCCAACTTCTTAGGGGTGTGAATATGCGATCAATTGTCTAATTAGCTTATGGAGTTGTGTGATAACGCTCAAATCACCCTCCAAAACCAATTAAAAGAGTGAGTGATCGTAGTTAGTAAAAACTCAACAAAGAGTTGGGGTCGAATCCCACAGGGAATGGTGCAGCGTAGAGATTCATTATCAAGAAATTTAGATTTTAAATTAATTCATTTGTAGTGGTAAAATATTTGGATGGGTAAAACCACCAACTTAATATGAAAATTTGTTTATCAAATATCGCAATTAAACTAGAAATTAAATGAAAACAAGAGTTAATAAGTAATCTATGGGTGCGGGAATTGGAAGTCAATCTCTCGTAGGGATAGTTGTGCTGCTCAATTGTGATAAACATTCATGAATAGGCTAAGTCATCTTCAATGACGCTAATCTTCTTGCGATCTCAAACCATCCTTTAATAGAATCTCCTTTCGATCTCATATATATGCCAATACTAAAAAACCCAATACCTTACTCTATCCTTTCTTTCAAGAATAGAGCAAATAAATCTGACTCATAACCTTTCTTTCAAGAAAGTTACAAACATCAAATCTAAATTGCTAGTATTTGACTAATTACCCACTCCAATCAATCTCTTTCGAGCATCAACCAGAGATCGGAAGTAGGAATTAAGTTTGCAATCTTAACCCATTAGTTAACCTCATGGAAATTACACTAAATTCATGCATGAACAACAACAAAATAGAGCATAGCACAATACCCACTACATCAAATTAACACCCAATCCCATTAGAGCACCTCTAGATCTTGGGATTTTAGTCACCCGTCACAAAAAGTAAAGAAATTATACCTTTCATGGAAGCAGCCATGGATATCATGAAATTAAGCAATTACAAGCAAATCCACTTTAGATTCAACTTCAATTTGTAAGATTCAAGCACAACGTGGTAAAACCCCAAAAGCAAGAAAAATGTTCTTCAAAGGTAAAAAGTGTTCTCTCACTCTAAAAACTCTCTCTCGAATTAGTTCCAAAAATATCCCTCAAATTTACATTCTTTGGGCTATTTATATTTTTCCAAAATTAGGCCCAAAATTCCAACATCTGACAGCTTTGGTAACATTAGTCAGGCTCGCCGAACCTACTTGGTGGATTGCCCTTCGCTTCTCAGCTCACCTTGTGATGTTCTAGGCTTTAGGTGTCTGAACCTCAGTCGGCAACTTCGATTGAGTTTGCCTTTCACGTTCGGCGCATCACCGATTACCACCTTAGTTTATCTTTTGAGCATTAAATTTTTTCTTGCACACCATTACTTTGGGCAATGTTGTGCTCAGTAGGCGATCCCCCATCATACTAGGTGATCAACAATGTTCACTTTTGCACTTCCTTTTGTATTTTTGTCCATTATTTCAAACGTCAGTCCTTGCCTTGTCCAATTGCTTTTACAACTGCAAATAATCAACATTCTATTAGAGAAGAACATAATTAGTCATTGAGGACACTAATTATTGAGCTAAATAGGTCTTAAATAAGTGTAAAATTACCTCTCATCAATACCCCTAACTTAAACTTTTGTTTATCCTCAAGTAAATCGAAAATACAATAAGCTCAATAAGGGTGTCTATAGCAGTACTCAATGAGAGCTAACATGAAGCGAGAACATATTTCAACAAATCATGATCAAAAAAGCTTCAAATGATGACTAGCTAGTCTCAATAAAAACTCAAGCTCACTATAGCTTCTTTTCTAATGCGAGAACATATTTCAACAAATGTATTCATGGATCCTCATATCAAGAACGATTCAATGCTCTCATAAAGTAATTACAACAAAGGTGTAAGGAATAAATGCAACTCTCACTCTCTCAAAAGAGAAATACATGCAAGCTTTTGTCCCATAGGTTTGCCCATATTTTTCAATCATCACAAGATCTAGTTCATGTAAGATGTCAAGGGTCTTTTAGGCGTGTAATGGAGCTAAGGGTTAAGGTATTGTCAATTTTGGATTAGTAACTTCACCCTTTCAAAGCATTGCTGCAATCATCATCACATCTTCTCAAGTTCTTTTTTCTTTCTTCTCTAATTGAGGACTCAACTGTTGGCTTGTCATTCACTTTATATGGAATCCCCTTTTTTATTTCATTCACTCCTCTTTTTCATTTCCATTTTTCTCTCATTCAGCATATTTTCTTCTTTTTTTATAAGGAGGGGTTCCTTCTTTTTAGTAACATTCTCAAAGTTGAGCCTCATTTCATCTTCCTTTACCCTTTACTTGGCTTTCATTCATCCTTCCTTTCCACACCTCCAACTCAGGCTTTTGATCTAAGTTGACTATTTAAATATTACAATGCTTCAGAAAGGGTTTTTGGTGAGAAGGCAGGGATAATTTGATTTAAGAGGTTTCTTTTGGTTGACAACAAATGGATTAGGCTCAAATGGTGCAAAAATGGTTTCACACCCTCACAAGGTAGTCACACTTGGATTATGAATGATTTGGTTCTCTCATTGAATTTTTGTCCAAGTTCATGCCTCATTTTCACCAAAATTCATACAATTGAACTAACAAGGCAAATTCTAGGACTCCACATGCATGTTTTCAGGTAAAAACTCACCACACATGGCACTTCGAAATACACTCATTTAGCAAATTCTAAAAAGATCAAAAGCATATTGCGATGTTCAATGGAAGGCTCACATCAAAACGCAGCTAGTCAACAAAAGATTCATAAAGATCATTCAAAGGTGTAACCACATCAATTTCATTCTTGCAACACCAACACTACACATCATGCTCATAATGAGTACTATTTAAGACATCGATATTGAACAAAATTGATTCTCAAATTTTTATCAATGAAAACTTCAAGCATTTCACGATTTAACTCATGGGGGGTTGCATTCATCAAGAGAGAACAAAAAGAAAATAGGTAAAGAGACACATCTCCCAAAAAAGTATTCTAGTATAAACAAACATCAAACTACAAATGTTTAAAATACGAAATAACAAAATACAAGCAAAAAGAGGAATATTGGCACAAAGGCCCTCACTCATCCAAAAATAACAATGCAGTGTCCTCGATGCAAAATAAATACAAGTACTGGGAGACTGAGAAAAAGGATTCCCCTAAAAGTCTATGCTTGTGGAGCACTTTCATCTGGAGTCTCAGGTGGAGAAGCCTCGAGATGGGCATCGATGCTTGGCAAAAAAGATCGCTAGAGGAGGCAAGGAAGTATCAAATGGGGCATCAGTGCTCGTCTCAGCAGCAGAAAGTTTGGAAGAGTCTGTAATGGCTCCACTAGACCTAAACTCTGAAGTCTCTCGAAGAGATCTCTCCAGTGCAGCCTGAAGGATAACCTCATCGGTCTCATGCAGCTCAGTCAATGTCTAAGCAATCCCATGCTCGTCCTCTTGTAGTCCCTCCTCATCAGTCTCCACAGTCAACTCCTCGTCGGCTCCCTCATCCTCATCCTCAACAATAATACCAGTATCCTCAAACATAGAAGAGCAAGGTGCAACACTAGGCATCTCAGGTGTAGAGGCAGCAGCATCTGAAAGGGGAACATCGCCCCACAGTGTAGAGATGTCTATGGATTGTATCTGGACCACCTCACCCTTCAACATGGCAACCGCAACTCTTAGGGTGTCAACAACACTAGAACTAGCCTCGATCTCCTCTAAAACTGCTATCCTAGCAGTCAAATCACTTAAGCGTATAGTGTGGCCCTCAATCACCTCCTCACACTTGACTAAGTCCTCATTCAGGGAAGCCAAGACTTTCTTGATAGCCTGGGCAAGTCTCTTTCAACCCGAGCAGCTCTAACATCTACTGATTGGGAAAGACTGCCCATCTGGTATATAATTGCCTGGATCAACGGAAGACGGGTAATGGGAGAGGGGGAAGGCCTAACAGTAGCAAAAGCAGCACCAACAGAAACAGATGTAGAATCAGAAGGGGCAGTAGTGGAGGGTGAAGCAGAAATACATGTCTGCTCCACAAAAGGAGCAGGTATGCTGAACTAAGATGCCAAAGTAGAAGGGTCTACCATAGGTGTGGTGTCTGGTGGTGGCGGCTTCCTTCGAGCCGCATCATCTCTCAATTACTCAGCCTCTATCCTCCTAATGTCACCGGAAGAGACCGGTGTGACCCTAAAATTTGTCTTCCAAAAAGGGACTCCTGCCTCTCGCACAGCTGTGTGATGAGTACTGGGAAAGGAAGTGACGTTTGCTCTTGTCTCGCCCATGGTAGTATCTTATCCTCAATAATCATTCCTACGTTGAATTTGTCCTTTGCAATAATCGAGCCCACTAGTACTGCCTTCGAATGCCAGAGTATTGACTCATTTTGTGACTGTATAATGTTGCTACTAATGAACTCAAACCAGTATCGCACTATAATGTTCAAGTCTTTCTTCTCGATCTTCACCCCTTCAGCCAACCAAGAGGGAGAAGACTCATCAAATATTAGAGGGGCTAACCATTTCTTCAGTGCATCTAAGTTTTTTGTCCTCTAGATCTTGTATGCATCAGAATGATTTTTTGGGGTGCCCAACACCGTGTTAATTATGGTGGCGTGGCATGGCACCATCTTGCCTCTCACCTCAACTTCCTCCAATGGCTTCCCGAGAGTTCCTTTCCTCTTCTTTGAGACCACCTTGGCATAGGCATCATAAAATTCTCGTACCCATTTTTGTATGTATGGTAGTCTGACTCTTGTGAACTTTTACAACTTGTGGAGTTTGATTGCCTCCCATATTGCTGGATACTCACTCATCACCTTGTCAGTTAAGAGTCAATGCTCTTCTAAAATTATTGTTCCCCATCTGCCTTGACCCTATTCAAAGCTCTTGGAGCTATAATTAGGAGAATGTAAGAAGAAGGGTTAGTATCTTGTGAGGGCGACACCAATTTTGAGCGGATATTTACTTGCTTCATGGCAATATGCTTATGTATCTTTTTACCCTCATTGGTAGGTGTGTGAGTGTTTGTTAGTTGGGCATGAGAGGCTTCAAAAGGCTCATTGATTGATATACCATTCTGCCTCTTTGGAGGAGGAGGAGAAGACTCCCTATTTGACTCAGTGTTGGAGAAGACAACATTCTTACCCTTTGTTCTTGCCATTTCCTGCAAAGCACCAATTAAAGCACAAGATTTGTGAAGATTAGTTAAAATCGAAAGCATATTGAATCATGTTTCAAAAATAGTCCCGAGGTTCACCTAATGGGAAGGCGTATCACCCAACAGGATCGGCGAGCTTCGGTGAGCTCACCAAAATGAACACTAGCAAATTACTCAGGGTTTAGGCAAACAAAGCGGATTCAAATGCCAACTTGGTGATTCGCTGAGCTGGTTTCGGTGAGCTAAGACAAGTCCACCAAAACAGGACAGTGCAAAAGGGAAGATAGCAGGCATCATAGGCGATGTCCTCTCCCACTCGATGATACGCCCAATGGGTTCGGCGGACTAAGACAAGCCCACCGAATGGGACAGTACCCAAGGCCATGCACATTCTAAGGAAGGCGAGCTGGGTCTTACTCGGTGACTTGACTAACCTCCTTGGCGGGCTAAGACAAGCTCGCTGAACAGGAAGTTTCAGCCCAGTGCCTAATTTTCACAGCCAAACCAAACAAGCACAGCAAATACAAGATCCCCCCAACATTACAATCCACCTATATGCTTGTTCTACTCATGGGTACTCAGATTTCCCCCAGATATCACTAAGTGTCACACTAATTGATGATTTGCCCGTAAGAAAGTAGTCACCCTGTCTATCATTGGGTAAAATTAAGCATAGACCCAACATTATGTCAACTCAATTCATCATTCTAACTAACACAATCACGATTCACCATTTTATACAGGCATTCATAATCACATTCACATGGGTACAATTCAAAGTCAACAATATGGTGCTACCCAACAAAATTAAGCATTCAAATTTAGTTAAAGGGATCATGCCCACACTCTATATGCAATCAAACTTTAAAATTATCAATAGAAAGTCAAAACACCAACCTTTATGCTGAAAAAAAGCAAGCGACTGAGGAATTGGGATTGGGTTGACTCAAACTTCAAGCAAATGCACTCCTAGCACCTTCAATCCACTCACACGAGGTACACAAACACTAAAAATGCACAATGCAAGAGATGGGAATCGAAATGGTTTTAAAATTTTCAAAGGTTTTGAGTTTTCAACTTAAAATAAACCTTGGCCATTTTATACCAGGCCCGTTCGGCGCACTTACTAATGTCGCCGAACGTGTTCGGTGTATCGTCATCTAGAGCTTAAGCTCGCTCACATGCTTGACCTAATACCCAAACCTGAGGCTACTTTGGTGAACCTGATGGAGTCCGCTTAGTGTACTTCGGTGAATCACCCTTTGGAGTTTAGCTCACTGATCTTGACAGTACGCTTTCTCATTAACTTCACCTCAAAAGGTGGATAAAAATTTGTCTGCATAGTGACTTCAGCGTATCACCGATTTTGTTTGGTCATCACCTAAACTCCCATTTGTCCATCTTTTAACGTCTTCTCAACCTGCACTCACAACACTTACTATAAAAACAAAAGTAAATACTTGGGTTGCCTCCCAAAAAGTGCCTTATTTAACGTCGCGGCATGACATAATCCTCAAACTCAGCATTTATTTTTGGGGTTCGGGATGGTGTCACTAGGCAATGTTCCTTATTTCCTTAGATTGAGATGAGTTTCAATTAGACCCATTTGGGTCTCCAGCTGCTTAATGGAAATTGAGTGAGAAGTCACCATCTGTGATAAAGTAGAGAAGTCATTTTTCAAGTCCTTCAACACCTTATCGGACCCTTCAACCTTGTTGTATATCCTTATAAGCATGTCCTCAGTTCGGCTTCCTTCTGGCCCAGTTGGTTCTTTTGGGCGTGGACGATCATGGGGAGGCGCATACCTATCTTTTTCCATCTCCCTATCTCTCTAATTTCCATTTTGCCAATCTTTCCAACCACTATCTCTATCCTTGTTCCAACCTTGGTTCCCACCTTGTCGTTGATAATTGGTGTGAGAACCCCCCCACTTGGTTTTCCAAATATTGAACTTCTTCATTTTATAATACCGCAAACTTGGCATCATCTGGACACTGCCCTATGTTAGTTCCAATCGTATTTACCGACTTGGTTCCACCTCCCATGACATGTTTGGACAACAAATCAATTTGGGTCATCATTTTGGCCATGTTTTCATATCTTTCATGGTCCTTCTCGATTTGTTCTTTAGTTAAATCCACTTGTAGAGTAGGAACTTGGTCCTCTCTAGTGTGCCATGCTCGGTTAACCTTAGTCAAATCATCAAGCAAAAACGCAGCCACCTCATATGGCTATCTCATTAATCCACCATGGACTAATTAATCTTTGTTGACTGAATCAAGGCTAAAATAAAAGTATTGCAGCAGCAAATTGTTCGAAATGCCATGCGTTGGACATTGTAGGAGTAACCTCTTGAACCTCAGCCATGTCTCATGCAATGGTTCACCTCCAATACACTTAAAATTCTGGATTTGGATCCGAAATTTAACCATCTTTGAGGGTGGAAAGAATCTCTCCAAAAAGGCATCAGTTAGCTCATCCCAAGAAGTGATTGAATTATTCGGCAACTCCGCCAACTATCTTGTAGCTTTTCACGCTAAAGAGAATGGGAATAACCTCAACCTTAAGGATTCTTGAGAGATATTCTTGAACACAAGGGGTCCACATACCTCCATGAAATTCCTAAGGTGTTCATGGGGATCCTCATGAGCTAGACCCCCAAACATTCCTTTCATTTGGAGCAATTGGATCATAGTTCCGATTATGTGAAACATAGCCCTACCAGTTGTAGGAGGTACGCGGATTGCTCCTGTGGTATGAATTCCATTAACGTGCATGTCATTTAGATCACCTATATTGTCATTTTGACTATAGTGACTATCATTGTCACTCCCATGGTCACTCATTTTGTCAACCTGCAAATCAGCCAATAACACCAAACAACAAATCTACTACAACTAAACAAATCTAAAATCTAATTTCTCAATTAGAATTCTCAACTACTAATTCCCCGGCAACTGTGCAATTTTTGATAACGATCAAATTACCCTCCAAAACTAATTAAAAGAGTGAGCGATCATAGTCAGTAAAAATCCAACGAAGAGTCGGGGTCGAATCCCACAAGAAATGGTGCAGCGTAGAGAATTCCTTATCAAAAAATTTATATTTTAAATTAATTCATTTGTAGTGGTAAAAACATTTGGGTGGATGGAACCACCAACTTAATATGAAAATTTAGTTATCAAATATCACAATTAAACTAGAATTAAATGAAATCAAGAGTTAATAAGTAATCTAGGGGTGTTGGGATTGGAAGTCAATCTCACGTAGGGGTAGTTGTGCGGCTCTATTATGATGAACATTCATGAATAGGCTAAGTCATCTTCAATGACGCTAATCTTCTTCCGATCTCAAAGCATCCTTGCATAAAATCTCCTTGCGGTCTCATCTATATGCCAATTCTAAAAAACCCAATACCTTACTCTATCCTTTCTTTCAAGTATATGGCAAATAAATCAGACCCATAACCTCTCTTTCAAGCAAGTTGCAGATATCAAATCTAAATTGCTAGTATTAGACTAATTACCCACTCCAATCAATCTCTTTTGAGCATCAACCGGTGATCAAAAGTAGGAATTAAGTTTGCAACCTTAACCCATTAGTTAACCTCATCATAATTAGACCAAATTCATACATGAACAACAACAAAGCAGAGCATAGCACAATACCCACTACATCAAATTAACACCCAACCCCATTAGAGCATCCCTAGATCTTGGGGTTTTAGCCACCCATTAAAAAAAGCAAAGAAATTATACCTTTCATAGAAGCAGCCATGGGTATCATGAAATTAAGCAATTACAAGCAAACACACTTTAGATTCAACTTCAATTTATAAGGTTCAAGCACAAAGTTGTAAAATCCCAAAACCTAGAAAAATGTTCTTCAAAGGTAAAGAGTGTTCTCTCACTCTAAAAACTCTCTCAAACTACTTCCAAAAATCTCCCTCAGATTTACATTATTTGGGCTATTTCTATTTTCCCAAAATTCCAACGTCTGATAGCTTCGGCGACAATAGTTAGGCTCGCAGAACCTACTCGGTGGATCGCCATTCGCTTCATAGCTCGCCTTGTGATACTTTAGGCTTCAAGTGTTTGAACCTCAGTCGGTGATTTCGATTGAGTCTGCCTTTCACGTTTGGCGCATCGCCGAATACCACCTTAGTTTGCCTTTTGAGCATTAAATCTTTTCCTTGCACACTGTCACTTTGGGTGATGTTGTGCTCAATAGGCTATCCGCCCATCATGCTAGGCAATCAACAATGTTCACTTTTGCACTTCTTTTTGCATTTTGGCCATTCTTTCAAACGTCAGTCCTTGCCTTGTCCAATTGCTTTCACAATTGTAAATCATCAACATTCTATTAGAAAAGGGCATAATTAGCCATTGAAGACACTAATTAATGAGCTAAATAGGCCTTAAATGAGTACAAATTTTAGTCTAGTCAATCCAAACACCCTATTAGTCTAGTCAATGGTGATGTTATAGAAGAGAAACCCTTAATAAACCATATATAGTAGCTTGCCAACCCAATAAAACACTGAGGTAGGCCTAGTCCAATCACAAACTTCCTGAATCTTTGTCGGGTCTACCATAATTGCATCCTTTGACACCAAGTGCCCCAAGAATGCTATAGACTTAAGTCGGACGAACTCGTACTTTGAGAACATGGCATAAAGTCTTTGATCTCTCAAAGTCTTGAGCATAATCCTCAAATGTTGCTCATGTCATTTTATATGTCTCCCTATGTATTTCATACCATGCATTGCATCAATTATACTACAAAGCAAAAGACATGCATACATACATAAACTGGAAACATACAACCATCACCTACCTTGAATCAAATCTTTTGGAAACTCTAAAGAACCCAAGCTTTCCCCTTGAGAAGTGCTTTGGCTTATTCTTAGTCTAAAACAAATAATAAAAGTAACAATAAATCACTAATGGCCTATAATTTACCCGAATTACCAACCAATCTTAACCCCAGGCCAATATATGATCATCTTCCCCAACTTAAGGCTTTTTCCACTATGAATTCATGTCAAAACCCTCCTCCAGGAGCAATAACCTAGATTCCAAGACTTAACAATTAATGCATAAAGTTGGGGAGTCAAAATCTTACCTTTACTGATGAATTCCATGGAAAAAACAAGTGCAAACTACCCAAAATTGCCCTTCCCAACTCCAAGAACAAAACTTTAGAAATTAGGAGGTTTTGGGCTGTTTCTACATAAAACTTCATTTCACCCCGCTATAGCAACCCAACCCGCTATAGCAGAACTTACCCCACTATAGGGGTCTACCCACCGCTATAGCGGGACGCCTCCCGCTATAGTGGCAGAGGTGAAAGTTCAGAAACTCAAATTTCATAAAGAAGCTATTTTTTATAGCACAACCTTTTCCTTTGACATCTCGACATATCCCCACCACGCCCATATCAATTCTGGGAGTTCTACCTACCCGAATTTGATTTCATAAAGCCCTATAGACTGCTTAATGTCTTGGATACAAGAATAACTCCATCAAGCCTAAACATTACACCCCAGCCATTCTTGTATGGCCCTAGAATTTACCTAGCCCAGATTTCATCTGAGGCTGGCCTAGCCTAAAAATTTTAAGCCGTTATCCGGAAGTTTTCTGGCTAAATTCTTTCATTATTGACTTACTCATAACGACTGGGTTGGGTCATTTCAAAAGACAAGACAAATCATACATCAACCAAGTCAGAAATACAACAAGACTCTCAATCACTAATCCTGACTTAACATTTATATGAAGCATGTCCCACATGATCAGAAACAAGTCGGTTCACTCAAGGAACCAACATACAAGAGAATAGCCAAACATGTACCAGGTGTGGTACCTGAGCCAATCAATAGTATCACGTACTAGGCGTGGTATCCGAGCTAATCAATAATAAGTACCAGACGTGGTACCCGAGCAATCAAAGAGATATCTCGTACCAAGCGTGGTACCCAAGACAATCGATACTATGTACCAAATGTGGTATCCTAGCTAACCAAGGATATCCCATGCTAGATGTGGTACCTGAGCCAACCTAGAGTCACACAAACACAATCATAATCATAATCAAAATGAAATATAATCACACTTGTAATACAAGTAAACAAAAACACATTCACTGCATGAGATTGTCAACAATTCATCATTTCACATTCAACCCTTATGTCTTCACCAACACGCATTGTACACGTTTCACTATAGAGATTGTTGACATGCATACATAATATAACTTGGAAACAGCAACCATCACCTACCTCGAATCAAGCCGTAGAAACTCTATTGAACTTGAGCCTTCCCCTTGTTATGATACCTAGCTTATTCTTGGTCTATAAACAATCAATATAACACATAATCAGACCCAAATGGCCTAAAAACACCTGGATTATACCATAATCCCAAACCATAAGCTATTCTCATGATCATTCCATCCAAATCAGGGTTTTTCCACCATTAACTCAAACAAAACCCTCTCCGAAGATTGCTACCACAGATTCTAAGGCTTAAGAATCGAAGTACCAAGTTAGTAGAGTGATTAACTTACCTTCACAGATGAAAACGATGGAAAATAGGTGAAAATCACCCTAGGTCACCCCTACACTTCCTCAAAATGTTCTTGATTAATTATGAGTAGTTTTAGGGTATTTTCTATATTTTTAGCGACTTACCCTGCTATAGCAGCTCCAACCCGCTATAGCGACACCACCGTAGAAGGCTCACCCACTATAGAGAGAATTAATCCCCCACGCTATAGCGGTGTGCAACACGTTGTAGTGACTTGTACGTGATAAAAACTTAGAAATCTCTCCAAAGTGTCAATTTTGCAACACACCTTTAAACCTTGGCGTTCCAACCCAACCCGTTCATGCCAAGCTTGATATTGGGAGTTCTACTCGCTCGAACTCGATTTCGAAAGATCCTAGAGACTCCTTAATGTCTTAGCTAATAGCAAAAATCAACCCACACTTAGACATTTTATCCAATCCTTTTATGGATTTCCCTAGGCCTCACCTTGCTTAGATTTCATCCGAGACTGGCCTTGCCTAAAAATTTTAACTCACTACTCCAAAAGTTTCTTACCCAAATTCTTTCACCATTGGTTTACCCATAACGATAGAAAGGATCATTACATTCTCAGTGACTAACTTTACATCTTAGATTTTGGATGAAGAGAATTTAGGGTTCTGAACATTACATAAGCAAAATTTGACAAAGTGAAGTTTTTGAAAAGTTTTTTCGGCAAGTGTACTTTATATTTGGAGTATCAGATTCTTTTCTTTTTCCATTTTTTAGAAGAAAAGTTGAATGGGCCCATTTGTCTAACTCAATTTAGATCTTTAGGGGACAAATATTTATTTTTTAAGGATCGTATTTTTTTCTCTTCATTATTTAAAAGTTGTAATTGAGAAATAGAGATCAAAATAAAACCTCATCTTTATAAATATACTTTTATGGACCAGATTTTTATCTCGTCACTAAATATTGGTCTCTAATGAATCTTTTCTTGTAGCGAGTGAAGTTTTCACTTTTCTGGTTTGAAGTGTTATTCATGTGTGGACCCCACTTGATCAAGTGCGAACCACATTTACCCTGCCGCTTTCGAATCATGTGCAATTTTTCTGAACCTTTACTTCTTTTCTGAAGCAGTTTTTGTTGGCTATAACTGATTCTTCCTCAGATATTTGAAAACTAAATTTCTGAGTTTACTACTCATCTTTTCTTAAAAATTCAAGTGTGATTTACAATCATTGAATGAATTCGAAGTTCTGTAAAATTTGACGTACCACTATTTTGGTGAAATAAATCATTCTATCCTGATTGGATATATTTCATAACCTCAAATATGTAAGGAGAATAATTTCTTTAAAGACATATTGTGAATTCAGTGGGCTTAATTTTCATTGTTTTATCTTATTCTACTATTTCATTAATAGTATTTACTGTTCATATATTGTATTGAATACAAATTAAGCACTTATCACAAATAAAAAAACTTGCATCTTTTGGAAAGAATAGAGATCAAACTCTAAAAAAACTTGCATTCTTTGAAAAGAATAATAGAGATCCAATACTAGAAAAACTAGTATCTTTTGGAAAGAATAGAGATCCAATGCTAGAAAATAAAAACCGGATGATATACCCCTCCCTTTATTTTGCATGAACTTATGGGAGTCTTTTGTGGTTTGGGAACAACCCGATTAGTTCCTTGTTGTAATATCTGACTTTTAACAACTTTAATAAATTGGCTTCTTCTAGCAAAAAAGAAAGAAAATGTCAAAATCAACACGTGAAGATCAAACTTTACAATGAGTTGATATAGGATGCCATTAAAGAGTGATGAGAAGCTTTGAAGGAGATATTTTGAGAATGGGATTGAATTGTTTCATTCTACGTGAACTCGTACTATTTATACATCAATCACTAGCGTCTAATGCTAACTAACTAACCAAATTGCAGCTCATGAATTAGTAGTTAAATTAGTGCTAATTGGCTTACTAACAGACTCAACAAACTTAGCTAACTAACTCAGTAATTGACCGTACTAATGGTAATACTAATTGCCTAACTAACTTCAATACTCCCCCTCAAGCTGGAGGGTCAAGAATATTGAACATTCTAAGCTTGCTAAGTAAATGCATATGTTGAATGCTTGTAAGGCCTTTGGTCAAAAAATCAGCTTGTTGCTCCATTTGTGTGTGCATAGACAGGCTTAATAGTCCCTTCCTTGATTTTATCTCGAATGAAAAGGCAATCAATTTCGATACGTGTTTGTTCATGAAAAATTGGATTCCCATCTATTTGTATTGCAGAGATGCTATCACAATAAACATTGATTGGTGTGTCAACTTGTACAATTAGCTCCTCAAATAGTCCTTTCAGTCAAGTTTATTCTACCACAACTGCTGCAAGACTCCTGTACTCTGCCTCTGTTGAGCTTCTAGATATAGTTTGTTATTTCTTTGACTTCCAAGAAATGAGAGATTCTCCAAACTTGACTGCATACCCAGTGACTGACCTCCTGGTATTTGGATAAGCAGCCCAGTCAGAGTCACGCCAACATGTGAACTTTTGAGTATGTCCAGCTTGTAACAATATACCTTGTCCAGTTGAATTCTTTAGGTACCTAATAGTCCTTAATGCAGCCTCCCAATGAGACCTTTTGGGCATTTGCATAAACTAACTTAATATATGCACTGGGAAGTTAATGTCAGGTCTTGTAATTGTCATATACAATAATTTCCCAATTAAGTTCTGATAAGCACTAGCATCAACTAGCACTTCATCTCCTGTGGTTTTGGTGGCTTTATCATACTCCAGTGTTGTAAGTTTTTTATTGTATTCCAAAGGGCTAATGACTGGTTTGGATCCACTTAATCCCATCTCAGAGATAAGTTCTAGCACATACTTCCTTTGATTTAGTAACAGGCCCTTCTCAGATCTCAGAATCTCAATTCCAAGGAAGTACTTCAGCTCCCCTAAATTTCATTTTGAAATTGTGGTTCAAAACATGCTTGACCTTCTCTATCATGGTATTGTTACTACCAGTGATTAACAGATCATAAACATATACTAAGACAATAACAATGTCATCCTGTTCCCTCATAGTGAACAGTGAGTAATCATGGTTACTTTGAGAAAATCCTGCACTTACTAAGGCATCTGTTAATATGATATTCCACTGTTTTGAGGCTTGCTTTAAGCCATACAGTGACTTCACCAATTCACACACCCTTGTCTCCCCCTGGCTTCTGAAACCTTCTGGTAGTTCCATATACACCTGTTCCTCAAGATCACCTTGAAGGAAGGCATTATATACATCCATCTGAAGTAGATTACACTCTCTAGATGCAGCCAAAGCTATGACAGATCTCACTGTTACCATTTTTACTACAGGAGAGAATGTGTCATGATAATTTAGGCCTTCCCTCTGACTGTAACCCTTAGCTACTAGCGTTTCCTTGAACCTTTCAACTTCACCATTTGATTTGTACTTGATTTTTTAAATCCATTTAGATCCTACAGTGTTCTTTCCTGTTGGCAATGGTACGACTTCCCAAGTTTTGTTCTCTTCTAAAGCTTGTACCTCCTATTTCATAGCTTCTATCCATTTGAGATCATTGACAGATTCTTTGAATCTATTTGGTTCCACCATCTTTGAAAATTTAGCCAAGTAACACTAATACTTAGGAGATGTCTTCTCATAGGAGATGTATTATGCAAGGGGATATAGGCTGGAACTTCCTTTCTTCTGAGTAGCATAGTCTTTCATCCATATAGGTTCTTTCACTTGTCTATGAGGTTTTTTGATGTATGGTGCTGAAGTTGTAGTTTCAACTGGTTGTGTAGCATGTCTCTTGATAGGTCATCTAACTCTGCATGGTCAATGACTTGTGTATTATCAGCCACAAGGTTTTGAGAGGTTGTACCATTAGTATCAGCAGCTTGTGTATCATCAGCCACAAGCTGTTGGGAGGTTACACTATTTTGACCAACACTCTGATTTTCTGGAAATAAATCTTCACCAAACTCATCAGGATTAGTACTTGCATCATTCTGAACATGTAAGGATTCTTCAAGATCCATATCTGCATGATTAGTTGGGATGTTCATCAGGGGAGAATTTTGCAAGGATTCCTGCTCCATGTGCATGTAATTATTCTCCAGTGTGACTTCAGGTGCCTTCTTACTGAAAGGAAACACAATCTCTTTGAACTGTACATCCCTGCTAACAAAAAATATGTTAGAGGACAGGTCTAGTAATTTGTAGCCTTTCTGAGTCTCTGAGTAGCCTATGAGTACTGCTTCTCTGACCCTTTCTGCAAACTTTTCATGCTTGACCAAGTTTGTAGCATAGCATAGACAGCCAAAACCTTCAAATGATTGATGTGGTTCCTTGTTTTATACAGTGCCTCATAAAGTGTGTGACCTTGCAACACACTTGATGGAAGCCAGTTAACGAGACAAACTGCAACTTTTATACATAAACCCCAGTATTTTATGGGAATCTTTGTCTAAAACCTCAAAGCTCTGTTGTGTCCATGATGGGCATGTACTTCCTTTCTTCCATTCCATTCTGTTGTGGTGTGTGGACAAAAGTACTTTGATGCACAATGCCATGTTGTGTCAACAAATCATTGCATTGGGCATTGAAGAACTCAATGCCATTGTCAGACCTGATCACTTTAATATCTGCATTAAACTGATGTTTAATCATAGACAAAAAAGATTTTAATGCCACAATCACTTCAGATTTAAATTGAAGTACGTACACCCAAGTGAATCTTGTGTGATCATCAAAATTTGTTAGATAATAAGACTTCTTATCAAGTGTGACAGTTTTATAAGGTCCCCAAAGATCCAATTTTACAAGATGAAATGCAAAATTACTTCTAGAACTACTAGTTGGAAACTTCAATCTAGTTTGTTTAGCCCTTGGGCATACAGAACAATTTTCATGTGTATAGCTACTATATTTGCCTTTCACTATATCTACTTCTTTCATGGTTGACATAGAAGGATGTCCAAGTCTCAAATGCCACAAATGATAGTCATTCACTACTGATGTTGTTGTTGTATCTATTCCTGCAGCACACTGATGTATTTGACCTTGCCTTATTGGTTTTTTTGCTCCTCCTGACCTGAAAACGTACAGTCCATATTGTTCCTTACCAATCCCCCTCACCTTTCCGCTGAATAGATCCCGAAACACACAAAAATCAGGATAAAAGGATACAAAGTATGGCAATTCCTTGGTTAGCCTTGAGACAGACAATAGATTAAATCTAAAGCCAGGCACAAACATGACATTCTTCATAGTGGACTCAACATATACATGAGCATCTCCTACGTGTGTGACATCAGCTTTGCCTTCCGTGGAAGGTATACTTTATCATTATTGCACTTGTCTACTTCTACAAATCTCATCAAATTTTCTAAGCTAGTTGTGATATGGTGAGTAGCACTAGAATCAACTATCGACTCACTATGTGGAATGAGTGAATGGCATGAAGTAATGGTACCTGATGAGTACACAGCCTGCTGTCCTTTAGTGGCATCTGTGTTCAGCATACTCAGGATCTGTTGGTATTGAGATTCAGTGAAATACTGACCTTTTGCATCAGCCATATGTTTGGATCCAAAATTATCATGAGAATTAGTACCAACAGGAGCACCAATACCACACACATTGTTCACAGTCGCAAAGGATTAACCACCATACTTCCCATTAGCAAATAATTGAGGTTGAGGTGATTGGATGTATTTCCCCCTCGTGTGGTGATTTCCATTGAATCTCCCTTTAGGTTTGTAGTCCTTAGGATAGGCAATGATCTTCAAGCATTACTCCTTGGAGTGTCCCCTCACATGACAGTGCTCACATTTTAGAATAGGTTTCTTACCTTTATATACCTGATCTCTGCTAGCCTGCATGATGGTAGGATCATTGAACCTGTCCTGTGTTGTAGCAATCTAAGAGCAGCTAATTGTCCTTTCACTTTCATCCTCAGATATCATAGCATACGCCTGAGTAACAGTAGGTGCAACTGACTTCATGAGAATTTGTCTTCTAGTTTGATCATAACAGTCATTCAGTCCATTAAAAAACTGTTGTAACCTTTGCTCTTGAAGATGATCAGCATACTCTTTCGACTTAGGACAGTCACATTTTGGAGTTGAGATCATAGTGTTGTATTTATCCCGCAATTCCTTAAGTTTCGAGTGGTAAACAGATACAGAATTCGTACCTTGTGTGAGGTTAGTGATTTCTCGATGCAATTGAAAAAATCTCACTCGATTTATCTTGTTGAATCATTCCTCCAAATCCTCCCAGACATCATTTACACTGGAGCCATAGACGATTCCATTCAAGAGATGTTTTGAAACTGAGTTCATAATCCACGAGTGCAGAATCGCATCACATTTCTTCCATGCATCAGACTGATTCTCCCTGAATTTCTCCCTTCTTCCATTGACAACCTAATTTACCTTTTCCAAGGAGAGCAATCTTCATAGATCTTCTCCAAAGGTCATAATTCTCAGTGTCAGTTAGCTGGATAGGAATTAGCATGGATCCAGGAGTGTTCGATGGTTGTCGAAATAGCGGATGTTTGTGATCGGTTGGTTCTTCAATATCCCCCATTACAGCTTCAGATGATAGAGAAGAAGGATCTAACAGTGTTGCGGAGGCAAATTAAAATCAAATCTGGATCATGTGCTCTGATACCATGTCAAAATCAACACGTAAAGATCAAACTTTACTATGAGTTGATCTAGGAAGCCATTAAAGAGTGATGAGAAGCTTTGAAGGAGATATTTGAGAATGGGATTGAATTGTTTCATTCAACGTGATCTTGTCCTATTTCTACAACAATCACTAACATCTAATGCTAACGAACTAACCAAATTACAGCTCATGGATTAGCAGTTAAATTAATGATAATTGGCTAACTAACAGGCTCAACAGACTTAGCTAACTAACTCAGTAATACTAACTGCCTAACTAACTTCAATACTAACTAATATATATACACATATATATAATTAATTAATTTCTTTCCACATCAATTTTTAGGTTGATATCAAATTTATTTCCAATATAACTTGAGAGTATTAGGTCGCCCAGTAAATAACTTTAGGTGCAACTAAAATGGCAACTTATGTATTTTCCCTATTGTATATTCTTATTTTCTTTTGTTTCATTTAATTAGGAAAAAACCATTATTCATTAGTTAAAAAAGTTTTATGATATTCATGTGCCCAATTATCCTCGTGATAGTAATTATTCAACATTTCAAGTATATATATATATATTGGGTGGAATTTTTGCATCGGAAGTATAGTCAAAATATGATCCTTAGGAGTTGAATTTGTGCGTTGGATGCGCAGTTATGATTCTGGGGGTTGAAATTATAAGAAATTACCTTTTAATTTATACCCGAAACAAAAGTAAAACTATTAGCAAGATATCAAACGGAGTATTCAAATTTGATTTAGTTTACATCGCTTTATAATTTGAATCTATTTATTTCTTCCTTTTTTTATTTGAAACCACACCAACATGAACTTGGGAGTGATATACCAATTTTTAATTTAATAGAGGATAAACTACTGCTTATGTTTTGTCACTGGGGCAAAATGCTTTATTGAAGATTTTATATACCTTAAGGTGGTTCTTTCTTTTTTGTTGGATTATGGGTATCGCCATATGTGGGCTGATCCAATTTGTTCAAGATTTGGTGAAGAATACTCTGTTTTGAACAGATTCGACTTGGGGCGATTTGTTTAGTAGCATGTTCAATGTTTCTTCTGCTGCATTAAGATTCACAATTCAGGGTTCTTACTCATTGATTATTCTTACACTTTTCATTCTCAATCATACACACACAATGCAAGTTTTCGTTTCATTCTTGTTTTACTTCAGTTGTAATGTCATCTTTATAAATAAATAAAAAGATTGATTAATTAGTATATAATAGGTCTACAGATCCATACTGGTATGCCTTAACAAAGGTGAGAGAAGGGGAGTAAATTTGTACGTTACATAGAAGAGAAACTGGTATAACGCATTTGAAAAAAAAAACATTTTTATTTATGTTCAAGCATGAGCATAAGTTTCGAGAATACAATATTTGAGGTAGACAGAAGACAAGCTACGATTTTTCATATAATATATTACTACTACTACTAACTATAGTACGTAGCTAAGAGTTATTCCTTCAAACTGAAGAAGCTAATTATTCGATGTAGCCGGCCATGGCGATGGAATTTGCAGAGCATTTTACTTGTGGTTGCTATTATTGTCATAGTAATGGTATACTGCTGCACCTGACAGCACTGCTAATGTTAAGGCTTGTGCGTGCATCCTGTTTAATTCCCATAAATAAGATATACTAGTATTAGCGTGTATAATATTGATCGATAAACAATGAAGCATTAATTAATTAACAAAAATAACCTGGCATGAATAAGCCTAAGACTTGGCTTGAGTGGAGTTCTGGCTCTTGAATAAGCTAGTGAAGCACCCACAGCTGTAGCCCACACTGTCCCTGTAACCACAATTAAATGGGATTTTAATTAGATCGATGATGCAACTATATATAAAGAAAATGAAGAACATGCTAACCAATGCTACTGAGTTTGTGCTCAGAAACCCAAGATTGCAAGGCCTCCATATTTCTTTGTAAAAATGTACTCCTTCTTTTAACAGTGATGATTAGATGAATTTGCTTTGAGTGGAACGAATGGGTGGTGCTATTTATAGATGTTTGTAGGAGAAAAAGAGCACTCCCTCAGTCTCATTTCACGTGACACTCTTTTTGTTTAATCTCTTTTAATATAATGTTATTTTATTATAATGAAAAATATTTTAATTTTAAAATTTTTCATTTTTTTCTTAATAAAACTATTTATAGTTACACAAATATCTAAAAATTATTTTATACCATAAATTTCAAAAAACAAATTCTTAAATATTATATTAAATCAAATGGTGTCACATAAATGAAACGAATGGAGTAATAGATTCTTCTTTTTTCTCAATTTATGTGACACATTTCATTTTTTAATAGTCAAACAATTTAAGTTTGACTGAGAATTTGCTCATAAAATCATCAAATTCTTTGAAATGAAATTTTTATATATTTTTAAGCTACGTAAAAAATATTATAAGTCACAATAATTGATAATTCAAAATATTTTAAACATATATGAAAATTTTATGATAAAAAATAGATTTGTTTGAAACTTAAAATTTAAAATATGTCACATAAATCGGGACATAAAGAAATATTAAATTGGGATTTCTGCGTTGTGTTTGGTGTGGCCCCCTGTTTATGATATTCTAGTACCCCTGAAAGTAGGATTGACAGAAAAAAGTGGGTACTAATTTTATTTTATAATGAAATCAGTGGGTTTCACTTACCCTGTTTCTCTATTTTTCAGCTATCTAACAAAGAAAAAATTAAGCCGGTAGTTTTATCTCCAACTGATCGATCTGCGCTCCGATGAGTGATCAGTTGGACCCCCTCCACAAAGGTTATATCAGAACTCCTAGAAATAATAGGAGCTCAAATTGGATAAGATCATAACACTACCTTTGGAATCAAAATCATATTTTATTTGAAGGAATTTCTTTTTTCATCTTAAAACTTTTAAGCATAAAATATGCGTGACAATTTTAATTGAACAAAGCATAAGGAAAAAGGAAAGAGAAGAGCCGGCGAAGTGATAAGCAGCTATCTCTTTAGTCCTTGACAAGCCTCGAAAATCAGGAGAAACAGATTACACAAGTCTGGGCTCAGAACCTACACAAGTGTAGAAGCAAGGAGTGAGTACCACCAACACGGTACCCAGCAAGCAACCTAGCTAAACTAGGCAACCTAGCTAAATCGAATACTCCTTTCCATCCCAATCGAACCTCCACAAACTACAACCTACACAGAAATCAACTCAATCTAACAGTTCTACAATAACAAGTCTCAAGGCTCAACGATCATAAATCAAAAGTCACATCTCAACAATCGATATATATATATATATATATATATATATATATATATATATATCAACACATTAACTCTCAAATACAAGGCATCTCAACTCACAAATAGCAACATGTTCACTCATATAACAAGTAAACAGAATCAACACAACAAATTGCTTAATCATATGCATCAAATAAATCAAAATGTATGCATTAAGTAGACTGATCACAAGTCAACATGGCTAGAACCATTTCCCTTCGGCCTTTACATCATTTCACTTGTCGGAACCATTTTCCTCCGGCTTTTTTCACAAAATAACACTTGCCGGAAGCATTTTCCTTCGGCATTTATATCACTAGTCGGAACCATTTCCCTTCGGCTTTCACATTAGTCACTTGCCGAAACTATTTTCCTTCGGCATTTACATCACTAGCCGGAATCATTTCCCTTCGGCTTTCATTAAGTGTCTCATCACGGTGTTCATCAAACAATGCATACAAGCAATATAACACCACACAGAGAGACAACAATTCATATCACACAAGTCCACTTTCATGCATTCAAGCAATTCACCAACCAATCACTAGGGTAACAACAAGGTAATTCACAATATAACATGATCATCAAGAAGCCTTTTCATTTTTTTCCTTTTTGTTTGTTTACATTAATCAAGTGGAACAATTATAATCCTTCACCTCATTCCCGATTACTCCCAACACATAGGCAATGAAGAGAAATAAACAATTCAACCAAATTGCAAAGTTCAAGAGATCACTTACCTCAAATTAATCAATTAATCACTTCAAGAGTGGAGTCTCCCCCTTCCGAGTCACTTCCAAAGCCACACAATCTATAATAATCAGGTATTCACAATCATCTATCGGAAATCACAATGCCCACACCAATACTCTAAAAAAGTGGGTCAACCAACACAAACCCTAATTTCAAAAAGGAGGTTTAAATTCGGAAATTAATACTTGAAAACATTACTCAAGGCTTTAGGAACTCATTTGGGAAAACCATTTCAAAAAAGGGATTGAAATCACTTCAAAATCACCATTTTAGTTTAGAACTTGAGTTCATGAAAACCTCATCATTCCCAAATTAAAACCTCATATTTTGATGTTAAAACCCACAATTAATCAATGGAAAATGAAGGTTTAGGATTCAAAAGGCTTACCCAACTGATCTAGCACAAAAAATCTATTAAAAAATCTCCACCAATGTTCCCCAAGCTCAAAAATGGTGAAATGGAGCTTAAACCCCGAATTGGCAGATCAAAAACCACTCTCTGATGTAGCGAAAGCGACGCGGGGTTCGCTTAAGCAAACCCCGCTAAAAACACAGGCTTCGCAAAAGTGAGGGTCGCTTAAGCGACAAGACCTTCACAAAAGTGAGGCCTGCAGCACCAGAAAACTCAGTTAACTCTCAAACAATAAATCAACCTTCGAGATTTGTTCGGAACCCCGTACACACAATCCAGATATGCAAATCGATTATACTCGGCGTTTCGAACTCAATGGAACCGTCAAAATACGAATCTGAGGTTTCCTTGACTCGACATCTGTGAAAAACACAAGAAACTAACTCAAAGCCTAAAACGGCCAAAACAAGCTTGAGACCTCTCAAAAATCAACCAAGGCCACTTCTTGGCCTAAAATCATCCCCCGAATCCAACGGAACTCTTGGAATTCTGATCCGAACATCCAAACTCTGAATGTTGATTAAAGTCAATCCAAAGGCTAAAATTCCACAATTCGCAACTTAGGATCTCAAAACCTCAAAAAAGGCTCGGAATCAGAAATTGACAACTCTCATGGTTGAAATTCCACATTCCGAAACTAATGGAATCGACGAAATTTCATTCCGACACTCAAAACTCTAAAAGACTCTGAAAATCACTTTTAAGCAACTTAAACCTTTCAAACTCAAAATTATCAAAATCTTAACTTTTAACTCAAAGTTTGGAACCAACTTCCAAAACTCAATCAAGAAACAATTCGGGGTCAAAATCGAGAGGGTAAAGTAGTAATTTTTACAAAAAAATAAAAAATGACCAACCGGATTATTACAAAAATATTTAAACGGGAACAAATGAAAGAATGTTTGACACAACTGAAACGATGTGAGCCTTCTTACATTTAATGGTCGGAACACATGTCAAGTTTTAATTGGATATAATATTGTCGTTGCATATCTAGGTAATTGATTTTAGATGTATTTATATGTCTTTTAGCCATGATTTGCCCATGTTTACATTATATTCTGAGAGTAAATACGCTAAGTACTCCTAACTATTACTCATTCTAGTGTTTAGAACTAACTAGTGGATATAGTCGCGCTTTGCGCAGTTATCAAGATATTAGTGAATAGATACATATTTTTTCGTGTATATATATATATATATATATATATATATATACATATATATATATTATTTTATTTAGATTAAATTTACAAATATAAATATTTTTATTGAAATTACATAACTCGTTGATCTTTTTAAGAAATTCAAGTGTCATGTTTCTTTTTTTTTTGTATTACAATTAATTTTGTTATTTCTTCGAAATATTAAATAAAGAATTTAAATTATAATTCCATGTAGCTCAATAGCTCATAGCATAAAGCACAGAGCAATTTATCATCAACATAAGCCAACATCTAACATGACCTTAATAAATTTTAAAAGCATTACAAAATATAAAGAAATTAACTTAAGGTTCAAGTTATAGCAGTTACAATAATATGCAGTAAATATAGGAAACGTGAGACCAACATAAATTTAGATAGTTTCAAAATGTGAAAATATGTGCATTCACACACTCAAATTAAAACTATTTAGAGGAACTTAAGAAAAGTAGACAATAAATTGTCATGAAATCTTGAATCACTATAATAAAAAAGAGGATATGTGCAATCGCAAGCTCAAATTAATATATTTTTTTTGAAGAACTTAAGTAGAATAGACAATACAACTGCCGTGAAATCTTGAATCACTGTAATAAAAAAGTGTTGAGCACATCACATTTTTAGCCAAAGTTCTCACGACCACCTACTCCGTGTGAACGACAATATTGAGATTAGGAATTTTCAAAAAAATAAAAATTCAATGTGCATAAAGTATGCATATGTACACTACCGTGAGAAAATAAATAACAACGCAATAATATTCAGAATTTTTGACAAAAATAATAGAAAGAAAGGTTAATGAAATATTTTAAACAATTAAAAACGCTTTTACAAGTATAGAAGTTTACGATGAAATGTCATACCTTCTTAATTATGGCAGGTCAAGTATAAGGTGTTCACATGTGCAATTTAGCCATCCATTCGTGATTGCCACAAAATCTAATATAATCAAAACTAATATTCTATAAAGGTGAGAAGTAAGAAAATGATCTACAAATCATACTATTGTTTAAAGCAATCTTAACATATATCATAGAAATATTATTTTCTTCCACATAAAAATTAAGATTTATTACAAAAATAAGTTCAAAAGAAAAAGAAAGAGAGAGCAAGAAATCTGCTAGTCACTCAATATACCTCAACATTGTTGGAAGAAATCTTATAGTCATCTAGTTGAATCTTTTCAATTCTCTTAAATTTATGATATTTAATTACCCTCAAAACTTTGATTTTCATTGCCTGATCACACCTTCTTCTTCTTTTATTTTCATCATTTTCCCTTGAGTTTCTTACTTTTTGCTCCCTTGGTGACTCGAATTCACAATCTTAAGATTGGAAGTGAGAAGTGCTTACCATTCGAGCAACTTCCTCTGGTCCCTGATCACACCTCTTTGTTATTTGCAAATGTTAGTTTTCTTTCCACACTTTTTTAATATATGGAAAAGGGCCTAAAATTCCCTTGAACTATCGATTTTGGTACAAAAATACCATTCGTTAACCTTTTGGCTCCAAAATGCCCCTGATGTCAACGTATTGGCTCTAAACTATCCTTATTTTTAACGGTCCACTCCAAAAATAAAATTAAGAAATTCATTTATTACGTGGCACATTCCTATTGGTTATTATTAAAATTAACCTAATTAATTAATCTCAATTTAGAATCTGGATCCACCCAATAACCCATATCCGCCTCCGTCTAAAGGTGGTTCCTATCTTCAAGTTCTTCATTTTTCTTAATGGTTGAAAAATCTTCTCTTCAATCCTGACTTTTCTCTGTACTTGAATTTTAACAATAAAGTATGCTTCTTGAAATGCAACAATAAGATTTCGGTCAAAAAGAGTAGCTAATCGAATCCAAATCTAGCGTCTAAATTTTGACAAATATATGGGTAAAATTTTCATCAAATGTGTCATTGTTTGGCTCAAATGAGCTGAAATTTTTTAACTTTTTCTCTCAAAGTTCATATATTTTTATCTTTGCAACTGATCTTATGTTCTGTCTGTCATCTGATTTTGTCTTCAATCTCCATTCTTAATTTTCAAGGTCTTTCATTAGCTAAGAAACATCAATAATGTCAGCTTCTTGATCTTGTGCTCTGAACATTCTTCTTGTAAACTTCATGGACTTGGATTGGAGTTACATGAAGAGTGAGTGTGAAATTGATAAATTGATTTTGGTGGTGATGAATTATGAAAATACCCATCTGATGCACATGAGCATAGAGCTCTTTCTAGCTTCAAATACACATATGTATTGATTATCTTCAAATTCTTGAGAAACTTTTTCTTTAATAAGCTTCGATTTGAAATTTTCAATAGTAAGTAATCAAACAATAAAAGCTAATTTCTTGATTTAATAGGGCTTTTAGGCAGGGCGGATATGGGTTATTAGGTGGATCCGAATTTTGATTTGAGATTAATTAATTAGGTTAATTTTGATAATAGCCAATAGGAATGTGCCACGTAATAAATGAATTTTTTAATTTTATTTCTGAAGTGGACTGTTAAAAATAAGGGTAGTATAGAGCTAATACATTGACGTCAGGGACATTTTTGGAGTCAAAAGGTTAACAAAGGGTATTTTTATACCAAATTCGATAGTTCAATGGTATTTTATGCCCTTTTCCGTTTAATATATTATTTGCAATCATTGTTTATATTAATTACTAACATTCAACTTTGTACTCTAAAGAATAAGAAATTATATGAAGAACTTCTAAATAAAGTTAGAAATATACAACACAACATGTTAATGGATAAGCTTTTTAACGAAATCAATAAGGCAAACCTTTTCTAGTGTGATGAATCTTTATTTTCATCATATGTTTGTAATTCGTTTTTATGCTCTACCATAATTTTGGCTTTTAAAATATAAAATTATATTTTACACCGTAGGATTTACACACGATAAAAAAATAATAAATTAAGTACTTCTATGTTTTGTAATTTTTGAATAAAATGCACATAGATACCTGAATTCAATATTTTTGAGTGATTATCCAGAAAGCATGCATGAAAGATTTCAACACTTCCAGTAAGTCTTAAAGAGAATGACTTATAAAATACATAATGTTGAGATAATAATTGAAATGTACAATCTAACAATTTTTGTCATTGTTTCTTGTAACATTTGGGTTCAAAAGCTCGATGGGGGTTTCTTATATTTCCAATCTTGAATTACAAATTGTTATTAGGTGTTAAATCTATATATATTAATAAAGCTGAAAATGAACACGCTAATGTGGCATGCCTCATTGGCCTCTATTACTATTCATCTTTTTTCTCATAATTTTGAAATTTTTTCTTATTTTCTTTCCTCAAACCTTGAAAAAAATTAATTATATCTTTCATTATTATTTGAATTTATTACATTATAGTGGGTCATTAAAGTGACAATAATTAAATTGAAATAATGGGTCATTAAGCTGCATCATGCCCTTTCAATTGCATAATAATCTTTTCATCTTCTAAGATTCAACATATAGTTTTTATATATTTCAAGATTAAGTTTTAACTTTTTCATTATTTAACTTTTGTTTAATCAATTGCATCTAAAAATAAAAGAACTAATTGTCCTTGTTGAATAGATATCTTCATATGAGTAGTTCATGAGACATTGTGAAAGCTTTGAAGATGACAAGGTAAGAATTTAAAAAAAGAAGGTAATTTGTGTTTATTTCCTCAGAAATTAGACATGAAAGTACAGCTAAGGATCAGGTCTTTACTTTTTTTCTCTGTTTTCTTTTTGAAATTGCAATTTTTCTTACTTTTTCTCAATTTGATGCAATCATAATTATGTTTATGACTTTTTAGTTTTACAATTTCATACTATGCTTGAAAATTTGTATTCCACCAACTTTTTGTTTGCTCTGAGTGTATATGTATGGTAGCCATAAGGTTGTGTAAATAGATTATTTTATTTATTTTTAATTATTTTGTTTTAGTAGAATAGCCGTATAGTAGACATAAAGTTGTGTAAAAAGATTATTTTATTTATTTTTAATTATTTTATTTTAGTAGAATAGCCACTCATTTGGCAGTTAATTGAATTAAATTATTTATTATTTTTTCGTATTTGACGAACATTCGATAGCAAATTAAAAAAATTGCGAAAATTAAGATCACCTTTTGTCTTTTTCTCTTTATATAATTTATTCATCTATTGTTATGAGTTTTATTTAGTTATGGTATACTTAAAAATGATAATTAAAGAAATAATATAGTTATGTCTATCTAGTTTATGCGGTGTTGAATGTATTCCTCTCATATTCAAAATATTGTTGGATATTTTATATTGTAGTATTAGAAAGAGAAAACACATTTAAAAAAAACCCTAAATTAGTCCGCTAAACTTACTTTAACACTTTAACTTTACAAATAATTATTTACCCCCTTAATCTCATTTCAAGTGAATTAAAATCGACCCAAAAAGCTGATGTGGCAGATAAAAAAATAAAAAGCGAGTGAAAACATAAAAAAATTTAATAAATAAATAAATAGGCCCTCCTTTTTCTTTCCAACCAATAAGGTTTCATCTTCCTCACACCCCACCACCCCACCAACAGCCCCACCCTTTCTTCTTCCTCACACTCTATCACTGCCACCGCCGTCAGCCACAACCTGCACCACTCCCTTCTTCGACAAACCCTCCACCTTCTTTCTCCTTCTTCGAAATCCTCCACCCCACTTTATTTTTCGTTCATCGAACCCCCCACCCACACCCCTCTTTCTCCTATTTCAAACCCCGCCGTCATCCACACTTGCCTCACCCCTTTGTTCTTCTTCTTCTTCGAGCTCCCGTCCCCGCCACCTTCTTTCTTCTTCTTTGAAACACCCCCACCTATTCCTTCATTTCAAAATATTCTTGCTTATTCTTATAAGTGATGAACAAGAAAAAATGAAAAATTCAACAACTTATTGTTGCTTCAAGATCTTACTTATGGAAGGGTTTGTTGATTATGATGAACTTGAAACTTTTTTTAATAAAAATTTATAATTTCTTCATCTCAAATTAGTTTTTTTATTTGTATTATTTATTTATTTTGATAATGCGTTTTAAAAATTGAATGTTTTCTAGTCTTGGATTGGTAGAGTTTGATTTTATTTTTGAGATTTTATTTTTATTTTTATAATCTTGGATTAATTCTCAATTTTTTTTCTATTTTTAACCTTTCTAAAATTGTACAAATAAAAAGAAAAAAAAAGAATTAAAAAACTTAAAATTTAAATAATTTTCAAGGTGGCAATGATGTGGCGCTGATGTGGCAATGAAATGGCACGTGTGTAATACACTTGCCATTGTGAGACTGGTATTGTAGTATTAGGGTTGAAAAAAAATCACTTCCAAGATGTTAAGGGGGGTAATTTAAACGCCCGTGTAGTTTAAGTGCTAAAGTAAGTTGTGCTGCCAAGTTCAGGGTTTTTTTAATGTGTTTTCTCTATTAGAAATGAAGTATTGTAAGACGTTGTAGAAATGATCACATTAACCTTTTAAGTTGTTATGTTTTTTATGCTTATTTTTTTTAAGACTTTGTAGAAATAAGATCATAAGGATTTAAAAAAAAAAGAAGATCATAAGGATAATATTACATTTTTTTTTTCATGTTCTCTCTATGGTTTCTCTTTCTTTTGTATATTATGTAATAAATATGTCAATTAACCATTCATTCATATTCTTTAATGTAAAATTTAATGGTCTTTATTTTTATCACTTCCACAACTTTTTATCTTCATAATCCCTAAAGTAATTAATAATCATATTCATGAAAATATTTGATATTTCATATCATAATACTATAAATTGAGACATTGTAATACATAATAAAAATGATCACATTATTGCCTTTTAATTTATGTTTCTGGTGCTATTATATTCATGGTTTTGGTTAATTTGAAGAACAAGAGGAAGACTATTTGTGTGATGAATGGCTTGTGGGAGTGGATGTCGACAAGAACTCGAAAGATTGTGCATTAATTTCATATTTTTTTTGTCTATTTTTTAATGATTAAGGTCAGAAGAATGATGTTGCATTATTTATCTTTTCGTGCGTTCTCTCTATGATTTCTCTTTATTTTATATGAATTTTTTATTATCTTATGTTTGATATCTTATCGTCTTTTATAGCCGCGCAAAGCGCGGATAAATTTACCAGTGCTAATTAGTGGGGATAAGTAATATAGTAGTGTTACGGGATACAAAAGGCATAGTTGTTAATAAGGAGTTACAAAAGCTTTGAAATAAACGGATGTCTTTTCCTTTTTATGGAGTAAAAGCTTGAAATTAATATAACATTTTTTCCTTTTGACTTGATTATGTTACACATTAATGGCATAATTTGAATTGGACAACCCTTAGTATTTTAAAAATAAGATAAATGTGAGAACTTAAGAAAAATGTCAAAAATTTGAGAAAAAAGATAAATGTCATTAGTGGTTTTAGAGGCATGCCATATCAGCAGCCTCATAAATCTCCTTTATATATATAGATTCAATGTACTATGTGATTTGTAGGTGAAATACTCAAAATATTGGCTAAGTGTGGGAAACAAAACTGCCTCACCTCGTGGGGCTCAACGACCATTAGAGCGAAGGGCCTAGTAAAATTCATGCTACTCTAAAGTTTTACTGAGGAAGAAAACAATGCAGAGAGAGCCTGAGAACCTTGCCCCGCAAGGCCCAGGGCAAACCAAAGCCCCTCACGGCGCGAGGCCAAAGTGAGAAGACCATAAAAGTAAGTTTTGTCCATCCATTTTGGTGCGCACTCTTAGTTATTTCCCCATAGTAAAAAAGCCACCCATAGATATTTTTAATAGATATCGATATTTTAGTAAATTCAATGAGGTAATTTATTCCCTTGTAGCTCATGGCCGGTATGACTTATTTGGCTATGGGAAACATTTAATGATGGTGGGACATTTGGTAATGGAGGGATTTGATCCGGCCGATTTCATATGATTGAATGATGGGTTGGCCTAAAGGCTATATCTGATAACGCCCAAACTATACCTCCCTAAGGAAGTATAAGCGATCGCTGTCAAATATAGAACCTAACAGAGGTTAGGGTCGATCCCACGAGGAATATGGTTCAAACTTAGGCTAATTAACGGTTAGTAGTGCATTTAGTCAGATTATTTCTAGAAGAAGTAAAGGGGGGGGGGATTTGCAATAATTGAAAGAAATAATAATTGACGATTCGATTAGTAACAAGTAACCAAAACACAAAACTTGCAGTTTGAGATATCAATCTGAGAATGAAACTAGGGTTTATGTGTTCCCCATAAACTCTTAACACAATAAACCTAACAATGGTAATTCTTTCCAATGTCTAGTATGCATGATCGGTAAGTTATGTATCCCTAAGTGATTGGTCCTCTAAATAGGGAATTTCACTCCGCAACTTGGTCCGTCTACGTGTGTTGATTTACCAACCCTTACCTTTGACCCAGATTAACCCACAACTATTTCTAGGTTGGGTTATTAGATAGCAGATTATCGACGACTAAATCTCTATTGTATAATCTCATAGATGTTCATTACTACCTATACCGGATTAGCATGAATTAGGAGGGCTCTAACATTGTACACCATTAGAAAACGCTCTAAGAAAAGAGATTTACAAAAGCATGCATAAACACATCCAAGAATTACAACATTATTAGTTTTACTTTTGTTATTTACTCATGGTTCACACAACCCTAGTTGTGGATTTAGCTACTCATGCTTGTTTGTTCACAATTCATAATAGGGTTTGAATAAATCATGAACTTACAGTAAATAGAGATGAATTCCACAATCTTCAATTGAAAACCGAAAACAAAATTGCATAAATAAGCTTCAAGAATTAGTCTTCCCAAAAGATGAAAAGCAATCCCCAAAGTAATAGAATAATATTCAAACACTGGTCAACCACCCTAAAACGAAGTTTACATAGGGTATATATAGAAATTAAATCCTAAATAAACTAGGAAAAGGAAATCTGGAGAAATTCGGCTTGGGCAGTGTCATCTACGGTTGGCAACCTACAGCTCGTAGACAGACCTTCGGCTCGTAGGTTCCTACCATCAATCAGCAGTTAGACAAAAACCTGAGGGCTTCTTTCTACGGTTCTGATCTACGATTCATCATTCCATGTACGACCCGTCCTATTCTTCCGTCATTCAAGCTCTGCAGGTGACCCTCTCTGAAGTTTTCTACGGTTGGGCATCTACGGTTCGTAGCAGGATCTACGGCTTGTCATCTTGGTCCGTCATTCCATACTTAGCCAATTTCTTCAGGCTCCAGAGCCTACGACCCCAACTGACGGCTCGTCAATCAATTGACGGTCCGTAGATTGTCTCGTACATCACCAAAAATCCACTGCTGCTGCATTATTCTTCCTAACTGCTCCAAAGGCCTATTCCCTGCAAACTTAGCACAAATACTATTAAATCTAATAACCAACTTACTTAAGTAACATGCAAAAATCCAAGTTTAATGCATCAAAAGTACCGTAAGTTCACGGTACATCAACATCCTCAACTTAAAACCATTGCTTGTCCTCAAGCGACACAACATACTCTAAACGACACAAGTATATAAGCACCCCAGACTTCAAGCAATCACGCAGCAATTTCCTCAATCTTCTTCCTCCTTATTCATTCTCAACTAAGTGCAATTTCATTATAAACCCAACAAGCTAAATTATGTGGATCAATACATGACATACCAATAGACACATATACATACACATACAACAATTTACCAGGATATCAACTTTCCAATAACATAACTTGTGCCCTCACTACAAAGAAATCCCCTTTTCACACAAAATTTGAACTTTTTCATCTAGGGACTCAGTATACACTCATACTCAGAACAAATTCAATACAATTTGTGCACAATACCATAGGCTTGCCCTTATTTTCTTTACTTTAGCTTTCCAAACTTCCCACTAGAATCACTATAGGACTTTATTGGCTTGTAACGTTGGCTCGGGGTTAGGTGCGGTATATTTGGATATTAAGTAACTTTACCCTACCCTCCTTGAAATCTGATTTGGCTCGTTACCTTTCTTTTTCTGCCACTTTTCATTCTCTTGTTTGCTTGATACTCTTTTCCCTATGACTTTTATCAGCTTGAGTGTGATTTCTTTTTTATTACATTTCTTTTGATTCTTTTCACTTCTTTTTGTTGCTTCACACTCTAATTTATTTTTTTAATTCTTGTACAATCAGCTTCCTTTGCTCTACACATAACTCTATTCATACCCTTATTTTTTCTTGCTTTCCTTCATAATAGCCACCCTCAACTTACACATTTAGTATGAGCTAAGGTACACATTATCCTTAGAAAGGACCAGGGCCAGAATTCAGGTAATTTGTAGTAGCCATCCTCAACTTAGGCTTTTGGCCTATGTTGAGGTGCACAATGTCCACGGAGGGACCAGGGCCAACACAATTTTTAACAATACTTTAGGGGAAGGTGAACTGGGTGTAAAGAAAGAATGGTATTCGTTAGGCTCAAACCTTTGGTCCAAAAAAGGAAAGATTTTCACACAGGATTGGTTAATTCATTTTAGGCTTAAGTGGACTTAATAACAACAATGGCCTATGATCATCTCCTAGTGTTAAGTTCAAATTACCTTAGCAAGATCAACGGGGCAAGTTCTAGATTGGCACATCTCATATGAATAATCAAAATTCTCACACTCACATGGCACCTTGTTGCAATTATCAAATCATCAATGAACTAGTTAATGCTATAGCTTAAGTAATAGTGTCATACCGATACTACATCATGTCATGCAAAGATCCAACACATTCAACTCATTCAGTTCACATTCATAGCACAAAGCAAAATTTTGAAAATTAGGGGGATATCAATTTCATGCACACTAATGACATCATGCTTTATTTCCAGATTACTTATACACAATCACAATCCTAACATGCCGGTTCAACAGAAATTTAAACAGTTCCTTAGGGAAAAAGAACATAGGCAAGAAAACCCCAAGGAAGGGTTTATAAGTTACGCTACTCAGACTTCACATTAACGCAAAAGCCATTTGCCCCACCCCCACAAAGAAAACAGTGCAATGTCCTCAATGCACAAGAAAAGTAAAACATCAGGTGAGACAAACCTGTGGCGCACAAGCGTCGAAGATCACTCAAGTGCTGATGGGTCCGGTAGCACGGAATCCACGGGATCATCAAATAGGGCACAATCAGTAGTACCCGCAGTAGTAGTGTGGGGCGCACCATCAGTAGCAAGCCCTGAACCAGACGCACCGGCTGTCATCGCCCGCTCGCGCTCCTGTCGCATCTGCTCATCAATCAAGGACTGGCGCTGGGCAGTCTCTAGAGCCCATCTCTCTCTCTCTTGCGGGCTTGCCGCACCTCATCCGGGTCTCCCTCAGTGCTAACACCAGAACGGGTATGCTTACCTGCCCCACGAGAGGGCTTAGTAGCCCGCTGCTCTCCTCCAAACAGTGCAGTCCGCACTAGATCATCTACATCAAGCTCTGGTGTAGGTGTCGAAACAGCAGTCTCCGCAGCAGCCAGGGCGGTAAGGTCAGCACGGAGACTAGCTAGCTCCGCCTGAAAGGATGTAAGATCAATCACCGGTCCAGGCTAGGTTTTTCGATTAAGTAAATCCAGATCCAGCTTGGGTTAATGACGATGGATCACACTACCATCTAATGTAGCCACCAATGCATCATATTCAGGCATTCCATCGCCTTCAAAATTCATTATTACAGCCACAAGTGCTTTAACTCCTAGCCTTTCCTCGATGGGCACCTCTAGGTTGGGCTCCTCTGCATAGCTCACCACTGATATAGCCTTGATGTCACTATGGTGCTTCATTGTTCTGCAAATGTTGAAGGTAACTTCCTCATTGTTTAAGCAAAACTTCATCTGCCCCTTTTTCAGATCTACCAAAGCGCTCCTTATTGCAAGAAACGGTCTGCCCAAGATTATGGGTACTTCAAAATCCACTTCACAGTCCAGAATCACAAAATCCGCCGGAAAGATAAATGCCTCTACTTTCACCAAGACATCATGTAGCACTCCTATTGGTTTCTTTACCGTCCGGTCGGCCATCAGTAGCCTCATTGCAGTAGGCTTGGGGGCTCCCAAGCCCAATTTTTTGAACATAGAAAGCAGCATGAGGTTTATGCTTGCACCCAAATCACAAAGTGCCTTTGCAAAGTGCATCATACCAATAGTACACGGGATGGTGAATGCTCCAGGATCTTCCTTCTTTTGCACCAGTGACCTTGTTGCAATGGCACTACAATGCTGCAACTTGTCGTCTTCCTCTAAGCTTGCAACTCTCTTTTTGGTCACCAAGTCTTTCATGAACTTCGCGTATCCCGGCATCTGCTCTAAAGCTTCAATAAAAGGAACATTAATAGATAGCTGTTTTAACATAGAGATAAATTTTCTATACTTCCTTTCTTCCGTCTTCTTAACCAATCGCTGTGGAAAAGGAGGTGGAGGTCTTGGCATAGGGATGAATTTTTGGGTTACTTCAGCCTCTACCTCTTTTTGATCTTTGGGTAGTTCTGCTACTCTTTCTCACCTTCATCAGACGCCTTTGCTCTTTCCACTTCTGTTGGCATGGGTGGGTCAATGGTTTGTACCCCACTTCTAGTCGTCACTGCCATGCATTGCCCGTCATTCTTGGGATTGTACACGGTATTGCTGGGAAGTGTTCCTTGTTGATGCGGATTTGCATTCACCGATAGTTAGTTCAATTGTTGCTCTATTTGCCGAATTGCCACTGCATGTGACTCCACCTTTTGCCCGATGCCTGAGATATTAGTCCGCATTTCTTTCACATTGTCATCCGTGGTATCAAATCACCTCATCATCTTGTTCATCATATCTTCAATGCGAGTCATACTTGATCCGCCATCCTTATTACCTGGTGGGATATATGTACCGCTCTGATCATTCCTGTTGTACTGACCACCTTGGTTGTAATTGTTGTTACGATTGAAGTTCCCTTCACGGTTATATTGTCCTTCCCTATTGTAGTTGCCATAATTCCGACCTTGATTTCCTTGACCTTGGCGCCAATTCTCCTGATTGGATCCTTGGGCGTTGGTCCGAAAACCCCCCGGCTGTTCATTCACAAGATTCGCATCCTCCTCATATGTGTACAAATCATTTGGTGGTACATTCTGTTGATATTGGACTGCATTAACCTTCTCTACATTACCGCTCACATGCTTTAGTACTAGGCCCATTTTAATTCTTAGTTGCGCCAACTCTTCACGGAGTTTATCGTGAGATGAGTTTTCAGCAGCTTGTATTGAGAAGGTACTCTTCGTCGTAGATGATGCTCTAGTGCTCCATGCCTTGTTGTTCTTCGATATCTTCTCAAGCCTCTCCGCAATCTCCAAGAAAGTCATGGATCCATAAGATCCACCTGCAATAGTATCAAGCACCGCCTTACCGTTATCGTCCATTCCGTGGTAGAAGTATTTCTTGAGTGACTCATCATTGATGCGGTGGTTTGGCACGACCCTCATATAGCTTGTAAATCTATCCCAAGCACAGCTAACAGACTCTCCCGGAAGAGTTTTGAAGTTGTTGAGTTTGTCCTTGAGATTCAGCTTTCTTGAGACTGGGAAATATTTCTCAATAAACACATCACGCAGCTCATTCCATGTGAATATAGAGTTGTATGGGAGCTCATTCAACCACACTGTAGCGTCTCCAGTTAGAGAAAATTGAAATATTCGTAGGCCAACCACGTTCATGTCAAGATTTGGATTTCCCTTGCTGCTTTTGCAAATGCTAGTCACATTTGTCCAGTGAGCATGAGGATCTTTCGATGGTAATCCAACAAATAGCCTCCAAGCAGTCAGCATCTGCATAAGGCTGCTTGTAATCACAAATGTGAATTCATGTTGCAGTGGAGGAACAACTATAGCGCCAGTCGATCCTGTATCATTATAATCCACTTCAAAGTTGCGGCGAACATTAGGTGCAAGCTGATGTTGTACTTGAACTTGTTGCGGATTCTGAGGTGGAACCACAACTCCTGGCAGTTGAATGCCAGGTACCTCTTGGCGGACTTCGCCGTTTGGATCATCTTCGTGCCTAGGTTGTTGACCTATTGTAGCCATTCTTCTCAGAGTTCTTCTTAGCTCAGGATCGTAAGGAGTCAGGGGAATGCCTTAACTATGTGTATTTGGCATACACTGGAACTAAGAGCTGTAGAAAATAAAAAACAACGATAAAACGTAAATTGAGAAATAATTGACTAAAGTGCAATAACAAAAATTAGTCTAATCTAAAAGCCTTATTCCCCGGCAACGGCGCCAAAAATTGATAAAGCCCAAACTACACCTCCCTAAGGAAGTATAAGCGGTCGCTGTCAAATATAGAACCTAACAGAGGTTAGGGTCGATCCCACGAGGAATATGGTTCAGACTTAGGCTAATTAACGGTTAATTACGCGTTTAATCATATTATTTCTAGAAGAAGTAAAAGGGGGGATTTGCAATAATTGAAAGAAATAATAATTGACGATTCGATTAGTAACAAGTAACCAAAATACAACACTTGCAGTTTGAGATATCAATCTGAGAATGAAACTAGGGTTTATGTGTTCCCCAGAAGCTCTTAACGCAGTAAACCTAACAATGGTAATTCTTTTCAATGTCTAGCATGCATGATCGGTAAGTTATGTATCCTTAAGTGATTGGTCCTCTGAATAGGGAATTTCACTCCGCAACTTGGTCCGTCTACGTGTGTTGATTTACCAACCCTTACCTTTGACCCAGATTAACCCACAACTATTTCTAGGTTGGGTTATTAGATAGCAGATTATCGACGACTAAATCTCTATTGTATAATCTCATAGATGTTCATTACTACCTATACCGGATTAGCATGAATTAGGAGGGCTCTAACATTGTACACCATTAGAAAACGCTCTAAGAAAAGAGATTTACAAAAGCATGCATAAACACATCCAAGAATTACAACATTATTAGTTTTACTTTTGTTATTTACTCATGGTTCCCATAACCCTAGTTGTGGATTTAGCTACTCATGCTTGTTTGTTCACAATTCATAATAGGGTTTGAATAAATCATGAACTTACAGTAAATAGAGATGAATTCCACAATCTTTAATTGAAAACCGAAAACAAAATTGCATAAATAAGCTTCAAGAATTAGTTTTCCCAAAAGATGAAAAGCAATTCCCAATGAAATAGAATAATTTTCAAACACTGGTCAACCACCCTAAAACGAAGTTTACATAGGGTATATATAGAAAAAAAATCCTAATTAAACTAGGAAAAGGAAATCTGGGGAAATTCGGCCTGGGCAGTGTCATCTACGATTGGCAACCTACGGCTCGTAGACAGACCTACGACTCGTAGGTTCCAACCGTCAATCAGCAGTTAGACAAAATCCTGAGGGCTTCTTTCTACGGTTCTGATCTACGATTCGTCATTTCATGTACGACCCTTCTTGTTCTTATGTTATTCAAGCTCTACAGGTGACCCTCTCTGAAGTTTTCTACGGTTGGGCATCTACGGTTCGTAGCAGGATCTACGGCCCATCATCTTGGTCCGTTATTCCATACTTAGCCAATTTCTTCAGGCTCAAGAGCCTACGACCCCAACTGATGGCTCGTCAATCAATTGACGGTCCATAGATTGTCTCGTACATTACAAAAAATCCACTGCTGCTGCATTATTCTTCCTAACTGCTCCAAAGGCCTATTCCCTGCAAACTCAGCACAAATACTATTAAATCTAATAACCAACTTACTTAAGTAACATGCAAAATTCCAAGTTTAATGCATCAAAAGTACCGTAAGTTCACTGTACATCAATATCCAACTTATGTTTGGTGTTTTTTTGAGTGTTAAGTCACCATGGATCGGATTACCATATTTTGTGATTACATGTGTAGATTGAAGCTACAAATTTGACCTAAACCTTGCGAGCTTATGTGTTGTGATTAGTGTGAATATAGTAAGTGAAGGCCTAACCCTTGAATTAATGTTCTTTCCTACAAACTAGTGAATGCTACATGTTTGTTTAATAAGTGAAATAGTAATCTCATTTTTAACTATATATATATATATATATATGTTTGGAAATGCATATATTCATGTAAGACTTCCTTAATAAAAGAAGATATGAATAATTACTACAAGGAAGTAACTAGACAACTACGTACTAGGTCAAACCTCCATATGCTATATATAACTTGTTATGGCCTGTGTAAATGCTTAGAAACTCCACAGTGTGTGTTCTATTCTATATTATCATGTATATGAAGGGATATGAGAAATATGCTTTGTTTAGGATGTACACATTTTTCTATAGTACTCCAGAAATGTCTGTTATTACTTACGTTCTTTGTAGGAATTCCTAGTACTACAATATGTATTTATGTGTATAAATAATTTTTACATACATAATGAGAATTACTATAGTTTTATAACATTTACATGATATTTATGTGATATCAGAGTAGAATAGGAGTTATATCGTTGAAACTATTGTGTGATCGATCTCTCCTTTCTTCTCTAGTCATGCAATAAAATTTAAGAACTGGTGAAAGAACTACAACCATTGCAACTACTATTGGTGTTGTGATTCTTCTTCAAGCCCACCACCATTATCATCGTATTCCCCATGCCAAATATATATCTCTTGTCAAATGCGTATATACCTTACTCCACAAATGAATTTACTTCTATGGAAGGATAAATTTGAAAATAATTTATTAAAGCAAGGATAAATTGGAAAAATAATAATTAAGGGCTAATTTTGTCTTTTAAAATAATACTTATTTTGAACAAAAATTGAAAGCTAAAACATACTTCCTCTCTCCCCATTTTTGTACTGACTTTTGAGGGTTAAACAACAACAAAATTATCACAATCTTTTCATATGTTTTTTTAATTATCAATTATTATAACTTATAATAATTTTTATGTAGTTTTTATTTAAAAAATAAAATAGGTCTTAATTTACGGTCAAAATTAAAGAATTTGATTCTCAAAATTCTATCAATACCACATAAATTTACTCTCAAAACCCTAAATTATATTGGAGCTAGCGCCTAGCAACATCTCCATATCCATATTAACCATCGGTCAGGATTGGTAACTCAGATTAATATTCTTAAAAAATAATTATGTAAAAAAAACTACTATTTTATATATCAAAAGTACTGGTCCAAACTTGGACAAAGAGGCTCTAATTAATCTGGATTAGGAGATTACATGGAAGAGAAATTAAAGTGACATTTAATTGTTTTAAAATTATCATGGTAATTAGTTAAATATGATTATGATGAATGTGCACAGTGCACCAGCATTGTCCAAATCAAGAATAATAAGGAAACAATACAATGATTGTGTCTATAGAAGCTTAATTAATTACCTTTCACTATATATCATAGAGAAAATGATCAAATAGCCCCTCAACCTATTGTCGGATTCTCAACTACACACTTTAACTTCACGGGGGTCCTATCACCCTCCTGAACTATTTAAAATTATAATTAACTTCACCTTAAATGCTTATGTGGCAAAGTAAGTGCATTTCACTCTCATTGAGAGAGTGAACACCAAAAATAAACATTAAAACTTTATTTTTAATAATCTCTCTACTCTTTTTCTTTTTATCTTTTTTTTTACCTCTCTTTCTCATTAAATATGAATAATCCCCCCTCCCCCTCCACAACACCAACCCGACCCCACGCTTTATCTTCTTCTTCACCATTCTACCATGTACTTTTCTTTACATTTCTCGGCAGAATTTCTTCATAAATCATAATTCTTAAATCTACTTAGTTGTTATTTTTTAATTAAATTTTTTTAAAAAAAACAACTCTTTCCATAAGAATTCATATCAAACAAAAACAAAACATCTCCATTTTTCAATACCACCACATACTCTTCTCTCAAATGTGGACTCCAACAAATATGGAAAATAATTTCATCCTTAAACAAGTTTCCATCAGTACTGCCCACATAATCTCTGTACAAAATACAAATAAAGACCCAAAAGTAATACAACCAGATGAACAAATATCATTAATTTTACTAGCTAGGTTCACTAATTACCTCCAAATTCTAAATTTCAGCTTGTGATTATGACTAGAAAAAATGTCCATTCTTAAATTTCTGAATCATGAATTGGGTATCTTCAAAAGGAAGCATAAAAAATCAATTTAATTTTTCATAGTTGAAGAAATTTCGATGAATTGAATTGGGTTTGCTATTTTCACCAACATTAGGAAGAAAAAAAGATTGAATTGCATTAGAATTGTGAATTGAATAAGAAATCTATGGAGTAAATTGTGCAATAATGGAAGAAGCTATTGAAAAATTGAATAGAAATATAAATATTATGCCGATTAGGAGAGGATTCTTTTGTCTATAAAGAGTACTTCTAGTCACCGTAAAAATTTATTGTTCTTTCTCTTGCAGGCAGGTTAACCTCGACGAGGAACTTATGAGCTGGATTTAGCAGTGGTGATGCCATGAATTATAATGGAGGTTTTGTAATGAGTATAAAATAAAAGAAAAAGAGAAAAAAATAGTAGTAAAAATAATTATAAAACTTATTGTATTTATATGTGGCGTTGATGTGGTGTTGACGTGGCATTTATGTGGCGCTGACGTGGCTTGCGTGTGTATTACACCACAAAAGACATAACTGATTATAGCATTTTAGGGTGAAGTTAATTATAATTTTAAACAGTTCAGGGGGGTGATAGGACCCCCGTGAAGTTAAAGTGTGTAGTTGAGAATCCGACTATAGGTTGGGGGCTATTTGGCCATTTTCTCTATATCATACTTGGTAATTTTACAAAAAATAAGTTGGAGAAGAAGAAAAAAAACACCTTAATAACTGATGGGAAGGTTGTAAAACAAACTTCAAGAATTCGAAACATGATAGAAATCCAAACACTATGCCACCACGACGCAAATATAAGAGGCCTCCCTCTAGCCTGTCTTGTCTTAAAAGAACATGTTCTTCCATACAATTCCACTCATGTTCGTATGAATTAATCCACTCATCATCACTATATTCACATGAAAAAGACATATTATTCTCTGAATCTGAATCTGTATATGAAAAAATCTCCCTCTTCTTATTCTACAGTTGAAAGTGTGGGCTTGTTGTTTATCAAATTAAAGGTACACATGACCTGCGTATATGTATTTATAGATGAACTATCACTTCTTTTTCTAATTCTACATGATTTACAATTCAATGTACGGATAGATTTGTTATAACACTAATTTGTATTCCTAATATAATACAATTTGGATCACCTTTCTTACATGTCAGTGGATAATTCTAGCCATAAAAGCATAATTCACCAATCTACAATAATGGGGGTTATTATAATTATTATTATTCCAACTTATTACTCAATCTGTCTAACATTACTTGTCCACTATTGACTTTACACATTTCTTAATAAACTATAAATAGAAGGGTAATTTTACTATATCACCCTTTGAAAATAATAAATACAATGTCTTGTAAAATGTAAAGAGAAATGACTATAATTCATGATAAGGGTAAATTAGGAACTAAGTGTAAAATCATTCATTGATTTCATAAAGTGGACAAGTATTGTTGGACATCCCAAAATAGTATAGTGGATAACTATTATTGGACGGAGGGAGTAGTTTGAATTCAACAGGCTTTCCACTCATTATTATTATTATATTATATATAAACGCGAAAGAATATTTTGAAAAATTAAGTTACTAATCACGTGCATAATATAAAGATATATATACGTGACTACTAGTTAGATTGATAAGATTATTTAAGATCAGTGAAATTAAGTTTAATTTTTTTTAGCGACATCATAATTTTTTTATATAAATAATAATTAGATTGAAAGAACTATTACAAAATTATAAAAACTCAAAATAAAGGAGATAAGTGTAATATCATAAATCACAATAATAACATACCCACTGTAATCTCACAAGTGGGGTTTGGGAAGAATAAAGTGTACGCAACCCTTACCCCTACATCATGGAGGTAGAGAGATTATTTTTGAGAGATCTTCAGCTAAAGTTCAGCAAAGCAAAGTAGTTATAAAAAAAATACGACAATGAAGAAAATAAATCAATTAATATGAAAAGAAAATTTATATTATGAAGTCAAATATGAGGAAAAGTCTCTATAATTATCCCTAGAAATAAATAACCTCTAGATAAATGCAAATTAAACTTGACTACAATATAATATAAAATAAACAATAAATAATATGTTAAAAAAAAGGTAATAACATCAATTATAAATCCTTTTGTAAAGTCTTTTTTGTGAAATAAAAGAACATCAAGTCTCAACGAGATGAATAATCTTTGAATTAAAAAAGAGAATATACAAAAAAAGAACAGAACAAAATAGATAGAGAACTCTTATTGAGAATTCTTGACTGTCGATGAAAATGTGACCGAATAAGAGCAAATAACTTGTAACAACTTGCGAGCTTAAGCAATATTAGTAGTGGAAATCAATGTGATATGAGTAGGCAAAATCAATTTATTTCTAGTATTACGTATACTCTAAGGTAACATTTCCCTATTATCACACATACCCCTCCTTATAAGCACTGAATTATCAGTATACTTCGTATGTAACAAATATGGATTTAGAACTATTGTGGAGGATCTCATATACACTAAAGTCCATTATCTTCGAAAGCTTATCGTATCTGAATATTGATGACTTATAGAACATTAAATTGGCTTTGGCTAAGATTATCTTACTATAGTGCAATGTATTCAAGGTAAGCTTGTTGTGGATCCAAAGTAGACTTCTCGAGTAATCCCTAGTCCTTGCCTAAAGTGATCTTTGTTGACTTGGAGATGACTGGAATTGTGTTGTCATGTGTCAATTTCTAAATTGACCACGTACCATATAGATATTTCACTAATATAGATGGTGCCTCACTTTCTAGATAGTTCTGGGAAATTGTCTGGGAAGTGAAAAATATTACGGTGGAAACAAATGAAAGAACGTCAGACACCAATGAAATAATATGTGTTTTCTTACATTTATGCTTAGAATACATGTCAAGTGTTGTTGTCATTTATCTAGGTAATTGATGTTAGACATATTTGTACGTTTTTTAGCATGTATACGCCATGTAGCGAGAGTAAATACGCTAAATATTCCTAACTATAACTCATTTTAGTATTTAGAACTAATTCAATGTACTATGTGATTTGTAGGTGAAATGCTCAAAAAAATTGGCTAAGTGTAGAAAACAAAATTATCTTACCATACGAGGCTCAAAGCAAAGTGCATAGCCTCGCAATGCGACCCTTAGAGCGAAGGGCCTAATAGAATTATATTCATGCTCTCTGAAGTTTTGCTGGAGAAGAGAACAAAATAGAGAGAGTCTGACAACCTCGCTGCACGAGGCCCAAGGCAAACCAAAGCCCATCACAGTGTGAGGCCAAAGTGACAAGACAAGACCATAAACATATTTTTTTTGCCTATTCATTTTGGTGGGCACTCTTAGTTATTTTCTTATAATATAAAAGTCACCCTTTAAACATTCTTAGCAGATATCAATATTTTTAAGGATAGAACAAAGACAGAAGAACTATTTTGCTTAGGGTTACTTTTCTTTTCTTTTGCTTAGCAATATTTATTACTTTAAACATGAATCTTTGCAAGTGTAACACCCTTGTTCTAGAGTTATGCAAACATATGAACGTTATATTATAATCGAAGTTGTTTTGTTTTACCACCATAAGAATTATTCGTTTAAACTTATGCTTATTATTCTATTGTTTTACGACAATAGGGTAAATGGGTAATCTTTAATGGATTGCAAAGTTAGACATAGAACGAGGGTTAAATGAAGTAGGATGTAGTCTTTCGAGTGTGAATACGTGACTGAGACAAAAATAATATCTAGTTTGTGCTACTTGACTCTCACACGTGAGATACAAATGCATTAGGGTTAACTAAAATATCATCAGTTAGCAACATAAGTATGAATTTAACTCGAATATAGAATTAGAGGCTCAAGAGATCATAATTATAATATCAACCACGTGAGTTAATACTACGGTAGTAATTAGCATGACAATTAAGGTATAGATATAACACGATTACATGATAATGTTATTGTCAGGTAATTTGTCTCTTCAGTGAATTTAAATTTGTCATTGTTACTCTTTAATTTTTACATCATAAAGTAAAAGTAATCAAAATAACAATCAACTCTCTTTGTGGAAAACATTTGTTATTGTTCAAGTGTTAACGTCTTGATATTAGTTGCTACACTGATAGGTGAAAGATTTGGGTGCAACACGGAGCCTAATATTTATACAATTCATGAATTGCCTGCATGAATTACCTTTGTGAAAGGCTCAAGAGTACATTGAGTTAGACGAGATCAAGATTGACATATTTACTTCATTTTCATTAGTATAAGTTTGTTTTCTGATGAGCTTTCTTTCAGAAGGCTTGGTACCGGAAGATGACCTGATGGAGGAAAACTTGAAGGTTGGTGAGTCAAGCAGTCAGACCCAGGTTAAAGAATAAAGAAAATGAGCCAAAGTTTCAAGTTGTGTTAGGTAACTTACGAGTGGAATCAATCTCACTTACTCTTAAGCACATGCATAAATATTTCTCCACTAGCACATAAGGGATTTGGCCTTTCTGCTTGAGTAATAGCAAACATTTGAACCACCAATAAATATGGAAGCTAGGGAAGCCCCGTTGGTGGTACGCGATGTGACATTACCACTCATATAAGTGAAAGCAGTTTATTTAATTCATATTTAATTAAATGAACAACTCATATTTTTTAAATGGATAAATACAGACTTAAATCTATTTTAAAAGCTTATACAAATGTGAATAAAATGGGTAAAATATGAGAATCTACATAGATTCATAAATTATCCATTTATAATAAAAATTCTTAATTGCACGAAAAGTTAGTACTTATTATTATTATTTATTTTTTTTAAAAAAGTAAAAATAAAAATTGGAGGGTAGGGTAGGAATAGGGGAATGGGTAGAGTGGAGGTGGAAGGGGGCGAAAACTTTTTTTTTTTTGAAATTTTCTTTTTTAAAAAGTTGGGGGGAGGGGGATGAGGTGAGGAGTGCAGGGGGGGGGGGTGTGGTGGAGGGGGTAGGATGGGAATTTTTTTTGAAATGGGGTGGTGGAGGTGGGGGTCTAGGTGGGGTGGTGGTGTAGGCGGTAGGGTGGGCAAATCTTTAAAAAAATGGGGAATGGGTGATGGATGAGGGGTAGGGATGTTCATGGTTATGGTTAAAAAATTGAACCGAATCGCAATCCGAACTAAATCGATTAAAAAATCGATATTGGTTTGATTTGAGTAAGTTTGGTTTGGTTTTAAATTTTGAAAATCGTTACTATTTAGTTTGGTTTTACTAAAAAAAATTCACAAAAATAACTAAACCGAACCAAGAAATTATATATATAAATTTTATAATTATTTATATACTATTCATAAATAAAATATAAAAATTTTGTTAAAATTTAATTAACTTAAGTCTTTAACTTTACCATTTTTTCAAGCCTAACACTTAAATTTTAACTCAACTATTAAAATTCCAAGTCCCACTCCACCAAAATTTACTACTTAAGTGATCTTTACCTACCCTACATAACAAGATTCACAGTGCAGCTTTCTTCTCATTTCTTTTTAAAAAAATTCTACGTAGCTTTCTTCTCTTTTCTTTTAAAAAAATTTTCAAGCAACTTTCTTCTTTTTTTCTTTTTAAAAAAGTTTCAAAGCAACCTTCTGCTCTAAGTCAGGGACGGAGCCACCTTAGGCGAAGGGTGTTCCAGAAAATCATATAGTGTATAAAGGTTAAATATTAGTTATTATGAGTGTATATTTGATTTTGCACATCCTTAAAATATGTGAGAAGAAAATTTGCACACCCATCTTGAAATTCCTAGCTCCGCCACTGCTCTAAGTATCAAGAAGCTTCTCTTCATCTTCTTTAGTCCTCAACTTCAAAAGGTTTACCTTTTCTTTTCTACTTCTTCTTAAATCCTCAACTTCAAACACAAGGATACGTGAAAAGTTAAGATTGAAGGTAATTTTTTATATTTTTATTTTTCTTGATTTTATCTAATTTTAATCTAAAGAGCATGACTTCAAAATTAAGATTTTTTTTATATTTCTTTTTTCTGTACGAATTTCAGATGAAATGGCCATTAGAGGTTGAAGATTTGGAAGTCCAACCTCAAGTAGAAGGAACTACAACGGATGAAACTCAAGCAAAAGATAATGATTCAAATACATCTTTTGTGACCAATCCTTTGAAGAAACAAAAAAGAACAATTTTGTGTAGTCAAGACACTGGGAAGTGGTAGAAAAACATCTGAAGTTTGGGATCATTATTCAGAGATTTCTAATAAAGTGGGTGAAGTGAGGGCACAATGTAAGTACTGCCTTAAAGACTTTGCTTGGGTTAGTAAAAATGGGACTTCTAAACTTTGAGGACATTTACTTACTAAGTGTATGAAATACCCTTTCAAGTCTATTGATAGAAAGCAAACAACTCTTAAACCTACTAAAAGAAGGGTACAAGTAGATTTGGAGAAAGTTGTTTATAATGTCACCGAAGTCAGGAGGCCGACTATTGCCGAGTTCGTTATAATGATGAACACCCATTTAGAGTCGTTGCGGGTGAAGGATTTAAGAGACTAATGTCGCTTATTTTGTCAAATTATGAGTTACAGTTTCGTATTACCGTTGCTAGACATGGTTTAAAAATTTATCAAGAGGAGAAACAAAAACTTAAAAGACTTGTTAAAGGTCAGCGTGTTTGTATTACTAGTGACAGATGAACTTCACTCTAAAATTTTACGTATATGGTCATTACTACCACTGAATTGATGATGAGTGAAAATTACAAAAAAAGATTCTTAATTTTTTTCAAACTCTAGATCAAAAAAGTAAGACTATTGCAAAAGCTATTGAATGTTGTTTGTTAGATTGGGGAATAGAGAATCTACTTACAGTGACACTTGACAATACATCAGCTAATGATGTAGCAGTCACACACTTGAAAGGGAGAATTAGTGATTGAAAAGGTGTTATCATGAAAAATAATTTTGTACATGTTAGTTGCAATGCCCAAATCCTAAACTTGATTGTAAAATATTGATTGAGTGAACAAAATAAGTCTATTTCTCGAGTAAGAAATGTTGTGAAATATGTTAAGTCTTCTTATGCAAGAACTATTTCTTTTAAGTCATATGTTGAGAAGGTTAAACTAGATACTCGTGAACTTTTGAGTTTGGATGTTGAGACGAGGTGGAACTTCGCATATTTGATGTTAGATACTGCTGTCAAATTTGAAAAGACATTTTCAATAATGTATATTGATGATCATAAGTACTTTAAATATTGTTCTTACTCAGGTAGAAAGATAGAGCACCCGCCTTCAAAAGATTGAAGGGATGTGAATGTATTTCTCATGTTTCTGGAGATTTTCTATCAAACCACTTTGAAGTTTTCGAGTACTTTACATGTTACTTCAAATATTTTCTTTCATGAGATTTTTAATCTTCAAAGCATAATTGTCAATTATTCAAAGTATGATGATTCTCTTTTTACTCATATGGCTAAAAAGATGAAAGGTAAGTTTGATAAATATTGGGATGGTTTTAATGCTATTAATATGTTGTTATTTATTGCCGTTGTGTTGGATCCTCGCTTCAAAATGAAGTATGTGATATTATAATTCTGTGGAGGGATATAGTAAATCTATCGAAGCAATTTAACTAACTTATATAATCATTACAAGACTTCTATTTCTGAAACTTCTTGTGAAACTGTCAGAGATCAAGCTAATGCAGTGAGTGAAATTAGTGCAATGGATACTTCTAATGTGTGGCAATCCCAATGGGAGAAATTTCTTGAAAAAGAAAATAATGGTGCTGATAAATATGATCTTGACAAGTATTTGGAGGACAATGTAGAGAAGATTAAGGCTTTCAATATCTTGACTTGGTGGAAAGCTTCATATGAAAGATATTCAATTGTCTCTAGGTTTGCAAGAGATGTTTTTGGTATTCCTATATCTACTGTTGCTTCAGAATCTGTTTTTAGCACTGATGGTCGCATTCTTGATTGTTATCAAAGTTCTTTATTACCAAAGACTGCTGAAGCTCTTGTTTCTAGTCAGCAATGGTTATGTTCAATATCTACAGAATGCAGGATTGAAGATCTTTTAGAAAAAAATGCAAAAGCTTGAAATAGTTCAAAAAGGTATTATTTTATAATTTACTAGTTATCTCTTCCCATTTTTTTTTTGGTTCTTAATATTTGATTTCAAAAACTTGAAATAGTTGCAAATGGTACTAGTTTACATCTTATTAATTCTTTCTGCTAGTTTTTTTTGGCACTTAAAATTTGATGTATAATAGAACTCTTTACTTATCTCTTATTGTCTTTTCTAAAAATAAAGTTAGATCATATTTATGTTTATAGATAATCCCTAATATAATGATTTTTTCTAAAATATTCGGACACTACTTTAAGCATTGAGTAATTTAGAGCTCAAGCTAAAGAAAACGGTAATTGATTAATTTGGAGCACTCATTTTTTTGGTTTATTAGGAAAAATCCTCAGTTGCCACTTGCCAGCATAAAAGATTCAATATGCTATATATCTATCTTAAAAGCTCGTACACTGTAGTAATTGAAGATGATCATTTTTACTTTGGAAGACAACTCTGCTAGTATTGATTTTTCACTACATATATAAGTCGCTTTCTCTTTTTAGAAATAATATTTCTAACAACTTAATGAGTCTTTAGATCCCTTTCAATTGTTTTATGACTAGAATTGTCACGATCCAAAGTATACCCTAGGTGTAACATGGCGTATAAAACCCCGAAAGGCCCTACACAAGCCACTTATCATACATCATAAAAGATAATAGAAATAAAGATTTGATAAGTCATAGTCTTGTATCATAAAAGAGCTTGATGAAGCGAAATTCTAACATAATCTCAACAAGCCATCTAAATATCAAAAGAAGTGATTGGGACATAACTCATACATCACGTACAATGTCTTAAAATTGTAATAAAGAAAAGCATATAAAAGTGTCTCAATCCTTGAAATATGAGGACTCACCAACTCTTGAAACCGGTAGAATGATCAACTAGCAACGAGTGTGAGAGGTAGGAGCGTCGGATCCTGCATTAGTGAGACAATGTAGGCACAAGTATGCATTAGTACATGGAATGTACTAAGTATGATAGCAATGCATAATAGTTATGAAATTATGCTAAAAAGAACTTTACATCACATGCAATGACTATGCTAAATCATAAGACAAAAAGGTTTAGAAAACATAAGTCGTAAATCATGGTCAATGCAAGCTTTAACATATTTAAAACACTTTGGGATATACTTTTAAAGTAACCTTAGTTCATTATAGTGAAAAGTTTACCATTAACCGACATAGACCATGTGAGCTATAACATGGAATCCGGTATCTATTCCACACCGAAAAGAGATGTCATTGCTTGCCAAGGCAACAACCTTAAAATTCTAGCATACGTGGATCCACTAGGTATACATCCTACGGGGGCATGTAGTTAGGGACAATGAGATTGCTACCAAAGACTTCGCCTCTTCTAACAGAAGAGCCTCCATCTCATTATCCTCTCGGTGCTAAGTAAAATTCTACAGAATAGGAATTAATCATATTTAATTGATCATCCATGGAAAGACACAATTACATTACCAATCCAAGCAAAGGTTAACTAAGATAGCTCCTTGAATCTTGGTTCAACTTAGGTGAGAAAACCTTTCAACCTCATTAATCCTTATGTGAGAAAACCTTTCACAATCATAATCATAGTAGTATGTGAGAAAACCTTTCACAACAATATTGATGCTTTTATCTCAAAGCATCCTCAAATCATTTACATCAATTTCATAAAAGCATGCATATCTTCATAAATTCATATTTCATAGTTCATAAGCTTCATCATGGGTTCCCAATCTAAAATCATAGATCATGCATGGTTTCATGTGAATTAAACTCAAAATCATGTAATTACTTCAATTCATGCACGAAAAGATAGAAATTCATCAATAAAATCAAAATTGAAGAGAACCCATGAAGATTGAATAAAACCCTAACTTTGAATTGAGAATCTAACTTGTAACATTGGAGATCTTGGGAACCCTCTGGAAAAAAATACTCCATAGGTGAATACTAACATACCTCAATGATCAAAGACCAAAAGCTATGGTGAATTGAAGATCTTGAGGTTAAACCCTTCTTCTTCTTCCTTAACTTTAGAGAGAATTCTAGAGAAGAACTTGGAGGGAATTTGGGATTTTGGGGGAATGATTTAGAATGGGTATTGTTAGGACTTAATTCACTTATATAGGGCTTAAAATAGGGGTGAAAATGACACAACATAGGTATCAAATACATAGGGGAAAGACCAAAACGACCATAACTTAAAAGTTTATGGGTGCCCTATATGGAAGGCTGGACGGTTCGTATAGGGCACCACGAGCCGTATAGGGAACCGTCCAGGTGACCTCAAATCCTGGTAGCTTTTAACAGTTGGTCCACCTTCCTAAACGGCTAGTGGACTCCTTTCACTGACCGTTTAGGGTTCAGTGAAGGGTCCCTGGCTTGTTTTAGGCCTGTGGTCCTGCCTGTTAACCTGCTTTAATCTTTTTCAAAGTTCGAGGTGTTACAATATATCCCCCTTTGGAACATTGGTCATCGAATGGAACTCAAGCTAGCATACAAAGAGTAGGTGAGAAACTAACAACTCATCATGAATGCAACTTCATCAAAATGCACATAACCAAGGAGGAACATCGACTCCAAGCTAAAACATGTTCAAAATATCATTTCATAAGGTTTACATTGTAACACCTCAGTTTTTCAAAAGAGAACATTTTCCAGTTTTGAGCCCAGAGTCACTTTCTACGGACGCAGTCTACGCATCGTAGAATGCATCCGTAGAAAGAGGGTAAAATGTTTTGAAAATCAAGTCTCTGAAGTCGAGTCTACGGGCTAGAAGGACGGACCGTAGAAAGGTCCCGTCAAAAGGTTCTAGACTTAGTCCAATTTCTGAGGATCAAGTTAAGTTCTACGGGTTGGATCTACGGACCGTAGAATGGTCTACGGGCCGTAGATTGAAGTCGTTGAAAGTGTCCTGATAATTTGAGTTTCTGAAGTTTTCTATGGTCCAACAGGACGGTCCGTTGGAGTTCCTACGAACCGTAGGTCGGAGCCGTAGACTTCATTCGATAGTTATTTTACAGGGTTTTTTATATCTTTTCCCAACTCTTTTAAATCTTTTTAATTATGACTTTGCCCCTAAATTGACCCACTATATAAGTCTTTCTTCCAAAATTTTCCTTCATTAATTACATTCTCAAATTCCCAGCTTTCCCAAATTATTTCTCTCTCTAGAAAGTTCTCTCAATTCTCAAGGAAGAAGAAGGGCTAGGATCCTCCATTGAAGGTCATCAATTCTTAGCAATTTCTTGTGGGCTTTGTTGAGATATGTTAGCATTCACCATTGGAGTCCTTTCTTCCATTGGGTCCCTAGTTTTTCTTCAAATTTCAAGGTTTAATTCCCCAAATTGAGTTAGGGTTTTTGATCAATTCTTATGGGTTCTTCAATTATGATTCCAAATGTTGAATTTATGATTCCTAGTGCACGATTTAGCGTGGTAACGTAATTTAGTGCATGATTTAGCGTGATTTATATGATTTGAGTAAAAATTGTATGAACCCATGTATGAGCTATGATTCCTAGTTATGAATTCATGATGAAGTATGTTCCATGCATTTATGAACTTATGAAATTGATGAAAATATGCATGAATCTAGTTTAATGCATGATTCTAAGATGAATTTACGTGTACCCATACTAGATCATGATTTATGAACATATGAATAGCTTGTATAAGAGATGCATGTATATCAATAACTTGCATAAGAAATGCATGTTTCATGAGAATTATGCTTATAATTGCAAGGGTGCATATATCTGACGGCATCCATGAGTTGTGAAAAGGTTTTCTTCACACTAAGCTAAGAATATGAATGTGAAAGGTTTTCTCACATAAATTAGGGTTCATATGGTTGAAAGATTTTCTCACTTATGAATCAATTAGGAGCTATTCTAATGACGTAAGCTTGGGGCAAGCCCAAGGTAGTTGAAACATCTTGATATGATCTTAGCTTGGATTTGGTAACCCTAGATGTACCTCTTCCTTGGTTAAAATATGAATAAGCTTAATTGACTATTCCTTGGGATTTTACTTAGCACCGAGCGGACTTTTGTGATGAAGATTTCCGATTAGTGTCCATGAACCTTTAGTAGCAATCCCTAAGTCTCATAACTACTTGCCTCGTAGGTTTTGTCTCAGATAGACACATAGCTAGTGGATCCACGTAAGCTACAGATTTATGGTCCTTACCTTCGCAAGTAGGACACCCCTTCTAGTGGTGTGGGGTAAACATCACTCCCCTTTTCGATGTGGGGCTGACACTGAATTCCATTTTATAGCTCAATGGTCTATGTCTATTAAACGTAAAAATCCCATAATAATGAACTAGGGTACTAGAAGTATCTCAAAAAACTTATGATATGACTAGCTTGCATTGACCATGTTTATGCATTGAGTTTCTAACCCTTTTGTCAGATGATTTAGTTTGGGCATTGCATGTTCATGATGATATCTCATTAGCATTATTTTCTATATGAAAGCATTTCATTGGCATGATTTATGTGATTTTATGCATTTGCTTCATACTTAGTACATTCCATGTACTAATGCATATACTTGTGCCTACATTATCTTATAATGAAGGGTCAGACAGTTATCCTTCACACTCTCGTGGTTAGCTGCTTTCAGAGTTCGAGCTATCAACATTGGTGAGTCCTCATGTTTTGGGGACTAAGAGACTTTATTGCTTTTCTCTACTTTTCAGTTTCAGACTTGTATATGATGTACGGGTTACGTCCCGATCATTCTATTGTATTAGATGGCTTTTGAGACATAGTCAAGACTTCCGCTTGTAAACGCTTTGCTTTTATGATATTATCTATGATTTTTCCTCATTCTTGTCTTTACCTTATGTATATGTAATCTAAGTGGATTGTGTGGGGCCTCTTGGGGTCCTATACACCATGTCACACCTAGGGGGTACTTTGGGTCGTGATAAACTTGGTATTCAGAGCGCAAGGTTTAGGAAGGTCCTAGGATGTCTCAAAGCCACGTCTAGTATAGTGTTGTTCACAAGTGTGAAGCGCGCAACATTTATGAATAGCAGGCTACAAGATGTTAGGAAATTCCACTTCTTTCATATTCTAGAATCGTGCTTTAGAGTTTAACTCTATACGTTCCTCTCTTAATCCTCGTCCTACGCTTTTCAGGATATGGCACCTAGAAGAGATTTTGTGAGGAGGAACGCAAATGAGAATGTGGAGCAAGAGGCTAACCAAGTTTCGACCGCTCCTTTGGCCGAAGAGATTACTAATGCGGAGTTTCGAGCCGCTTTCCATGCATTGGCCCAAGCCGTGACGACCCAAGCCAATAGAGAAGTTGTGGTCCCCATGAACCCACATGTAGGTATGGCGGCGGCAAGGGTAAGAGATTTCTCAAGGATGAACCCTCCGGAATTCCATGGCTCCAAGGTGGAGGAGGATCCACAAGAGTTTATTGAAGAGGTTTACAAGATTTTCATGATCATGGGAGTGACGCCGGAAGAGAAAGCGGAGTTGGCCGCTTACCAATTGAAGAGTGTGGCCCAAGTGTGGTTTAACCAATGAAAAGTTGAGAGGGCTAGAGATGCGGGTCCTCTTGAATGGGTGAAATTTATGGAAGTTTTTCTTGATCGATTCTTTACTCTTGAGATGAGAGAGGCTAAGGTCCTCGAGTTCATTTACTTGAAGCAAGGTGGTATGAGTGTCAAAGAATATGCATTGAAGTTCACTCAATTGTATAAATATGAACCTTCCTTGGTAGCCGATTCAAGGGCCAAAATGAGTAAGTTTGTGTCGGGGGTGTTCGACTTGGTGGTCAAGGAGTGTAGGACTACCATGCTTATTAAAGAAATATATATTTCACGGTTGATGGTACACGCACAACAAATCGAAGAAGAGAAGCTAAAGGAGAGGTCTATAGAGGCAAAGAGGGCTAGGACCGGTGATGGTGACTTCTCAAACCAAAGGATCGGAGAACATGACCGTCCTAAATTTTGACAAAGGTTTTCGAACCAAGGGTCTTCTAATGCTTCTATGCCTAAGTTTGACAAAAATAGTGTGTCTAACCCTAAGCCTCAAGGAGGAAATGGTGGTGGCAATAGAACTCCATTTTCCCCATGTCAAAAGTGTGGGAAGAAACATGAGGGGAGATGCTTAGCCGGATCGGATAGTTGCTTCACTTGTGGCAAAAGTGGTCACAAAATTAGGGGTTGTCCAATGAATGTTACAAAAGGGAAAGATGGTAAACAAGGTGCTCCTAGTGGTTCGGGTTCTAGTGCTCCCAAGCAAAATCGATTCTATGCACTCCAAACTCGCTAAGAGCAAGAAGGTTCTCCTGATATGGTTATCGATATGTTGAAAGTCTTCCATCATACTGTATATGCTTTACTTGAATGAATGTGACGCCATATGTGGCTATGAGGTTTGATATTTCCCCAGATATGTTATTAGACCCCTTCTGTGTCTCTACTCCTACTGGTGATTTTATGGTGGCTTAAAGAGTCTATAGGAAGTGTCCCATTTCCTTGTTCCATAGAGTCACCTATGTTGATCTTATAGAGCTAGATATGATAGACTTTGATGTCATTCTTGGGATGGATTGGCTTCATTCTTGTTATGCCTCGGTTGATTGTAGAACCCGAGTGGTTAAGTTTCAATTTCCTAATGAGCCCGTTCTAGAGTGGAAAGGGGGAAATTCTATGCCTAGAGGTTGTTTTGTTTCTTGTCTTAAAGCTAGAAAGATGATCTACAAGGGTTGCATTTATCATCTTATTCGGGTGAGGGATATAGATTTTGAAACCCCTAGTCTTGAGTCAGTTTTCGTGGTAAATGAGTTTCTCGATGTGTTTTCTGATGATCTACCCGATATTCCTCCCGAAAGGGAAATAGACTTTGGTATTGACCTTCCTCCCGATACGCAACCTATCTCTATTCCTCCTTACCGTATGGCTCCGGCGAAACTTAAGGAATTGAAAGAGCAACTGAAGGATTTGTTGGATAAGGGTTTCGTCCGACCAAGTATTTCTCCATGGGGTGCTCTGGTGTTGTTTGTTTGTAAGAAATATGGCTCTTTCCGTATGTGTATTGATTACCGGCAATTGAATAAGGTTACTATTAAGAATAAGTACCCGATTATGAGGATAGATGATTTGTTTGACCAACTTTAAGGTGCTAGTTTCTTCTCTAAGATTGATCTCCGGTCGGGTTATCACCAATTGAGGGTGAGAAGTTGTGATATTCCAAAGACGGCTTTTCGAACAAGATATGGCCATTATGAGTTTGTGGTTATGTCGTTTGGGTTGACTAATGCTCCGGCGACTTTTATGGATTTGATGAATCGGGTGTTTAAACAATACCTTGATATGTTCGTGATTGTATTCATGGATGATATTTTGTTTTACTCCCGAAGTGAGGAAGAGCATGCTGATCATTTGAGGATTATATTGCAGATTCTTAGGGATCGTGAGTTATATGTTAAGTTCAATAAAGTGAGTTTTGGTTGAGATCTGTGGCTTTCCTTGGTCACATTGTGTTCAGTAAGGGTATTGAGGTAGATCCTAAGAAGATGGATGTGGTTAGAAATTGGCGTAGACCTCTATCTCTTTTGGGTATTCGTAGACCTCTATCTCCTTTGGATATTTGTAGTTTCTCGGGCTTGGTCGGATACTATAGGAGGTTTGTGGAAGGGTTTTCTTCTATTGCCTCTCCATTGACCTCGCTGACTCGAAAGAAGAATACGTTTGTATGGTCGGAAGCTTGTGAAGAAAGCTTCCAAGAATTGAAAGATAGGCTTACTTCCGCTCCAATATTGATATTGTCAGAAGGTTCTGATAGCTTTGTGGTTTATTGTGATGCTTCAAGGGTTGGCTTAGGGTGTGTTCTTATGCAAAAATGGGAAGGTGATTGTTTATGCTTGAAGGCAACTTAAGGTTCATGAAAATAATTACCCTACCCATGATTTAGAACTTGCGGCGGTTGTTTTTGCCCTAAAGATTTGGAGGCACTATTTGAATGGTGTCCATGTTGATGTATTCACCGACCATAAAAGTTTGCAATACGTGTTCAAGCAGAAGGATCTAAATCTTTGACAACGTAGATGGCTAGAGCGCTTAATGGACTATGACATGAGTGTCCTCTATTACTCGGGCAAAGCTAATGTAGTGGCCGATGCCTTGAGTCGGTTGTCGATTAATAGTGTTGCACATATAGAAGATGATAGGAAGGAATTGGTTTGGGATGTTAATAGACTAGCTCGATTAGATGTTCGGTTGGTTGACTCCGATAAGGGAGGTGGGACTGTCCAAAATGGGTCGAAATCGTCCTTTGTGGTGGATGTTAAGGCTAAGCAAGCACTTGATCCAATACTAGTTGAGTTGAAAGAAACGGTTCTAAAGAAAGACAATGAGGCTTTCTCCCAAGGGGGAGATGGTGTCCTTAGATATCAAGGTCGTTTATGTGTGCCTAATGTTGATGGCCTAAGAGAGAAAATTCTAGAAAAAGTTCATAGTTCCCGATACTCTATTCATCCGGGAGCCACCAAGATGTACTGCGATTTGCAGGAAGTCTATTGGTGGAATGGAATGAAGAAGGATATTGTGGAATTTGTGGCAAACTGCCCAAATTGTCAACAAGTGAAGGTTGAACATCAAAGGTCGGGAGGCTTATCCCAAGATATAGCTATTCCTACTTTGAAATGGGAAGATGTTAATATGGACTTCATAGTGGGTTTACCCCGTACTCGCTGGCAAAATGATTCTATATGGGTTATAATAGACCGTATGACGAAGTCGGCTCACTTCATTCCCATCAAGGTGTCCTTTTCGGCGGAAGATAATGCTAAGTTGTACATTAGGGAGATGGTTAGGTTGCATGGAGTGCCCCTATCCATTATCTCCGATAGAGGTACCCAATTCACTTCTCAATTTTGGAAGTCTTTCCAAAAGGGTCTTGGTACCCAGGTTAAGCTGAGGACGACTTTTCATCCCCAAACCGATGGGCAAGGGGAGCGTACTATCCAAACCTTAGAGGATATGCTAAGAGCTTGTGTAATTGATTTCAAGGGTAATTGGGATGATCACTTGCCTTTGATTGAGTTTGCCTACAATAATAGTTACCATGCAAGTATTGGTATGGCTCCATTTTAGGCTCTCTACGGTAGGAGATGTAGGTCTCCTGTAGGATGGTTTGAGGTGGGTGAAGTGGCTTTGATGGGTCCCGAATTAGTACATGTATCAATAGCTTGCATAAGAGATGCATGTTTCATGAGAATTATTCTTATAATTGCAAGGGTGCTTATAGATGATGACATCCATGAGTTGTGAAAAGGTTTTCTTCACACTAAGCTAAGAATATGAATGTGAAAGGTTTTCTCACATAAATTAGGGTTCATATGGTTGAAAGGCTTTCTCACCTATGAATCAATCAATAGCTATTCTAATGACGTAAGCTTGGGGCAAGCCCATGGTAGTTGAAACGTCTTGATATGACTTCCTTGGTTAAAATATGAATAAGCTTAATTGACTATTCCTTGGGATTTTACATAGCGCCGAGTGGACTTTTGTGATGAAGGTTTCTGTTTAGCGTTCATTGACCTTTAGTAGCAATCCCTAAGTCTACGTGCCTCATAGGTTTTGTCTCAGATAGACATATAGCTAGTGGATCCACGTAAGCTACAGATTTATGGTCCTTACCTTCGCAAGTAGGACACCCCTTCTAGTGGTGTGGGGTAAACATCACTCCCCTTTTCGATGTGGGGCTGACACTGAATTCCATGTTATAGCTCAATGGTCTATGTCTATTAAACGTAAAAATCCCATAATAATGAACTAGGGTACTAGAAGTATCTCTAAAAACTTATGATATGACTAGCTTGCATTGACCATGTTTATGCATTGAGTTTCTAACCCTTTTGTCAGATGATTTAGTTTGGGCATTGCATGTTCATGATGATATCTCATTAGCATTATTTTCTATATGAAAGCATTTCATTGGCATGATTTATGTGATTTTATGCATTTGCTTCATACTTAGTACATTCCATGTACTAATGCATATACTTGTGCCTACATTATCTTATAATGAAGGGTCAGACAGTTATCCTTCACACTCTCGTGGTTAGCTGCTTTCAGAGTTCGAGCTATCAACATTGGTGAGTCCTCATGTTTTGGGGACTAAGAGACTTTATTGCTTTTCTCTACTTTTCAGTTTCAGACTTGTATATGATGTACGGGTTACGTCCCGATCATTCTATTGTATTAGATGGCTTTTGAGACATAGTCAAGACTTCCGCTTGTAAACGCTTTGCTTTTATGATATTATCTATGTTTTTCCTCATTCTTGTCTTTACCTTATGTATATGTAATCTAAGTGGATTGTGTGGGGCCTCTTGGGGTCCTATACACCATGTCACACCTAGGGGGTACTTTGGGTCGTGATAAACTTGGTATTCAGAGCTCAAGGTTTAGGAAGGTCCTAGGATGTCTCAAAGCCACGTCTAGTATAGTGTTGTTCACAAGTGTGAAGCGCGCAACATTTATGAATAGCAGGCTACAAGATGTTAGGAAATTCCACTTCTTTCATATTCTAGAATCGTGCTTTAGAGTTTAACTCTATACGTTCCTCTCTTAATCCTCGTCCTACGCTTTTCAGGATATGGCACCTAGAAGAGATTTTGTGAGGAGGAACGCAAATGAGAATGTGGAGCAAGAGGCTAACCAAGTTTCGACCGCTCCTTTGGCCGAAGAGATTACTAATGCGGAGTTTCGAGCCGCTTTCCATGCATTGGCCCAAGCCGTGACGGCCCAAACTAATAGAGAAGTTGTGGTCCCCGTGAACCCATATGTAGGTATGGCGGCGGCAAGGGTAAGAGATTTCAAAAGGATGAACCCTCCGAAATTCCATGGCTCCAAGGTGGAGGATGATCCACAAGAGTTCATTGAAGAGGTCTATAAGATTTTGATGATCATGGGAGTGACGCCAGAATTGAAGGGTGTGGCCAAGATTCTCTAATGGTACAATAGATGTCAAATCTCCAACACACTGCTTCAATAAGGATACATGGAAAATCGGATGTACCGATGCTAAATCATTAGGCAAATCAAGTTCATAAGCAACCTTGCCAATACGCCTTAATACTTGATAAGGACCTACATAACGGAGACTAAGCTTCCCATTCTTACCAAATCTCATGACACCCTTCATAGGTGAAATCTTCAATAAACCCAATCATCAATGTTAAACTCAAGGTCTCTTTTTCTAATATCGGCATAAGATTTTTGTCGACTTGGAGCCGTTTTTAACCTTTCTCTAATAAGCCGAACTTTCTTCATAGCCTCATGAACCAATTCGGGACCTATCAAAGCAACCTCACCATCTTCAAACCAACCTATAGGGGATCTACACCTCCTACCATAGAGAGCCTCAAATGGAGCCATACCAATGCTTGAATAATAGCTATTATTATATGCAAATTCAATCAAAGGCAAGTGATCATCCCAATTACCCTTGAAGTCAATCACATAAGCTCTCAACATATCTTCCACGATTTGGATAGTATGCTCCGCTTACCCATCGATCTGAGGATGAAAGGTCGTACTAAGCTTGACACGAGTACTAAGACCCTTTTAGAAAGACTTCCAAAATTGAGAAGTAAATTGGGTACCACGATCGAAGATAATGGATAGCGGCACTCCATGTAACCTAACCATTTCCTTTAGATACAACCTTGCATAATCTTCCACCGAATAAGAAACCTTGATGGGAATGAAATGATCCAATCTCGTCATATGATGAATAATAACCTAAATCGTATCATGTTGCTGCCGGGTGCAGGGTAAACCAATAATATAGTCCATGTTCAAATCTTCCCACTTCCAAGTAGGAATGTTAATATCTTGGGGTAAACCTCCCAGCTTTTGATGCTCAACTTTCACTTGTTGACAATTAGGACACTTAGCCACAAATTCCATAATATCTTTCTTTATCCCATTCCACCATATACCTCCCGCAAGTCACGGTACATCTTGGTGGCTCCCGGGTGAATAGAATACTGAGAACTATGGGATTCCGATAAAATTTGCTCTCTCAAGTCATCAACATTGGGAACATACAAATGGCCTTGATATCAAAGCACCCCATCTCCCCCTTGGAAGAAAGCCTCAACGGACTTTTTAAGTACCACTTCCTTCGACTCAACCAAGATCAGATCAAGACTTTGCTTTGCTTTCATATCCAACACAAAAGATGATGCGAACCATTATGAACAACTACTCCACCCTCACTTGAATCAACCAACTGAACACCTAGTTGGGCCAATCTATGAACATCACAAACCAACTCTTTCTTATCATCGTCAACATGAGCCACACTACTCACTGACAACCAACTTAAGGCATCGGCTACCACATTGGCTTTGTCCGGGTGATAAAAGATACTCATGTCATAATATTTTAGAAACTCAAGCCACTTTTTTTGGTGAAGATTCAATTCCCTTTGAGTGAACACGTATTTTAAGCTCTTGTGGTTCGTGAACACGTTTACATGCACACCATACAAGTAGTGCCTCCAAATCTTTAGAGCAAACACCATTGCCGCCAACTCCAAATCATGAGTTGGATAATTTTTTTCATACACTTTCAATTGCCTTGATGCATAAGCAATGACTTTTCCACATTGCATCAAAACACAACCAAGACCAACTCGTGAAGCATCACAATATACCACAAAACCATCTGATCCTTCCGATAGTGTCAAAATAGGAGCCGAAGTAAGTCTATCCTTCAACTCTTGGAAACTATTTTCACTAGCTTCTGACCATAGAAATTTCTCCTTCTTTTGAGTCAATATGGTCAAAGGTGAAGCAATAGAGGAAAATTCTTCCACAAACCTTCTATATAACTGGCCAAACCCAGGAAACTCTATTTATCCGAAGTGGACAAAGGTCTAGGCCAATTCTTAACCGCCTCTGTTTTCTTAAGATCGGCTTAAATACCTTCACCAGAGATAATATGGCCAAGGAAAGTAATAGACCTTAACCAAAACTCACACTTGTTAAACTTAGCATACAACTCACGATCCTTGAGAAGTTGTAAAACAATCCTCAAATGCTCAACGTGCTCATCCTCACTCCGTAAGTAATCAAAATATCATCAATAAATACAATCACAAACATATCAAGGTATTGCTTGAAGTCTCTATTCATCAAATCCATAAACACCACCGGAGCATTAGTTAACTCAAACGATGTCACCAAAAACTCATAATGACCATATCGAGTTCAGAAAGTCATCTTCGGGACGTCACTATCTTTCACCCTCAACTGGTGATAACCCGACCGGAGGTCAATCATAGAGAAGTAACTCGCTCCTTGGAGTTGATCAACAAAATCATCTATCCTTGGAAGGGGATACTTATTCTTAATGGTAACTTTATTCAATTGCCGGTAATCAATACACATGCGAAGCGAACCAACCTTCTTACGAACAAATAAAACTAGAGCACCCTATGGAGAGATACTCGGTCGGATGAAGCCCTTATCCAACAAGTCTTTTAATTTCTCCTTTAATTCCTTAAGTTCTACTAGAGCCATACGGTAAAGAGGAATAGAGATAGGTTGCGTATCTGGTAGAAGGTCAATACTGAAATCTTTTTCCCTTTCAAGAGAAACACCGAATAAATCATCAGAAAACACTTTTGGAAATTCATTTACAATGGGGACCGACTCAAGAATAGGGATTTCGGAATCCGTATCCCTAACCCGAACAAGATGATATATGCAACCCTTAGAAATCATTTTTCTAGCTTTAAGACAAGAAACAAACTGACCCTTAGGCATAGAATTTCCCCCTTTCCACTCTAGGACGGGCTTATTTGAAAATTGATACTTAACCACTCGGGTTCTACAGTCAATAGAAGCATAGCAAGAATGGAGCATATCCATATCCAGAATAACATCAAAATCTAACATATCAAGCTCTACAAGATCAACATAAGTGACTCTATGGGATAAAGAGATGGGACATTTTCTATAGACTCTCTTAGCCACAATAGATTCACCAATAGGAGTAGAGACATAAAAAGGGTCTAACAACACATCAGAGGGACATCAAATCTCATAGTTATATATGGCTTCACAAAAGACGAAGTAGCACTGGTATCAAGCAAAGCATAAAAATCAAGATGGAAGACTTTCAACATACCGGTAATTACATCGGGAGAACCCTCTTGATCATGTCGAGTTTGAAGTGCATAGAATTGGTTTTGCTTTGGTGCACTTGAACCCGAACCACTAGGTGGAGCTTGCCTACAATTCTTACCCATGTCGCCTCTCGAGGGGCAATCCCTTATCTTGTGATCACTCTTTCCATAACCAAAGCAATCATCCGTATCGACTAAGCATTTTCCCTCATGTTTTTTCCACACTTAGCACAAGTAGACAAAGAATATTCACCACCATTTCCTCCTTGAGGCTTAGAGTTAGACATCCTATCTTTGTTGAATTTTAGAGCCGGAGCATTTGAGGAACCTTGATCGGAGAACCTTTGTCAAAATTTAGAACGACCATGTCCATCGAACCTCGAATGTGAAATGTCACCATCACTGGTCTTTGCCCTCTTTGCCTCCCTAGATCTTTCCTTAAGTTTTTTCTCTTCAATTTGTTGAGCATGAATCATTATACGGGAGACATTCATTTCCTTTATGAGCATGGCAACATTCCTTGACCACCATTTCGAACACACCTAAAACAAACTTACTCACTCTTGCCTTAGAATAAACAACCATAGATGGAGCATACCTAGTCAATTGAGTGAACTTCAAGGTATACTCCTTCATACTCATATTTCCTTAACGAAGGTTGATGAATTTAAGTACTTTTGCCTCCCTCATCTCAAGGGGAAAGAACCTATCAAGAAAAGCAGCCTTAAACTTTTTCAATCAAGAAGACTCGCATCAACCACCCTCTCACTCTTTCATTGTTCAAACTAAACTTGAGCAACACCTTTAAGTTGATAAGTGGCCAATTTCGCCTTCTCAACCGTAGTCACTCCCATAATTCTCACTATCTTGTAAACCTCATCAATGAACTCTTGAGGATCCTCATCAACCTTAGAACCATGAAATTCTGGAGGATTCATCCTAGTGAAGTCCCTTATCCTTTCCACCATCATACCCACATTTTGGGTTCACGAGGACCATAGTCTCCCTATTGACTTGAGCCGTCATAGCTTGAGCCAACACTTGAAAAATGGCTCGAAACTCCGCATTAGTCACTTCTTTGGTCAAAGGGTCGGTCGAAACTTGAGGAGCTTCTTGTTCTACATTCTCACCCACATTCCTTCTAACGTATGCTCTTCGAGTGGCCATATCCTGAAAAGCAATGGATAAGGCTTAAGAGAGAGACATAAAGTTACACTCTATCCACGACTTTAGAATGATGAAAGAAGTGAAATTTTCTAAACATCGTATAGCCTCTTATTCATAAATATGGCGGGCTTCACACCCATGAACAAGACTCTACTCGACGTGGCTTGTGAGACATCCTAGGACCTTTTTAAACCTTGTGTTGTGATACCAAGTTTGTCACGATCCAAAGTATACCCTAGGTGTAATAGGGCATATAGAACCTCGAAAGGCCCTACACAAGCCACTTAGCATACATCATACAAGATAATAGAAATAAAGATTTCAAAAGTCATAGGATTATATCATAAAAGAGTTTGACAAAGCGGTAGACTAACATAGTCTCAACAAGCCATCTAAACATCAAAAGAAGTGTTTGGGACGTAACCCATACTTCACGTACAATGTCTGAAAAACTATAATAAAAGAAAGCATATAAAAGTGTATCGGTCCTCAAAACATGAGGACTTACCAAATTTTGAATTCGGTAGAATGATCAACTAGTCATGAGTGCGAGAGGTAGGAGCGTTGGACCCTACATTAGTTAAACAATGTAGGAACAAGTATGCATTACTACATGAAATGTACTAAATATGATAGCAATGCATAATAGTTATAAAATCATGCTAAAAAGACTTTACATGACATGGAATGACCAAGCTAAATCGTAAGAAAAAAAGGGTTGGAAAACATAAGTCGTAAACCATGGTCAGTGCAAGCTTTAACATATTTAAAACACTTTGAGATATACTTTGAAAGTAACCTTAGTTTATTATTGTGGGAAGTTTACCATTAGCCGATATAGACCATGTGAGTTATAACATGGAATCCAGTGTCTATTCCACACCGAAAAGAGATGTCATTGCTTGCCAAGGAAACAACCTTAAATTTCTAGCTTACGTGGATTCACTAGCTATACAGTAGGGGGCACGTAGTTAGAGACAAGGAGATTGCTACCAAAGACTCCGCCTCTACTAACATAAGAGCCTCCATCTCAATATCCTCTCAGTGCTAAGTAAAATCCCATGGAATAGTCATTAATCATATTCAATTCATCATCCATGGAAAGACACAATTACATTACCAATCCAAGCTAAGGTTAATTAAGATAGCTCCTTGAATATTGGTTCAACTTAGGTGAGAAAACCTTTCAACCTCATGAATCCTTATGTGAGAAAACCTTTCACAATCATAATCATAGTAGTATGTGAGAAAACCTTTCACAACAACATTGATGCTTTCATCTCAAAGCATCATCAAATCATTTACATCATTTTCATAAAAGCATGCATAGCTTCATAAATTCATATTTCATAGTTCATAAGCTTCATCATGGATTCATAATCTAAAATCATGGATCATGCATGGGTTCATGTGAATTCAACTCAAAATCATGTAATTACTTCAATTCATGCATCAAAAGATATAAATTCATCAATAAAATCACAATTGAAGAGAACCCATGAAGATTGAATAAAACTCTAACTTTTAATTGAGAATCTAACTTGTAAAATTGGAGATCTTGGGAACTCTATGGAGGAAAGGACTCCATAGGTGAATACTAACATACCTCAATGATCAAAGCCCAAAAGCTATGGTGAATTGAAGATCTTGAGGTGAAATCTTTCTTCTTCTTCCTTAGCTTTAGAGAGAGAATTTTAGAGACGAAGTTGGAGGGAATTTGGGATTTTGGGGGAATGATTTAGAATGGGTAGTTTTAGGACTTAAATTCACTTATATATGGCTTAAAATAGGGGTTAAAACGACACCATGTAGGTATCAAATACATAGGGAAAAGACCAAAACAACCCTAACTTAAAAGCTGACGGGTGCCCTATATGGAAGGTTGGACGGTCCTTATAGGGCACCATGGGCCGTATAGGGAACCGTCCAGGTGACCCTGAATCCTGGCAGCTTTTAACGGTTGGGCCACCTCCCTAAACGGCCAGTAGACCCTTTTTATAGACTATTTAGGGTTCAGTGAAGGGTCCCTGGCCTGTTTTAGGCCAAGCGGTCTTGCCCGTTAACCCACTTTAACCCTTTTCAATGTCAAAGGTGTTACAAGTATTGCTTAATTAAATCTATAATAGCTTTTCTATGGATATTTTATTCATGTACTAGGTGTTTGTTTCTATCGAGATGCGTATGCTCTCAATAAACTTATTACTTTTAAACCGGAAAAATCAAAACAACTAAACTAAATCAATAATATTCAAACTGACGGTTATTTTTTTTGGTTTAGTTTGATTTTAGAAATTTAAAAACTGACTAAATTGATTTGATTTTGGTTTTAACCAATAACCAATCCAACCCGAACCATGAACACCCCTAGTGCGGGGTGGGGGTAGAAAAAAATAATTTTTTTGTATGAAAAAATAATTATTTTGTCACGATCCAAAAATAGACGTGATGGCACTTGTCTATTCCCACCAAAACAAGTCAGCCTTAACCCAACGAAACAAAGGAAAAAGGTAGAAAGTAAAGCAAGAACAAGAAAAAAGCAGAAAACTTATTCATTCTATTATAACTCTAAAACCTAGTTGTCATGTGTATAAACCATTAAAGCATAATTTGCGGAAATGACAGATAATTACAAGTCTCAATGTCTTTGTTTCTCAAATAGAACAAAGCATAACATAAAGGAAAAGAGGGTTCGCCGAGATGACAAGAAGCTACCTCTCAAAATCCTTCAACAAGCCTCGGGTATAGAAGAAGAAAAACAATCACACGGAACCGGGTTTAGAACCAACACAAGTATAGAAATAAGGAGTGAGTACCAAACAACACGGTACTCAACAAGCAACCAGATAAACAAGACAAACTAGCTAGAAATCGAATACTCCTTTCATCCTAATCGAACCTCCTCAAACTACAACCTGCATAGAAATCAGTCAAGCCTAATAGTTTCAGCATACACAATTCACAAGGCTTAACCACATAGTTCAATAACCAACACGTATGAAGTATGACAATCACAAGTAACAAGTAAATCAATCACATGTTTAAGAGTGCATCAAATAACACTAGTCAACTCTTGCCAGAACCATTTTCCTTTGACACAATATCACTAGCCGAAATAATTTTCCATCGACTTTATATCACATCACTAGCAAGACCATTTCCCTTCGACTTTATATCACATCACTAGCCGGAACCATTTCCTTTCGGCTTTATATCACATCACTAGTCGGAACTAATTCTCTTCGACTTTATATCATTTCACTAGCCTAAACCATTTTCCTTCGGCTTTATTTCACATATCTCTTCATGGTGTACAACAATCAATCTAAAGAAGCAATTTCACACCATAAGGAAGAGACAACAATTTAAGCAATTCAAGTCCATATTCATGCCATCAGAGCATTTCATCAATCAATCAAATAGGGGCCACAACAAGGCAATTCACAAAGCATTATGATCAACACATTGCCTTTTCATTAATCCCTTTTTTATTCATTAAGATTAATCAAGTGGAACAATGAATCCATCACCTCATTTCCATTATCCCCCCAACACACACAATGAAGGAAAATAGATGATTCTACTAGATTACAAAGTTTAAGCGACCACTTGCCTTAATGCAATCAATTAGTCAATTCAAGACTTGAGTCTCCCCCTTACGAATGATATCCAAAGCTCCACAATCTAGTTCAATCAAGTAATCACAATAAGATTTCGGAAATAGCAACTCCCAATTCATACATTCAAAAAATGGGTCAATCAACTCAAAAACTCAATTTCGAAAATGAGGTTTGAATTCGAAAATCTTTCCTTGAAAACATTACCCAAGGCATTTGGAACTCATTGGTGAAAACCATTTTGAAAAAAGAAGTTAAAATCAGTTCACAATCACCATTTTAGTTTAAAACTCAAGTTCTTGAAAAACATTGTCATTTGCCAATCAAAATTTCAAGTTTTGATGTTAAAATTCATAAATAATCAAAGGGAAATGAAGCTGTAGGGTCACAAAAGCTTACCGAAATGATTTAGCACAAGAATCACATCAAAATTGCCTTCAAGGGTTTCACAAAGCTCAAAAATGAAAAATGGAGCTTTAACCCTGAAAATGGCAAGCAAAAACCCTCTCTGAAGTCGCTTAAGCGAACCCCGCAAAAATTGAGGATCTAGCTTTTGTGAACCAGACTTCGCTTAAGCGACCATTGCTAAAGCGAGCCCTGGTGCGCTTAAGCGAACCCTAAAAAAACATGGCCTTCACTTTAGCGATCACACCTTTGCTAAAGTAGAGGTCACTAAAGCGGAAGGCCTATCACAAAAGCGAAGGATACAGAACTCAGGCACCAGAAAATTAGCCAACATACAAAACAGGACCCTAGGGATTCGTTCAGAACCTCCGTACACACAAATCATATATGCAAATTGACTATACTCGACGTTCCAGACACAATGAAACCATCGAAATATGAATCTGAGGTCTCCTTGACCCGAAACTCGTGAAAGTCATAAGAAATGAACATAACGCCTAAAAAGATCAAATCAAGCTCGAGACCTCTAAAAATTCAACTAGGATCTCACTTAGGCCTAAAATCATCCCCCGAATTCAATGGAACTTTCAAAATTTTGATCCGAGCATCCAAATCCCGAATGTGGACCAAAATCAATCCAAAAGCTAAAATCTCAACATTTCCAACTTAAAACCTCAGATCCTCAAAAAGACTCCAAATCTAAAATCAACAACTCTTTGAGCTTAAATTCCACATTCCGGGACTGATGGAATCGATGAAATTCTATTCCGACACTCGAAACTCCAAAAGACATCAAAAACCACTTTTTAAGCAACTTTAGCTTTTCAAACTCAAAACTTACAAAATTCTCAACCTTTTACTCAAAGTTTGAAACCAACTTTCAAAACTCAATCAAAAATAACTCGGGGTCAATATCGGAAGGGGCAAAATGGTAATTTTATGAAAATTTCTAAAAATGACCAACCAGGTCAGTACATATTTTTAAAATAATAATTTAAGAGTGATAGAAGTTGGGGTATTAACAATTTAATTTTGATTTTCTTAGAAAATTAAGTGGGTTAAAATTATTTTACCCAAATCATATTTGACTATACTTATATTTATATGGGTGAATTGTAATCAAATTCATTTGCTTAATTCATATTCAATTTATCTAAATTCGATTCATCCATTTGTCACCTCTAATTTAGCTACTGCCCCCGAAGTTTAGATTCGAATTCTTTCAATAACTTATATGCTGGACTTGTCCTAGCAACTCAATATGTTTCTGAACTGCCTTTCAGTGTCAGACACATACAGTTTAGAGTTAGCTAGGGATTTGTCCTAGCAACTCACTATGATTATAGGTTTTTCAGATAGTTAGTTATTTCCGCATATGTTGTCTTTATATTAGATGTCTCCTTTATAATTTGATAGCTATTCTAGACTTTAGTCCATTTCATTTTATTATGTTATGTATGCTATCTTAGTATCATGTGATGCCATGTGGCTAGCTTAGGATCAGTTGTGGCTCTAGGCACCATGTCACGTCTAGAGATAGTTATCTTGTATCGTGACACCTACTAAAATTCTTGCCAATGATCTCTCGTGATAATTTGAACCCTTCTTAAAAAGAACTTCAAGTACATAATAAGATTTTGATCATTTTTTCTTCTTCGTATATTCAACTTCTCTATGTCCATGCTTATGACAAAACTTGCATAATTTAAGCCTCTATTCATATTGAACTTTCTGCACAATTAGGTTTCTTATTTCATTCATGAAACACACCTTATCAGGCAAGGCAACATCCATCCCTATCTCTGTTAGCATCCTAGCAAAGTTGAGGCCTATCTTCTTTTCAGTATTATGAACAGTTATAAATTGATATTTACTAACAAAACTTTCTGTTTTGCTCAATCCCTTGACACCAATAATTAAAATCTAGTCTAGAAAATTTCATTCATATTGAAATGGTATACAACTCCTTTCTGGTAAATTTCATATTGGGGGACCAAGCCTTTACAATAAACGATTTACTATCAAAATTATTGATCCCCCTTGTAGCAATTCATTTTTCTCAATTGTAGAATCAAATCTAACTAGCATTATTTCATTCTTAAACATGGATACCTTATGATATAATGTTTCATCTAAAGTCTCTGAGTGAAATCATTTGGCACTTCTAAAAGAGGGTGAACCCTAAGTACAAAGTAACAAACAATAGAATTTTTCTAGTAAGCTAACTCTGATTAGATGTCCTCTAATTCAATCTCTCTGACACTGATTCATCCTCAAGAGCTTTAGGTGCAATACAATTTAATTTAAGGTAAGCATTGATTATTTTACCTATGTTAATATTATTTCAAATGGATACATAAGATTCTGACTCTAGCTAGGTTTGGTTCTTCAGCCCATGACAACTTCTTCGCACCACTGCTAGATTGCTTTGCCTTATTCACCACCTAATTCCCTAGCAAGGATAATGTTCCATTGATTTTCTGAGCAGAAGATTCACTATTGCATTGACACTCTTTATTGTTGACTTCATGATTTTATCTGGTGTAGGTTTGACTTTTATTGGGATAGAAATCCTTAGATTCTTGGTATTTCAGAGTTGGGTTACACTTTGAGCAGGTGATCCCCATCTCCTTTGAATTCACGAATGAATGGATGCCTCCACTCTTAGTCACAGAGTTTTTTAAATTTATTATTACATTACTTTACTAATATATATATATATATATATATATATATATATATATATATATATATATGCTAGAGGAAATCTAGGACCAAATTACTATATTACACTAGCCCTCAGACAACCAAACAAAAATATTCCACAATACAATATCCGAAAGACACAGACAAAATATTTTTTTGTGATCATTGTTCAACAATGACAGAAGCCTTCAAAAGACTTAACCAAGAAAATGAAAGACTCAAGTTAGAAAAAGAAAATTTATTAGAACAAATTAGGATATTACAAGACAAAGAAAAAATCCTTTATTTTGAACTATACCAAATAAACAAGAATTTTCAGAATTAGAGTTCTCCTTCTCCATTTAAAATGGATAAGAAGGGTGTGCATTCCCCAATGAATGCAGAAAGATCCACTGTATCGGATAAAGATACAGCTAGTCCAGTTCAAACGGTAACTGGTAAAGACAAGACAAATCCGTTCATCGCTGACACTTTGCCAAAAAGTGTAAGGATACTCCCTGCAAGTTTCCAGACAGAAATCGAAGAAACTTCAAGATAAAATGCAAAAATACAGAAGAAAGGAATTTCTTTAAAGAAAAAGAACCAAAAAAAGATAGAGAACATGGTAGACAAAGCAGTGAAAAAGTTACTTAGTTAAAGAATAGAAAAAATTATTAAGGAAAATCCCAGACCAGAACAAAAGATTGAAGAATCAGAAAGTTCAGGAAGCGTGGGATATGATCCCACCATGGACCAGTTTGCACAAGACCCAAACGAAGATTACGACTCAGGCATGAGTTTTGATTCTGTAGCGTTACATAACCTAGACACATAAAGACAAGATATTAGACGTAAGCAATGACACAGAAGGCCATTAAAGATGTAAGGGATGACGAAATAAGATATTAAAATAATTGAAGAAAAAACATGACCATGTGACGATGGGGCCCACAGCGCACCCGACGGGTCAGAAAAGATTCTTCAATCAATTTGAAGTCCGAGTTTGGAGTCCGGAGATAACTATAAATACCCTCAGTTTGAAGAACAATAGCAGAGACAGAAGAGAAGAGAGCAAGTTAGCAACATATCAGCTTCAAATAAGTATTTCCAGAAAAACTTTCGTGAATATTTTTTTTTTTAAAAAAAAAAGAGTGATTGTGTGATAGGTAGAAAAGTGTGATTTTTTCTTCAGACTACTCCTAAGCTCAGCGGGGACTCCCGAAAGGGAAATCTCTCTCCTACCAAACGCCATGTGAGTAGCTATCTTGAGTTTTATGTAATATCTCCCTATGAATGTATCATAAATGTTCATTATCTAGTTAAGTATGTAATATGTTCATTATTTAGTTAAATATGTAATCTACTTGTTTTGTTAATATAAAATACTGTTTATATAACCTCTAAGTAGATGGTTCTCTCATCAGTTTTTTATCAATACCGATGAACTAACCTGTAAATTCCTAGGGATTAGAATGTCCGCTAAGGCCAGATGCCAAAGGACTCGTGTTCATCTCGGGGTGTGGTTAGAAAGAATATTGTTAAAAATATTAACTGCCAAGAAGAGATGAACAGAGGTTAAAAAAGAAACAATAGATAAAAAAAAAAATTAAAAAAAATTAAGATTGGGAGAAATTACATGAAATCATGAGCTATATCATGACTAAGGAAAGAGGAGGGAGAGTGTACCGAGTAGGATTTTACAACATATTTGAACAACCCTTTGTTAAACCAAATATTCATATACATCTAAAAATATATTTATATTTATCAATTTGATATGCGCAAATTCTTTCTTCTTTCTTATCACTATATTTGTCTTTCCTTGTTTTCAAGACTGCTCCACATCCTTCTAGGCTACCATCTGTTTCTATTATCAAACAATCTATTTCTAAGGGCATTGCTAAATCTGGAATATTTTTTACCATATCTTTAAGCTTTTTTACTAGTTTTATATCTTCTGTATTAAAAATCTTTTGTCCAGTTGATCTTGTCTTAGAATACAGTGGTCCCGATACTTTTCTTAAATCTTTTATGAAGTGTCTTGCATAGTTTAATATTCCTAATAATTTTTGTAATTCTTTTATTTTATCTAATTTATCTGGCATTTCTAGAATCTTTTTTGCTATGTGAGTTTGTAATTTTATTTTTCCTTCTCCTATTATTACTCCTAAGAAACTAATATGGGTCTTACATAATTCCATTTTCTTTTTACTGACTATTATTCCATGGTCTAAGAATAATTTGAAAATCTTTTGTAGATGCCCTAGATGTTCTTTCATATTATTACTGAAAACTAAAATATCATCTACGTATACTATAACAAAATTCTTATAGTCTCTAAATATATTATCCATTTTTCTTTGGAAAATTAGCGGTGCTGTTTTTAGCCCGAATGGCATTACTAACCATTCAAAGTGTCCTTCTGGACAGGTAAAAGCCGTCCAATCTATGCTTTCTTCTGCCATTTTAATTTGTCAATAGCCCGATTTACAATCGAATTTACTAAATATCTTTCTTCCTTGTATTCTATTTATTAATTCTGTCTTATCTGGTAACTTGTAACCATCCATTCTTGTATTGTCATTTAGTCTTTTATAGTTTATTACCATTCTTGCTTTTCCTCTTACTATTTCACTATGATTTCTTACCATAAAAGCGGCCGATCTATGTCTTGATCTTGACCTTTTTATTACTCCTAATTCTAACAGTTCTTTTATTTGAATTTCAAAATCTATAAAATCTTGATTTGTTGCTTCTATAGAGGCTGTTTTTACCGTATATGCTGGGTTGATTATATCCAACTTACATTTTATCTGGTTGGCTTCCCAATGTTTTAAATGTTTTTCACCAATTATTTCTAGTTCGTCTAATATCTGTATTATTCTTTCTAGATCTTTTTGATCTTTTATTATTCCTATCTGTTGTATGCCTTTTTTAAAATTGTATAGTTCCATATTTATTTCTATTAAGGTATATTCTTTTCCTGTTTCTTCTACTTCTAACATTTCTTCCATTTCTTCGTTTGATTGTTCGCAGGTGCTACATGTACAATTTTCTCCTTCTTCACATTTGTCTTTAATTCTTTTTTTCTCATTTGTTTTGATGTACCTAAATTTATTTTGTACGGGTATTGTTGTTACCGTTGTCTGGGTTATATTTTTAGATAGGATTACCCCATCTCTTGTTAATAAACAACTTCCATTGTTGTGTAATAAGAAGTCTAATCCTAATTCAAAATCTACTCTTATATTTAAATCTCTTACCCATGTTTTCTCTAATTTGTATGTTGGCTTGTAAAAATTAGTACAAGTATTCATAAAACTTATTGTCGTTTTACTTACATAATGTTTATATATATTAAATGTTTCATCCATTTGCATAGATGTTTGTGGGGTTGGTAATTCTTTTATTAAATTTGGTGGCATAATCTTTTTATTTATTATACTCTTCTTGCATCCTAAGTCTACTAATGCTAGCGTTTCTATTTCGTAGTCTTGAATTCTTATTCTTGCTAAAAAATTTATGGTGTTTATCTGTTTATCTTCATTACATATTAATCCTTTAGAAAAAGTGCTCAGAAGTTCTTCTTCTGGCTCTTGTTCTTCATATTCTATAGCCTTTTCTTTTCCTTTTTCTATTTTTTCTAACCTTTTTTCTAGATTGTCTATTCTTGTTTCTAGAGCATTTATCTTTTCTTCCTTTACATCATTCTTAGTATTCTGAGGAGTATTTATTATTTGTTGCTTACCCTGATTACAATCTTGTATAGGTATGTTTAGCTCCTTCTTTATGCACGGTATACATGCTTCTACATAACACTTCTCACAGTTTGCTCTCCTATTCCTACCTGGATACCAATGACATATGTAGCATTGATTACTGTCTAATCCCTTGCCTTGTTCAAACCTATGTTCACAAGTTAAAGATATATTTACCAGATTATGGTTGTCTATTTCTTCTAGGTTTAATTTTTCTAGTCCTAATTCATTTATTAATTCTTCTCCTTCAGAATATGAGGAATTTTGTCTTTGTTCTTCAGTTGCTTCTATACTCATAATGGAATATATACTTTCATTGTCTGACATATATCCATCTACATTTATTAGCGTTTCTTGAAAATCTTCTAATTATTGCGCATTTCTAGTTCTGCTATTATTTCTTTTGGGACAAGTATTTGCTAAATGTTCTATGCTTCCACACGTGAAGCATTCTAGTTTATTTCTATAGTTTCTATTATTGTTGTATTTTCTTACATGTCTAGATTTATCTAAATATGGTTCTTAGGAGTAGTCTGAAGAAAAAATCACACTTTTCTACCTATCACACAATCATCCTTTTTTTTTAAAAATATTCACGAAAGTTTTTCTGGAAATACTTATTTGAAGCTGATATGTTGCTAACTAGCTCTCTTCTCTTCTGCCTCTGCTATTGTTCTTCAAACTGAGGGTATTTATAGTTATCTCCGGACTCCAAACTCGGACTTCAAATTGATTGAAGAATCTTTTCTGACCCGTCGGGTGCGCTGTGGGCCCCATCGTCACATGGTCATGTTTTTTCTTCAATTATTTTAATATCTTATTTCGTCATCCCTTACGTCTTTAATGGCCTTCTGCGTCATTGCTTACGTCTAATATCCTCCTGCGTCATTGCTTACATAATATTTTGTCTTTATGTGTCTAGGTTATGTAACGCTACAGAATCAAAACTCATGCCTGAGTCGTAATCTTCGTTTGGGTCTTGTGCAAACTGGTCCATGGTGGAATCATATCCCACGCTTCCTGAACTTTCTGATTCTTCAGTCTTTTGTTCTGGTCTGGGATTTTCCTTAATAATTTTTTCTGTTCTTTCACTAAGTAACTTTTTCACTGCTTTGTCTACCATGTTCTCTATCTTTTTTATTTTTCCTTCTCCTATTATTACTCCTAAAAAACTAATATGGGTCTTACATAATTCCATTTTCTTTTTACTGACTATTATTCCATGGTCTAAGAATAATTTGAAAATTTTTTGTAGGTGCCCTAGATGTTCTTTCATATTATTACTGAAAACTAAAATATCATCTACGTATACTATAACAAAATTCTTATAGTCTCTGAATATATTATCCATTTTTCTTTGAAAAATTGGCTGTGCTGTTTTTAGCCCGAATGGCATTACTAACCATTCAAAGTGTCCTTCTGGACAGGTAAAAGTCGTCCATTCTATGCTTTCTTCTGCCATTTTAATTTGCCCATAGCCTGATTTACAATCAAATTTACTAAATATCTTTTTTCATTGTATTCTATTTATTAATTCTGTCTTATCTGGTAACTTGTAACCATCCATTCTTGTATTGTCATTTAGTCTTTTATAGTTTATTACCATTCTTGCTTTTCCTTTTACTATTTCACTATGATTTCTTACCATAAAAGCGGCTGATCTATGTCTTGATCTTGACCTTTTTATTACTCCTAATTCTAACAGTTCTTTTATTTAAATTTCAAAATCTATAAAATCTTGATTTGTTGCTTCTATAGAGGCTGTTTTTACCGTATATGCTGGGTTGATTATATCCAACTTACATTTTATCTGGTTGGCTTCTCAATGTTTTAAAGGTTTTTCACCAATTATTTCTAGTTCGTCTAATATTTGTATTATTCTTTCTAGATCTTTTTGATCTTTTATTATTTCTATCTGTTGTATGCCTTTCTTAAAATTGTATAGTTCCATATTTATTTCTATTAAGGTATATTATTTTCCTGTTTCTTCTACTTCTAACATATATATATATAAAAGAGGCTAGGAAGCACGTGTTGAACGACATGTGTGCGTTCTAGCCAAGGACATTTTTTATTTTTGCCTAATGTCTATGCTTAAACAGTGTTGTATTTGCTTGTTTATGTTTGTACCTTTAAATTATTGGACAATTTAACTCAACCACTAATTATCTATCAGTTGAAAAGTTATACCTCATCTGCCCCATTTACTTTTCCTCATTTCATTTCTTTGCTGATTTGCATTTATGTGTGTGTTTCCAATATATGCTGTCTATTTAATTCTTTTTTTTTTCAACCTTTTATATTATTTTATATAAATTGGTTCGTTTTTATGACAGAATGTGAAAGTAATTCATTTCAATTTATTTGTTTTATATCTTTTTTATTGATTGTGTATTTAAAAATTGTGTAAAAAGTATTGTGAAACACAATAATAAATAATTTAAAAATATATAACAAATTTGTTGACTCTCAAAATGCTATCAACGCCACATAAATTGAGATAGGAGGAATAACATATATAATGTGATAATTACGTAAAAAGTATTATGAATCATGATAACTAACAAATATTTAAAAACTATACAAAAAATTAGTTGAATATTCAAACTTCATCAGTATAACATAAATAAGTAAGACAAAGTAACATATATTTGGCTCGTATTAGCACGGGTTCTAATGTCTAATTATCATATATTCCTTGATGAAGTCTCTAGAGCTTATCGTCTCTTCAGGGATTACACCCTCTTTTCTATGAAAGGCATTGAGAGAAAAATTATAAAACGAACTAAAAAAGAAAAAAAAGAAAAAATTAAAACAAATTCTTTTAAAAAAAAAATAATAAATAAACTAACTAACTAAAAAGAAAAAGTAACAAATCAATTAAAATGGACGAGGTGTATTAGCATTATAATTTTAGTATTATTAATTCCTCAATTATTAATGTGTGCGTAATACGCTTTTGAACCAACCAACCTCTCATGGGATTAAAAGGTTGAACAACTATGGACAGACTAGAGGATTCCAAAAGCAAGCAATCGCGACTCCACAAGACCTCTCTACCAAACTCAACAGATAACTTGTCCAGAATCCCATAAATCCACTGATACTTTTCAAAAATCTTCCCGCCAGCCAACTGACTGTTAGCTTCTTCGACAATCAACTGAAGATTGATGATTTGAATCCATGGCTACTCAAAGGAATAACCGAAACTCCTCTAAATCCATGGCTGATCAAAGGAATAACCCAAACACCTGTATATCCATGTCTGATCAAAGGAATAACCAAAACAACTCTAAATCTATGAACAAGAAGAGACAACCATTTGCCGACATCTCCAATTTCAATCTTATACCCACTTCCACTCTCCGCAAGCTTTGTTCCTTCTCCTCTCCCTCTACTTCGAAACCCCAAAATGTTATTCCAAAGCCCCCAATTTCTGATTCCAATTCTTCAAAACACAAGGAGGCAAACTCTGAAACAAGCGTCGCTTCTTCTGATGTCAATTCTGTTCAAAACCCTAATCCCCTTCTACCTGGGAAGTCGTCCACAACCCCTGGTATGATTTTCTTCCCCTCTTCTATATCTCTGTATGTATATAATTGCTTATTCCAGTTTATTTGCATTTTGCTTTCTGGGTTTTGTCATTTAGGTTTATTTTACCCTCTTTGATATTTGGGAGTAAATATATTGCTTACAAGCAGCTACTGAACATGATCTTCTTGACTCTTGTTTTCGTGGGCTTATGTTTTTATTAGGATTATAATGGATAGTGTTAAATTATTATCTGGAATGATGAAATTGATTATGGAAAAGAAATTGATTTTTTGTAGGTTTTTAGCTCCTTTTCTTTTTGAGTTACCACAGCTCAATGATAATATCTTAAGGGATAGCTAATTCCGTCATTTTGGGAAATCTACAGTGAGGATTCCGAAAGCCAAAAGTTACGAACCAAATTATTAACTTTAGTTGCAATAGTTGTCTTAAATCCAACCAAACTTGTGAAACACAAATTTCAGCAATCGTTTCTTAAAAAATTTACTATTGTGAGCCTTCTAAAGTTTTTAGTTTAAAGTAATCATAATAACTTATAACTGTGCGCATGTGAAGATTCATATAGTCAGTCCGAAGTCTAGTTAAAGGAGGAGATTGTGTTAGATTAAACGCAAGTGTAATAATGGTAATAGTGTGATGTGTAAAGGAAGCTTTATATATTCGAAATATGATATGAAGATGCCGACCCCTAGAAAATTGAGTTCTATGTTGGAAAGCAAATTGCAAATGCGTTCCTGCCATTCGAACAGAAGCAATCTACGTAATAATTAACATTGATTTGTTTGGTTCCTCATTTTCTGTTTAAGCTTGGCTTCTCATTTGGTGATGTGAAAATTATCTCACTCCAGTATTGAAATGCTAAATTCAGGGAATTGTGCTACTATGCTGTTGTTTTGCTGACCTTTCAATGCCTATTTGTTGGCATGCCTACGGAAAACCTGTCTAATTTGTCTCTTGTTTATTACTCAAGCTGGCAGGGGTAATGAAGCTGTACTGTATAATCGAAGGCACTCTACAAAGAAGTCCAATTTAGAAGCTACTGCTCTGCCCTTCACTTCCAGTCATGAAAACAAAAAAGACAAAAGGAAGGAGATTGATGTGCCTTGCCTTTCCCTGCCTCCTCCTACAGTTATGAAGGATAAAGGGAAAGCAATTGCTGAGCCTTTCAGTAGCTTATCTCCTGAGACTAGGCAAGATAAGGGGAAAAGAGCAGTTGTTCTGTCTACCCCAGTTTCAGGAAATAAAGCTGTAGTTAACAATCGAAGGCAGACTGCAAAGAGGTCTAATTTAGAAGCTACTGCTCTGCCATTCACTTCCAGTGATGAAAACAAAAAGGACAAAAGGAAGGAGATTGAGGAGCCTTTCCTTTCCCTGCCTCCTCCTACAGTTATGAAGGATAAAGGGAAAGCAATTGCTGAGCCTTTCAGTAGCTTATCTCCTGAGACTAGGCAAGATAAGGGTAAAAGAGCAGTTGTTCTGTCTACCCCAGTTTCAGGAAATAAGAAGACGAAAGGTATTCATGAGCCTTTCATGTCTTCATCTCCTCAGAAGGTAAAATCCAAAGCTCAGGCAATTTCTCATGAGCACTTTCTTTCAGATGAAAAAGCAGCTGAAGAAACATTTGGTGTATCGTCTGGAAGTTGCTCATCTTTAAAGAAAACAAGGGGAAAAGGGATGGTAGATGCTTCAGTTTTTAGTTGCCCCACCTTGCCAAAGAAGAGAACGAATAGGTGTCTCTCTCTCTTTCATTGCTTTTTTATTCATGTCTTCTTCTACATGCATGTAATCTTGGGAGCGGTTTTTTCCCTTTTTCTATAATATCAGTTTTTTTTCCTTTTTTCTGAGGCTAGTCACATGAGATATGAAGCTTGTTGTGATGGTGTAATCTGCTGATATCCTGTTCCAAATATAGTTTTTTAGTTTATGTGAACTTTTCATGCTCCTAACATGGAGCATGCAAGCTTGGTCAATTAGTTGTACCTCTAGTTTTAACCCTGAAAAATTGTCACTGGCACGTCTTCATGACTGTCTATCCTTTTTCCAGCTCGGGTCTGGCTGAAAATTTCTGTCTTGGCAATGCATTCAACCTAATATTTATTTCTTTATTGGCCTGAAGTAACATAATCTTTAATAAATTGGGCATGTCAAAGGCTCCACAGGTGCTTAATATGTAAGATAGTTCTGCAGTATGCACATTGGCAACAACCTCCTCTAGCCCTCTTTTCTTTCCTGCGGCATATCTAAAATTGGGGCGTTTATGTTTAGCGTGGAAAAAGACATTATAAATGTGAACGTGACAGCCTAAATAGTCAATGCTGATGCTCGCTTGATTCTTCTTTCTTCTATGTAGGACTGAATTCAGTGGAGTTGGTGATATTAAACCGTCTGGATCATGGACGGATCCTACTGGAAAGCGAAAGAAGGTTTGTCAACAATCATCTCTTTTTCTACTGATCACTAATGACAAGTATCTTCCACTGGCCTCCTTAGACATCCTTCTCATTGCTGTTAAGATCTCAAGGACATTCACTGATAATGCGTATTGACCCTGTTTATGTTATGTTTGTAGGTTCAGTTTTAGAGCTACCGGAGATAATATGCTAAGTTTAGTTTCACTCATATCTTTGCACATTTAGCTCGTGAAAGATATTTGTTGGTCACATGTGAGAGATTCATTATGGGTTTAGTTGACATTCTGAAACATTTCTTTCTAAGAGGTCCCAGTAGCAAGCTTAAGCTTACATGTCCTACCCCCTGACCTAATTTTCCTTCACCAACCATGTAAACCTAATATTAGGGGAACATGTACTAAAATATGACTCAGCGAGATAACTAAAACTCTGTGGTTGATGTTTAAATCTAGTAGTAATTTTTCTAATATTGCTAATAGCTGCTTGTAGAATGAATGCTGTGTAATCACTCTTTTATCATAATCTATCATTTTGGTGGCTAATAACCAAAATGTTTTTGCAGAGGAGGTGCACACGGCAGAAACCTGCTGTTGAAGAGTCCTTGCCACAAGATTTTGTCAACTACTGGCGAGAGCATTTTAAAGAGATCGATGAGTTTGAATTGCCAGAAGAGGAAGCATCATATAGTGATTTGGAATAGAAAGGAGAGGAATAGTGCTTCGCAGGAAGCAAATCTAGTCTGACCAACTGAGCCCCTGTGTATAGTAATGTCCATATGCTTCATAAACGTTCTGATGTAGCTGACTAACATGGTTATCAATGACAACTTTTTATAGTTGTTGTAACTTTTATGTGCATTTCTTGTCTGAAGAAGGGTAAAAAGCTCTTTTCCGCTGAATAATTATCACTCTCACGACACACGAACTCACATTTGGAAAGCCATGAAAATGGTGCATTTCTTTGATCAAACTAGATGTAGTTGTAGGAGGTCATAGCTTTATGCTCTTTTTTGTCATGAGAATCATATACCTTTTTATTGCTCGAGCAAGGGAATTCATTTTTCAAAAGGAAAACTGGAAAAAATCATTAATATACATTCAACAGCTACACACACAATTTGTTCCAGGTGTTTGTTTTGCCAGATTTCGGCCAAAAGCATCCTTCAATTACACTTGGGATTGAAGATTTGGGCATGTAAGTTTGAGGACAGAGCAGTACTCATTCATCTGTTTGCAGCTATTCTTTTCGACAGCAACATACTAATTGAGGCATTCCTTGCTTCTCAATCTCTTTTTGGTTATTCTTCTTCTTCTGGATCTAGCTAGTGGTAGACACAGTAGCTGGTTGTGGCCATGGTAGGAATTCGTGATTTGGGATTATTGATGTCCATGAATTATGATCTCATATAGCTGCTGGAAACTTCGATCATGGAGCCTTTGTTGAAGAAATTGAATTGGAGTTTCCAACTTGAGAATACGATTCATAATCTTCTACAACTTATTACATTTTGATTCTTATGAAATTTATAGAAGTCATTATTGTTCTCATCTTCTAGTTCATCACCTTGCAAATTATAATCAGTGTATAGTAAAAAACCCAATTTGGGGATGTAAGGATCGACAAGTCATGTGAATAGCATCTAAAGGACCGGAGCCGTTAGTTTTTTGCCGGAGATTAACAGCAGGATGAAAACTGCCAATATTTTTATACTTTTAAGGATACTTTTTGTTAACAAGCATAGTTCAAGGATGTAGTTTAAGTTGTGACTGTAATTGAAGGATGTTTTTGGCCAAAAACTCTTGGTTTTGCTATCTTTGCAACGTGGATGGCAATTTACATGCATGTGTTAATGTGGATCAATAAATATTGGAGTTAGGGGTGGACGTTTGGTTCTTCGATTTAGTTTTTAGTTTTTGATTTTGAGAAAGTGTGATCCGAACACCAATCTAAACTAAATTAATTCAGTTTGATTCAATGTTTTTAAAATGATTTTTGTGATGCAAATGAGAAATAAAATGAGCACCAAATTATCAAAGTATAAGACCAAACTAATTATTTTTCCAAAAATAAAAAACAAAAACCAGTTTCCAGCCTAATTACTAATATTTGAGCTATATGTAAAGGTCACAAAGGCTATGAATCAGAGTGGAAATGAAGAAGTGTATGGTATTTTTTATTTTATTTTTGGCTATTCATTTTTTATGCTTTCTGTATCTAATCACTTTTTTAGATATTAAATTTGACTGAGCATTTATGCTGAAGTCCATTGATTAAGCTAATTAAAATATGCTTGAAACTCAATTTTTAAAAATTATATATTTTTGTGACTTATCTAAGTTTGATTCAGTTATTTTTTTTAATTTTATTTTTGTACATCACATATATTTTAGGTTATTTTATCTAACTTTTATTTGGGAGAAAGGACAAAATCAACCATTTTTGGTCCCATGATGTCTTTAACGATAGATAATTGAATGTATAAATATGAAATTATAGAAAATAAATAAAGAGTAGAAATCTTAAGTAGTTTAGGATTTGTTATGTGTCAATACTCAAATACTATTAAATACCAAAGGCAACTCAACAAAACAAATTAGTAAGTATTTAAGTTATACTATATTGTCCTAATCCACACATGCAGTGTGTTAATTCAGGAAGTCATTGAAGGGTAGGAAAGAAAACTTGAAGAAGATATTTTGTGGAATGAATTCAATTGTTTCATTCAGCTTAACAGAGCCTTATTTATACATTAACTAAGCAACATCTATACTAACAAACTAGCTAATTGTAACAACTGGAATGCCAGGTGGATCAGTTAAATTAGCACTAATCAATTCAACTAACTAACTAACAACATGATTAACTACTTTACTAATTGATCTAACAAGTCTAACTAGCAACTCAATACTCCCCCTCAAGCTAGAGGGCCAAGGATGTTAAACACTCCAAATTTGCCAAGTAGATATGTGTGTTGAATCATGGTACGCACCTTGGTTAGCAAATCAATATGTTGTTCCTTCGTATTCACATAGACAACCTTGATAGTGCCTTTCTTGATTTTGTGTCTAACAAAATGACAATCAATCTAAAAAAGAATAAATAAATAAAAAACAATCAATCTCAATATGCTTGATCCTCTCTTGAAAGATTGGATTCTCAACAATTTGGATTGCAGACTTGCTATCATTGAAAACAGTAATTGGTGCGCCAATGTGTACATTCAACTCCCAAAAAATAACCCCTTCAACCAAGTCAACTCTGCCATAGCTACAGCAAGGTGTCTATATTCAACTTCTGTTGAACTTCTAAATACAGTTTGTTGTTTCTTTGACTTCCAAGAAATTAGAGAGTCCCCAAACTTGACTACAAAATCAGTAACTAACCTTCTGGTGTTGGACAAGCAGTCCAATCAAAGTCGCACCGACAAGTAAGCTGCTGAGTATATCTAGACTGTAATAATATACCTTATCCTAGTGAATTCTCTAGGTACCTGACAGTCCTTAATGCAATCTCCCAATGAGACTTCTTTGGCATTTGCATAAATTGGCTTTAAGGTCTGTACTGAGAAGCTAATATCAGTTCTTGTTATGGTCAGATAAAATAGCTTCCCAATCAACTTTTGATATGCACTGACATCATAAGTCTGATAGGAGGTTGGGGTAGGTGTATGTTAAAGAAAATGAAAAATTGGAAAAAAATTTCAAAAATAAACTTTTAAAATTTTTTTTGGGGGTGAGTGTAAGTTTTGGGTCATGGGTCGCCTATGTGGACCGACCCGATCCGATCCTTTCTATTTAATGGATAAGATAAGTTTTTGAGAAGAAGGGGGAGCAGTTAGGAAGTTGTAACTGCTCCAACTTCTCCTTTTAAAAGGAAACTTCTTCTTTTCAGAACGTAAGTGACAAAAAACGTGAGAACGTGAAAAGAGGAACGTGAAAAAGTGCAACGTGCAAGTGAAAAGAAAAGCACAGAGAAAATAAAATGTTGTCCTCTTGCCAATATTCAATTGACACACTCACAGTCATTTAGTTTGTGAACAAGAACATCTTTGTTTCCTTTTGATTCAAAGAGAGATTTGGAGCAATTTGTTTCGACAGCAAAATCAACATCAACTATTTCCACTGCAAATTATAAGGTACACATCTTGTTGTTGTTTTGCCTTTAAAAATCTTTCAATGGTATCAGAGTATAGTTAATTGATCTCATTATTTGATGCTTCCATGTGAATTCATTGTGTTGTTAAAAAGATATAAACTGTGACTATTTTTTCTTGAAAATCGGTGAAATTTTTTTTGGAAGAAGTTAGGGTTCTTTAAAAAGCCTTTTAAATGTGGATTAGTTATACTGTAAATAGGATTCCGTGTACTATAATGATTCTGACTCATATTGTAGATATGATTCTTTATCCTACAATGAAAGAGATTCTGTCGTTTTTGTTTAAGAAAATCTACTGTTGTTTTCTGTATTTTTGGTTTTGCAAGTTCAAAAAATTTGTCATGAAACTTAAAATTCCGTAATCGACTCATTCATAGCAATCTGTAAATATATTATAATAGAAAAATGAATTTAAAACGAGTGAGATATGATTTTTTGAAAGTTGGCTATTTTAGACTATTTTTTCTGGATAAACTGCTTCTGTTGGTTGCCATTAGGAAATTGTTTGAACAATATTTTAGTTTAAAACTTAATTTTTCATGATCTACTCGATCATAACTTTTCGTAAATATATTATAATAATAAAACGAATTTAAAACGAGTGAGGTATGATTTTTTGAAGTTGGGCTGAACAAACGTTTTTTTCAAGGATTTTTTTGGGAGAAAGTTTTTGTTTCCTTTTAGGATTATTCTTTTGGAAAAGGAATTTGTGTCCTTTAGGATTATATTATGGTTTTCAAATATTGGTATTGATAATTCGTTTAGTCCTTATGTTTCTTAACATGTTTTTGTCTTCTACAAATGAAAGTGACATATACATTGAATGATTCAACCATTCTAATTGTTTCCTTGTTTCTATTTCAGACATGGCTAAACAGAAACAAACTCGAATTACTCGAAGTGAAAGTTCTCGAAGTCAAACAGAAGGACAATGTAGAAGAGCATGTCGCCATAGGACATGTTTCCGAGGGCGTGAAATTATACAGATTGGTGTCCCAAGGGCGACACATAATATGTTAAGGAATCAAAGGACTATTTTTTGAATGAAAAGAGATAAAGATCTTAAGGAGTTTATGTTTTTGAAGATGGATCCTCTTGACTCGTTACTAGACTTCATCAAATCCTTTATGAAGAAATTTGATGAGATTAATAAAAATTTCATTCAAGTTGAGGAATGGGTTGCTTGCGACGTTTTGTATCATTCCATACCAGAATACTGGAAGAATGAACTGATTAAAGCTTGTTTCGACATTGGGCATAATGAACCATTATGGAAGTATGCTGTGAAAATAGGAGTTAAGTGGGTAAAACTTCACAACATAAACATAGTTTAGTATTTTTTTTTCTTTACAAACTATGTACTGAACATCTTTGATTATGCTTTAATATGAATATTTGAGTTTTATCCTTTTTCCTGGATTAGTGGATTGTTATTCTATTGTGCATTATCACATGGTGTTTGATTATTAGACATGTAAATCTTTGTAATTATGGTCTAAAATATATTAATATACACATTAAGAAATTAGTTTTGAATTTTGGTTAAATATTTAGTTCATAGATGATGATTGGATACTTAGTGTTTTTTCGATTTTACATTAAATATGAAACCTTTATGAGAACTGATTTTCTTGAATGTGTATGTCACATACAAAATTGATTAAAATTTTTTTTCATGCCTAATTACCTCTCAAATACAGTCATGGCATCAAAAAGTATCACTACTGACTTAAACAAAGGTGAAAAATTGAACGGTGACAAATAAGACATCTTGAATTGTAAAATATGGTATGTACTTGAAGAGAAAAATGCACTCGAAGGTATAAATCATATTTTAAATCAACCAGAAGAGGAAAACACTGCACAACACAGAAGAGACCTTGAAGCTTATAAAGCTTGGAAAAAGGCTAATTCCGCTGCACGTGGAATAATAGTTAGTTCTGTGGTTGATGACCTCATACATGAATGTGAGGAATTTTCTACTGCTCATGCTATGTGGACACATATGTGAGGAACATATGGGGGTACATCTGTAACCCGCCTCCGACAGTTGACTATCAAATTTGAGACTTACAAGAAGAGTCCTGATCAATATGTCAAACAACACCTTAGGGTGATGTCAAACATGATAGCCCAACTCAAGAGTGCTGGCCATGTTCTTTTGGATGAACAACAAATTCAAGCAGTGATCCGGTCTCTTCCCAATAATTGAGAACATTTGAAGGTTAACTTGACCCATAATGATAATATCAAAACTTTTTCTGATGTTGCTCGCCATGTGGAACTTGAGGTTGAGCGGCTTGGTGTTGCTAAAGTTGTTTCTAATGCCTTTGTGGTAGAGTCAAGTAACATAAAGTCTTCAGGCTTCAAGCGCAAGAAGAATTAGAAAAGAAATGGAAAAGACAAAGAGATCGAAGACAAACCCTCTAAGAAAAAGAAGAAGCCTAATTCCAAGAAAGGACAACAGTTCTTCAAGAAGAGAGACAAGAACAAAATAAAATGCTATAATTGCTCGTGAATGTATCGAGTCGAAAAATGTAGCATTTTCAAACGCATCTCTAATTGCTACATATGTTTCTAGCACTTCCTTATTAACTGAATCTTATCCTATGTGGATTGTAGACTCAGGATGACCACGTGAGTCGAGATCGAGAAGCATTTGTGGAGTTTCATCTAAATCAAGGTGGATCTACGTAGGAAATAATGTGAAACTGAAAGTCGAAGGAATACACTTGCAAAGTGGACTTGCATGGCAGTGGCGGACCTAGGATTTTGTTCAAGTGGGTTCAAGTTACAAAAAACCATGACGAAAGTCGATAATAACAATTATCGATTTTTAAAATTTTTTATTATATACTTAAAAAGATTTTTTAGGTGATACTCCTAACAAAAATATATTCTATTAAATTTTTATCTACTTACAAAAAAAATTTCCACATATTTTTTATTTAACATGCTACTTATTACTATTATGTGTAAAATTAAACTAGAGCAATTTTAAAAAACCATAAATAAATAAATAACTTAAATTTAGTAAAAGAATAAATAAATAAATAAAAATGCACTAACCTAACTTTCGTATATACCAAGTAAAAGGGGAAACAAATACACAATTTTGTGTATTACTAAAAATTTAAACTCAAAAGGGAATTGAATTAATAAATTTATCAACTATAAATTTATAGCCTACATAAAATATTAAAAATTTAAATCAATTTCAAATACAAACATAAAAAGAAAATTGAACTAATAAATTTAGAATATTACTATTGTTATTTTCCATAAAATAGGACTCTAGAACTATAATGGTCTATATTTATTAGTTAATTTTAAAAAGGAAAAATACTTGGACCCACCACTTGAGACTTGAAAATACAAAAAAGAACAAAATTTATGTCTTCACTGAGAGTCGAACTCGGGTACTTAGGGCGGATTCAAACCCCATACACCAGTGAACCACACCTTTACTTTGTGTAAAGTGGGTTCATTTTATTTAGATATACAATTTCGTAAATAATTTATATACGTATAATGCAAAAAATTTTGACGAAGTGGGTTCAGTTGAACCCACTTGCACCAATGTAGGTCCGCCCCTGTTGCATGGTGGCCGTTCTTTGATGTTGCATGACGTCCTATATACTCCAGAGATTCGACGAAACTTAGTATTTGTGTTTGTTCTTTTAGACGTTGGTTTTGCTTTATTTTTTAGTCGTAATGGTGTTAGAATAACTCTAGATAATGTTTTATATGGTTTTGGACTCTGTTATGACCGTTTTATCGTTTTAGATTGTAATCCTTTTACTTATTACTATTATGTTGACCGTTGTGTAATGCATGCTATTCAAATAACAATGATATTGATGTTATTACATGGCATGCAAGATTAGGTCATATAGGGCAAGATCGAATGAATAGGTTGGCAAAATAAGGATATTTATGTTCTTTTACAAAAATTGATATGCCAACTTGTGAAAATTGTCTTGCTGGAAAGATTACGCGTAAACCATTTGGGAAAGCTAAGAGAGCTGAGTTCCCACTTCAATTAATTCATTCTGATATTTCTGGTCCAATGAATGTGAGGGCAAGGTCTGGTGCTATATACTTCATTACATTTATTGATGATTTCACGCGTTTTGGTTATGTCTGTTTGATCTCTCATTAATCTGAAGCACTTGAGTGCTTTAGAAAATATACGAATGAAGTTGAGAATCAATTAGATAAAAGCATAAAGACTTTAAGAACCGGTAGAGGGCGTGAATATTTGTCAAAACAATTTGAAGAATTGTGTATTGAAAAGGGTATTATCAGATAGTTAACTACTCCTTATACAACTCAACAAAATAGTGTAGCTGAAAGAAGGAATAAAACATTATTGGACATGACTAGGTCAATGATGGCACAAACAAATTTGTCTATCTGGGAGATGCACTATTGACTACGGTCTACATATTGAATAAAGTGCCTTCTGAATAATTATCTTCGACTCCTTATGAACTTTGGACCGGTCATAAAATAAACCTAAACGATCTACGACTTTGGAGTTGTGCTTCATATATTAAAGATCATTTTGATGAGTTTGGTAAACTAAGTCCGAAAGGAAAGAAATGTATCTTTATAAGATACTCAGAACACTCCAAAGGGTATGTGTTTGTTGATGAATTGGAGGATGAAAGTATTATTGAAATTGTATCACGAGTTGTTAGATTTTTGGAAAAAGACTTTCCCAAAAAGGATGAAATAGATGAAGGTTAGCCTCTCTATGAAATGTTGAATTCAGAAGATCAGATAATGTCGTCAGGCATACTTGATAACTCAATGAATCAAGAAAAGATTATTGATCCAAGTGGGAGTTATAAATCCCAAAATTCTATAGAGGAATCTGAACTTCAATTACGTAAGAGTACAAGAAAAGTAATACATAAACGATCCTATGAGATTGTGGATTATGGTTTCTTGGTATCTCCTACAGAATTGGATGAACCTGATTCTATAACTGAGTCCTTATCGAGCCCTAAAAGGGGTGAATGGTTAAAATCGATGAAAGAAGAATTAGAGTCCATGAGAACCAACAAAGTCTGGGATCTAGTTCACCTCCTAAGGAACGTAAAGTTATTGGAATTAAATGGATTCTTAAAGTTAAACACAAATCGGATGGGTCAATAGAAAGACGTAAAGCACGATTGATGAAAAAATGTTTTATTAAAGAAGTTGGAATATACTACAAGGAAACTTTTTCACCAGTTCTGAAGCTTACCTCCATACGATTATGTCTAGAATTACACCAAATGGACGTGAAGACCGCTTTTCTCAATGGAGAATTAAACGAGAAAATCTACATGGAACAACTAGTAGGTTTCGTTGTTAAAGTACAAGAAAAGAAAGTTGGTAGATTGAAAAGATCAATTTATGGCCTAAAGCAATCTTCAAGATAGTGGTACCTGAGATTCATAAGGAGGTGATGTCATTTAATTTCATCATAATCGATGAAAACCATTGCATCTATGTGAAAAAGTCCAATGAAAAATTTGTAATTCTTTCTCTTTACGTAGATGATATTTTATTAGCTGGAAATAGTTTGGAGTATGTAAAAACTATCAAGTCATGGCTTTCAAAATCATTTGATGTGAAAGATATGGGTGAAGCAGACTATATATTTGGTGTTAAGATCCAAAGAGACCGTTCCAATTTTTTTTTGAGTTTATCTCAAGAAACTTACATAAAGAAAATATTGAAAAGCTTTCGAATGAATAGTTGCAAATCCATGGATACTCCTGTAGCGAGGGGTGAAACCATAAGCCTTGAAATGTGTCCAAAGACTAAAAAAAAAAAGGAAGACATGTCCCGAGTTCCGTATTCTGTCGGGAGTTTGATGTATGCTATGATGTGTACTCGTCCTTGTTATGTCATAAGTCTGGTTAGCAGGTATCAATCCAATCTTGGAAGAGATCATTGGAAAGTAATAAAGAGAGGAACTGTAGATCATTCACTATGGTATAGTGGATCTGATTTATTCATTAAAGGTTATAATGTTGATTGGGCTGATGACCGAAATGATAGAAAATCAACATTTGGTTATGCTTTCTTACTAAATGGTGGTGCTATTTCATGGAAAAGTAAGAAGCAAACTTGCACAACTCTTTCAACCATGGAATCTGAATTCGTGGCTTGTACATCTGCAGTACAAGAAGTTGTTTGGTTAAAGAGATTCTTTGAGCATTTGAGTACTGCAAAGAATTCTAAGGATCCCATGATTCTATATTGTGATGGTCAATCGGCTATCGCATACACGAAGGATCCTAAGTATCACAGTAAGACCAAACACATTGACATCAAGTATAGCTTTGTGAGAGACATAGTGGTAAGTGGAGAAATAGCTTTGCAATACATTCTTACACGTGAAATGATAGCTGACCTTTTCACAAAGTCAATATCTAGAGACTTGTTTTAAAAACATGTTAAGGCTCTAGGCTTGTGTAGGATTTGATGATATTTCAGTATTGTAAAATAACTTGGTTGTTATAATATTCTCTTCTATACAATACTATTGAATTTATGTTCATGTATAGTATGTATGTGATATTTTGTAAGAAATAAAATGTGTCGAACAAGTCACAAGATTGGCTCTCTCACACGAGCAATCGCCTCTTACATCGAGGAACGCGAAGAGATGAGTTACACCACCATATTATGGCTTGTTTTATGAACCAGACAAGTGTTTCTTTAAGAAAATGAGCTTAAGGATCACTGAAGAGAGAAACTATGGTTAAACATCTGGAGGTATTTAGACCAAGGTTTGTACGATGTTGGATAATCAAAAGAATGAGACACATACACCACTATAAGGTGAAAACATCGTAGTACATGTTTCATACCACGTGTGTCAAGTGATCAATGGGTCAATGAAAGAATAGTCCCTACTTCTTCATTGTGTGAGACCCCAAAAAGTTAAAATGACTTTTCAACGAAATACTCTTTGACCTTTTGTTGTTTCTTGAAGTTTCAATCAATGTTGCTGCTTTAGCATCTTACTAATAGCCATGAATGATTTGGCAATGTAGTGCATGTCTAGAAAAGCAGTTGAGTTGGAACAAATAGATTCGAGTAGAAAGGAAAGACGATTAATTGAATAAAAACTTGTATACACAAGTCGGCTATTGCACTAACCATATTGGTATTGAGTGTAATTGTGTGTGTAAAGTTAAACATGAACTCGAGTTAACCTCTTTAAGAGGATGAGGGATCAAATAAGTAACTATTGAAGTAGTGAATAAAGTCTGGGGTATTATGAGTAATAGTGCCCTTAAAATAGTAGTGAATTCTTTCCTCATGTGATTGGATTTCTATGTAGGGCTTGTAAAACCTTAAAGGTAAGCTCTTGATGCTCACAGGTCGCACGAACTATTTATCGTATGAATTGTGTGTCTGATTGATATTGTGTTGGTTTGGGTCTTGTCCACTATGTGCGAAGTGGGAGATGTAAGTTTTGGATCTTGGGTCGCGCATGTAGACCGATTCGAATCGATCTTTTTTATTTAATGCATAAGAACAGTTTTTGAGAAGAAGGGAGAACAGTTAGGAAGTTGTAACTGCTTCAACTTCTCCTTTTAAAAGGAGACCTCTTCTTTTCAGAACGTAAGTGGCAAAAAACGTGAAAAGAGGAACGTGAAAAAGTGCAAACGTGCAAGTGAAAAGAAAAGCACAGAGAAAAACAAAACATTGTCCTCTTTCTAATATTCAATTGACACACTCATAAACATTTAGTTTGTGAACAAGAACATCTTTGTTTCCTTTTAATTCAAAGAGAGATTTTGAGCAATTTATTTCGACAGCAAAATCAACATCAACTATTTCCGCTGCAAATTATAATGTACACATCTTGTTGTTGTTTTGCGTTTAAAAATCCTTCAGTGGGGGTAGGGATAATCAGAGGTTGGGTGAGGTAAAAAAAATTTAAAATTTGAACTATTTTTCAAAAATAAAAATTTAAGTTGTTAATTTTTTTTGGTTTGGGGGTAGGAGGCTGGTTTAGGAACAAAATAAATTGATTTTTTCAAAAAACGAAATTTTTAAAATTTTAATTTTTTTTTAATAGAGAGGGTCGAGGTACGGGGTGGGGTAAGAAAAGAGATTGTAATTTGAAGTTGGAGGAGAGTTTTGGAAAATGTTTTCCTTAATTTTTGAAGGGAAGTCATTTTCCTTAAATTTGAGGAAAATGAGTTGATTTGGAAAATATTTCCCAAAACATTTAACCAACCAAACATGAGAAAATTTGAAAACATTTTCCGACCTTCATACCAACACACCCTTAAGGCTTTTGTCAGTTTGATGTTCCACTGGCTTGAAGTTTATTTCAAGCCATACCATACCATGACTTCAGTAACTTACACACTTGTCTCCCCTACCTTCGAAACCCTCCTGACATTTCCATGTACACCTCACCTTTAAGGAAGACATTATATATATCAATCTAAAATAGGTTCCATCCTCTCGAAGTAGCCAAAGCATAACATATCTCACTGTTATCATTTTTTCTATTGGAGAGAAAGTATCATGGTAATCTAGGCCTTCTCTTTAACTATAACCCTTGGCTACAAATTTTTGCCTTAAATCTTTCGACCTCACCACTTGCATTGTACTTCATTTTGTAAATCCATTTGGATGCCACTGTGTTCTTTCCTGCTGGCAGTGGTACTACTTCCCAAATTTTGTTTTCCTTGAGGGCTTGCATCTTCTGCTTAATGGCATCTATCTACCTTGAATCTTTGGTAGCCTGCTAGAATCTTTGTGGTTCCACTATCTTGAAAATTGGATACTTATGAGATGTTTTCTCATATGAGATGCACTGTGCCATAGGATATAAACTATTTCTTCCTTTATTCTGGATAGCATAGCCCTTCATCCATATGGTTCCTTCCTTCACTTGTGATGTATGGTGGTGGTGTTGAAGTCTCATCTAGTTGTGCCAATGTATGTCTGGATGGAATATTTAATTTTGCAAACTCAGTATCATGTGCATTATGAGCCACTAGATTATGAGTAACTATAGTGTCACCATTTTGTGTGTTATCAGCCACAAGGTTTTGAGAAACTATAGTATCTTGACTAGTATTTTGATTTTCTGGGATTGAAACTCCACCAGACTCACTATACTCATTACTTACAACATCTGTGACATGAGAGGCTTCCTCAGAGTCGTCAAGTTCCACACCTCCATGACCATTTGAGACATTCATCAATGAGGAAAATTGCACTACATCTTGCTTCATGTGCATGTGGTGGTCTTCTAGTGGGACTTCATATATATTCTCTCTGAATTGAATATCCCCACTAACAAAGAAAAGTTAAGTTGTGAGATCTAATAGAAAATATCATTTTTGTGTCTCAGAGTACCCCATCAAGACGGCTTCCCTGGCTCTTTCAGCAAAGTTATTTTGCTTGATTAAATTTGTAGCATAGCTTAAACAGCCAAACACTCTTAGATGATTAATATGGATTCTCCTCTTATACAGAATTTCATAAGTTGTGTATCCTTGTAACACACTAGATGGAAGCCTATTAATGAGATAAACTACAGCCTTCACACATAGATCCAGTACCTAGTGGAATATCTGCTTGAAATCTCAAAGCCCTGGCTGTGTCCATAATGTGTCTGTGCTCTCTTTCAACCCTTCATTTTTGTTGTGGTGTATGGACACAATTACTTTGGTACACAATTCCATGTTGATTCAGCTAATCATTGCATTGAGTGTTGAAGAATTTAGTTCCATTATCTAATTTCAGAACTGTAACACCTGGAACAAATTGATTTCTTACCATGGACATGAAATTTGTTAATACTACTATGACCTCAGACGTTAACTGCAATAAGGACACCTAAGTAAATCTAGTGTGATCATCAACAATTGTCAGAAAATAGGATTTCTTATCAAGTGTTGTAGTTTTATAAGGCCCCAATAGGTCCAAATGTACAAGCTAAAATGGAAAATTACTCCTTGAATTACTAGTTGGAAACTTCAACCTAGTTTGTTTAGCCTTTGGACATACCAAATAATTTTCATGTGCATAACTACTACATTTGCCTTTTAATACAGCTATATCTACTTCTTTCATGACTGACAAGGAAAGGATGTCCAAGTCTCATATGCCATAGGTTGTAATTCCCTGAAGTATCATCCACAACCGTTGCTTTCTTTATTCCTGCAGAGAACTGTTTTATATGTTTCTCCTTTATTGTCGCATGATTCTGTTTATTGGCTCTTCCTGACCTGGAAATGTGTAGTCCACATTGTTCCTTACCAATTCCCCTCACCTTGCCACTGAATGAATCCTGAAACACACAAAAATCAGGGAAAAAAGAAACAAAACAAGATAGTTCCATGCTTAATCTTGAGACTGGCAACAGATGAAATCTAAAGTCAGGCACAAATAACACATTCTTCAGAATAAACTCATCAAACATGTGAGCATCTCCTATGTGTGTGATGTCTACTTTATCTCCTTTGGGCAAGTGTATTGTGTCACTTCTGGACCTTCCTACTTCCTCATACCTTAACAGATTTTCTAGACTAGCTGACAAATAGTTTCTGTCCCATTCATACTACTGTTGGCTTATGTGCTATGTCTAGCGGCTGGTGAATCCTACCCAGTATCAGAATTGATGTGATGAGTAGCAACCGAGTCAACTATCCATTCACTATGTGGAAGGTTTGAATGAAAGCATGTAATGGTACCTGATGGATTTGTTGCATGCTGTCCATCTATAATATCCTTGCTCAACATGTGCAAGTTTCAGTGAAGTATTGGCCCTTTGCTTCAGTGATGTGACTATCATGAATGTGTGTTCAAGAAGTCGTGCCAACACCATATATATTGTTCACATTCGCAAAAGGTTGATTACCATACTGTCCATTGGTGAAAGGTTGAAGTTGAGGTGATTGGTTATAACATCCCTTGATGTTGTGATTTTCAGTTCCTCCTCTAGAGTTAAATTTTCCTTTAGATTTGAAATCATCAGGATAGCCAATGATCTTCCAGCATTGCTCCTTTGAATGTCCCCTCACATGGCAGTGGTCACACCTCAGAAAAGGCTTCTTTTCTCTGTATCTTTGATCTCTACTAGCTTATAGGATAGTAGGATCATTAAACCTATCCTGACTGGTAATTACCTGAGAGCAACTAATTGTTCTTTCACTTTCATCCTTATATATCATAGCATAAGCATGACTTACAGTGGGAGCGACAGGCTTCGTAAAAATTTTCCTTCTAGTTTTATCATATAAATCATTCAAGACATTTAAAAATTGCAGCAACCTTTGACCTTGTAGGTGATCATTATACTCTTTTGACTTAGGGAATTCACATTTAGAAGTCGAAATTATAATGTTATATTCATCCCATAGTCCTTTGAGTTTCGAGTAATAAACAAATACAGAACTCGTACCTTGTGTGTGATTGGTGATTTTTTTGATGCAATCGAAAAACTCTCACTCGATTTATCTTGTTGAATCATTCCTAGAGATCTACCCAGACGACATTAGAACTAGATCCATAGATGATTCCATTCAACAGATGCTTCAAGACTAAATTCATAATCCATGAATGTACTATCTAGGGATGACAATGGGGCGGTGCGGAGCGGATGCGGGGTGGGGCGGGTTTAAGGTTGTACGGGGCAGGGAGGGATGCGGGGCGGGTTGATGTGGGTTTTTTAAAAACTAATGCGGGGCGGGTTGCGGGTCTATGCGATTTTATGCGGGTTCAAACTTAACTTTAGTTTTTTACATGTTATAAGAGTGATAAAATATTATCTATTCAGATAGTTTCTTTAAAGTTACTTAAATATTCAAGATAGTAAATGAAAATGGTTCAATCAAAACTAATACAATTTCCTACATGCTTCCCAATTGACCTCTAAAAAATAAAATTTTAAGTCATTATCTATTAAATTAATACAACTTAATGAAAAAATGAATTTATTTTTATGAATTTTATTTTTAGTGTCAAACTTAACTAGAAAAGGAAAATATTAAAAAACTTATGGGGGACGGGGTGGGGCGGATTGAAAATGAAAAAAATTGTTATACGGGGCGGAGCACGGTGAGTTGAATTTTTTGCGGGTTAAGCTCAACCCGCCCCGCCCCTGCGCCCGCCCCCGCCCCATTGCCATCCCTAGTACTATCGCATCACATTTCTCCCACGCATCGAATAAATTCTCATGGAATTTCTCCCTCTAGAAAGTTCCATTCATGCAGCCTAATTTTCCTTTTCCAAGGAAAGCAATCCTCATCGATCTGCTCCAGAGGCCGTAATTCTCAGTTCATGCCTACTAAATAGGAATGAGCATGGATCCAGGAGTATCCAATGGCTATAGAAACACCGGGTGTTTATGATTGATCTGTTTTTCAACTTCTCCCATTTCAACTTCGAATTCTGAGAGATTGTGAATGAATAATTTTGCGGAAGCGAATTTACACAACCAATTCAGATATGGATTATGTGCTCTGATACCATGTCATAATCCACACATTTAGACTGTTAATTCAGGAAGTCATTGAAGAGTAGGAAAAAAACTTGAAGAAGAAATTTTGTGGAATGAATTCAATTGTTTAATTTAGCTTAACATAGCCTTATTTATACATGAGCTAAGTAACATCTATACTAACCAACTTACTAATTGTAACAATTGGAATGCCAGCTTGATCAGTTAAATTAACACTAATCAATTCAGCTAACTAACTAACAACATGGTTAACTGATTTACTAACTGATCTAACAAGTCTAAGACCTCATTTGTTTCCATTAAGATCAAAACATCTAAATCTAAATAAGCATCTAAATATTAAGATGTGCATTAAGATCTAGATGTCTAAATTTGAATACACATCTGAATATTAAGATGTGGTCTCGAGATCTTAGCACTAAATGATTATGAGTGTTTCTTTTCAATATCTGAATGTGCATATGGAATTAACTATTATATTGATAAAATATTATAAAATTTTCATTTCAACAAAAAATTACTTTTTGATAAAAAAATATTTTAAATAAATACATTTGATTAAAAAAATTAAATTACTATATGCAAATAAAAATTATTATAACATAAATATTTTTATGAATTTAACATAAACATCTTTTTATAAAAAGATTTATTCAACTAATCAAATCTTTTTCTAATTCAATCGTCAGATATAAGATAATTTAATAATTAACTACAAAATAGTAGGATCAAATTCTAATGTTCAAACATTACAAAACATATCAAATAATGAAAATATAAAACTCTCAAGTATTTTCTCTTCTTTGCATTAGTTATAGTGCAAGTTCCTCAAGCATATTACCCAATCTATAGCTGCCTAATCAGATCTATTTGTTTCATCCAACACTTTTCCGTGTTCTCACACAAGATTTCATCATGCAAATTCCCAATAAAATTATTGGTCTAAAATAAATTTTTAATCGAACACCTCAAGTATGCGAGTTTGATGATCAAAGAGTCTCAAGAAAATTAATGGCCTAAGACCAAATTCTAATAAGAGACCTCAAATATGTATACATAATTATTTATTTTTAATCATGACTAGTATTTTTTACTCAAAAACATCAAGGTATTACCAAAAATATTATTGCAACAAGAGTTCTTGACAAATATCAATACACCCCAAAAATTATTAATATAAAAAATACTTATAAAGATTATGAAAACTTACCAGTTCAAGAGGAAAAAATTGGTGTTTGATTGAAAAAAGAGAGGAAAAAAGTTTATAGCAGTGAGAACAAAGTTGTGCAAAGAGCAAGAGATGCGAGATGTAATTATTTTTTAGCGTATTAAATAAGTCTGAATGTTGTTAAGACTCTCCTACTGATCTGATTCGTTCAAATCTTTTCAGATCCATTAAGAGGCTTTTTTTTTAAAAAAAAGAAAGAAATGAACTTAATGGGCTGAATCTGAATGATTCAGATTCAGACCTAAAATCAAATGCATTTAATGGGCTGAATCTAAATGATTAAGATTCGGACCTCCATTAAATGCAAACAAATGAGGCCTAACTAACATCTCAATTAAGGCTGTTCAAAATCAAACCGAAATCGATAACCCGAATCGAAAAAAAATTATTGATTTATCAATAATGGGTTATTGATTTAGCGGTTTTGATAACGGTTTTGATTTTTTTTGTTATCGGGTTATCGGTTCTTAACGGTTTGAGATTTTTTCTTAACGGATTAACCGATAACCCGATAGTAAATTAAATAATTATATTTTTATCATTTTGTATATAAAGTCCTTGACTTAGAGTTTAGTTTCCTACTTTTATTTTTGGTTGTCTCAAACTCTTGGGTATTTTACAATGTAAAAGTGTTTGCTTTTTAGCAAGATGTTATTTGTGAACTCATGTGCATGGTTCATTTGGTTTGTCACCTTGTTTCTAAGTGATTTTTAATGACATCTTTTTTGTGTTAAATCTTAACGGTTAAACCAATAACCGAATCGATAACGACCAATAACCGATAAATCTATAACCGATAAGTCAATATCTTAATGGTTCTTTAACGATTTAGCATCTCTACAAACCGATAACCAATAAGTCAAACCGATAAACTTCAAAACCGAACCGAACCGACCGATACGCAGCCCTAATCTCAATATATATACACATATATTTTTACTTTCTATTAACGGTTTAAGAAAATAAAATTTCGTTTATTAGACGTTGGAACAAAGAAACAATCAAAACTTTTGTATGAACTTCATTGCATAGACAAAACAAAAAGAAAATAAAGCTACATGTAATGACCCGGTTGGTCATTTTTGGTGTTTTCATGAAAATTACTGTTTTGCCCCTCTTGTTATTGAACCGAGTTGTTTCTTGATTGAGTTTGGGAAGTTGGTTCCAAACTTTGAGTTAAAAGTTTAGATTTTGGCAAGTTTTGGTTTTGGAAAGGCTTAAGTTGCTTAAACGTGGTTTTCAGAGTCTTTTGGAGTTTTGAGTGTCGGAATGAAATTTCGTCAATTTCATTAGTTTCGAAATGTGGAATCTAATCCGTGAGAGTTGTCGATTTCTGATTTTGAGTCTTTTTGAGGATTTGAAGTCCTAAGTTGTGAAATTATGGAATTTTAGCCTTTGGGTTGACTTTGGTCAGCATTCAGAGTTTAGATGCTTGGATCGAAATTTTGAGAGTTTTGTTGGATTTGGGAGATGATTTTAGGCCTAGGAGTGGTCTTGGTTGATTTTTTTGAGGTCTCGAGCTTGTTTTAACCTTTTTAGGAGTTGAGTTAATTTCTTGTGGTTTTCACGGACATCGAGTCAAGGAGACCTCATATTCATGTTTGGAAGGTTCCATTTAGTCCGGAACATCGAGTTTAATTGATCTGCATATTCATGTTTCTGGTGCTGCAGTCTTCGCTTATGTGTAAGCGAAGGACCTGTCGCATAAGTGACCCTCACTGAAGCGAAGAGGGTTTCGCTTTTACGAGGCCCGTGTTTTTAGCGGGGTTCGCTTAAACAAACCCTTGGTTGCTTTTGCGACATCATAGAGTGGTTTATGCCTGCAATTTCAGGGTTTAAACCCCATTTCACCATTTTCGAGCTTGGGAAACCCTTGGAGGTGATTTGTGAAGGTTTTTATTGTGCTAAATCTTTTGGGTAAGCTTCCATAATCCTAAAACTTCAAATTCCTTTGATTATTTATGGGTTTTAACATCAAAATATGAGATTTCGATTGGTGGATGATGAGGTTTTTCAAGAACTCAAGCTCTTAACTAAAATGGTGATTTTGAAGTGGTTTTAATCCCTTTTTTCGAAATTATTTTCTCTAATGAGTTCCTAAAGCCATGAGTAATATTTTCAAATATTATTTTTCGGATTCAACCTCCTTTTTGAAATTGGGGTTTGTGTTTATTGACCCATTTTTCAAGAGAATTGATGTGGGTATAGTGGTTTTTGGTAGATGATTGTGAATACTTGATTATTATAGATTGTGTAGCTTTGGAAGTGACTCGGAAGGGGAAGACTTAACTCTTAGAGTGATCAATTAATTGATTTGAGGCAAGTGATCTCTTAAACTTTGTAATTTGGTTGAATTGTTTATTTCTGTTCATTGACTACGTGTTGGAAAGTAATCGGGAATGAGGTGAAGGATTAATTGTTCCACTTGATTAATGTAAACCAACAAAAAGGGGGGAAATGAAAAGGCTTCTTGAAGATCATGTTAGGTTGTGAATTGCCTTATTGTGGCCCTATTTGATTGGTTGGCGAATTGTTCGAATCCATGAAAGTGGACTTGTGTGATATAAATTGTTGTCTCTCCGTGTGGTGTTATATTGCTTGTGTGCATTGTTTGATGAACACCGTGATGAGACACTTGATAAAATCCGAAGGGAAATGGTTCCGGCTAGTGATCTAAATGCCGAAGGAAAATGGTTAAGGCAAGTGATACTTTGTGATAAAGCCGAAGGAAAATGCTTTCGGCTAGTGATATAAGTGCCGAAGGGAAATGGTTCCGGCAAGTGCTATTTTGTGACAAAATTCGAAGGGAAATGGTTCCGGCTATTGATCTAAATTCTAAAGGGAAATGGCTCCGGCTAGTGATCTAAATACCGAAGGGAAATGGTTCCGGCAAGTGAAATAATGTGAAAGCCGATGGAAAATGGTTTCGGCTAGTGACATTGTGCCGAAGGGAAATGATTCTAGCCAATGTTGACTTTGTGATCAATCTACTTGATGCATACATTTTGACTTATTTGATGCATATGATTCAGCTATCTATTCTCCTTGATTCGGTTTACTTGATATGTGAGTTGAACATGTAGCTATTGAGATTGAAATGCTCTGTACTTGAGAGTAATGCTTTGATACTTATAGGTAGTTGAAATGTGACTTTTGGTCTATGATCTTTGAGCCTTGAGACTTGTTTATTGTAGAATTGTTAGGTTTGGCTAACTTCTGTGCAGGTCGTAGTTTGTGAAGGTTCGGTTGGAATGGAAAGGAGTATTTGATTTATCTAGGTTGCCTAGTTTATTAGGTTGCTTGCTTGGTACCATGGTGGTGGTACTCACTCCTTACTTCTACACTTGTGTAGATTTCGTGCCCGGACCTGTGTGATCTCTTTCTCCTTCTTCTGATTTTGAAGCTTGTCAAAAACTTTAAGAGGTAGGCTTGTCACTTCGGTGGGCCCTCTTTTTCCTTTTATTATGCTATGTTCTATTTGAGAAGCAAAGACATTTCGAACTTTTAATTATCTTTCGAATTATGTATTTACTTTAGTGGCTTGTACACGTGACAACCAAACTTTGGGTGTTTTTCAGAATGAATAAGTTTTCAGCCATTGTCTTGTTTTTGCTTTATTTTATTTCCGTTTTGCTTTCATTTTCATTGGGTTGAGTCATGTCCATTTTTAGGTCGTGACAAATGGTATCAGTGCCCTAGGTTAATAGGTCTCACGTGTGTACAAGTCAAGTCTAAGTAGAGTATCGAGGATCGATATGGAGACATCTGTACTTATCTTCGAGAGGCACCAGCCAGAGGCAGAGGTAGAGAGGCTTCTATTGAGCAGCAGGTTGAGGTTGATGATAACTGAGGGAACAAGATACTGAGACTGAAATTACACAAGATTAACTGAAAGACTGGAGAGGAACTATTACCTTAAGCTGAAATTGAATTGGAAAGAAAGAGGTGAGGATACTTGGCCATCATGGCTACTTCTGCTTCCTAAATACCTTCTTCTACGGACTGATTCCTCCACAAAACTTTTACTGACATGACTTCCTTATTTCTCAACCTATGAACCTGACGGTCAAGAATCTCTACTCAAATCTCTTCATAGGTGAGGCTATCCTTCACGACCACACTTTCTAAAGGTTCTATCGATGCCGAATCACCCACACTTCTTCAACAATGAAATTTGAAAGACTGGATGAACCGTTGCTAGTTCTGTTGGCAACTCTAACTCATAAGCCACATTACTAACCCTTTTCAGGATCTGTAAGGACCTACATACCTAGGACTTAGCTTTCCTTTCTGGCCAAATCTCATCACCCCCTTCATGGGTGACACCTTTAGGAAAACCCAATCATCAATTTCAAACTCTAACTCCCTTCTCCTTACATCTGCATAGGACTTCTAACAACTCTAAGCTGTCTTTAGTCTATCTCTGATAAGCTGAACTTTCTTCATAGCCTCATGAACTGAATCTGGCCCAACCAAGGCTACTTCACCTACTTCGAACCAACCAACCAGAGACTTACATCTACGCCCATACAGCAGTTTATAAGAGGACATCTGAATACTGGAATGGAAACTGTTATTATAGGCAAACTCTATGAGAGGTAGGTGATCATCCCAACTACCCTTGAAATCGATCACACAAGCTCTCAACATGTCCTCTAAGGTCTGGATGGTACGCTTTGCCTGACCATTCGTCTGCGGATGAAATGTTGTACTGGATTTACCTAAGTACCAAGACCTTTCTGAAACGATCTCTAGAAATGAGAGGTAAACTGAGGACCTCTATCTAAGATGATAGACAAAGGAACCCCATGCAACCTGACTACCTCGTTGTTGTAGAGTTTGGCATAGTTCTCCGTTGAATCTGTAGTCTTGACTGCCAAGAAGTGAGCCGACTTAGTGACTCTGTCCACTATCACCCAAATGGAGTCATGTTGTCTGCAAGTACGAGGTAGACCCATAATGAAATCCATGTTTACCACTTCCCACTTCCAAGTAGGAATGCTAATCTCCTGAGTCACACCTCCTGGTTTTTGATGCTCTACTTTAACTTGCTGACTGTTAGGACACTTAGCCAAAAAATCTGTGATTTCTCTCTTCATGTCATTCCACCAATAGACTTCTCGTAGATCACGGTACATATTGGTGGCACCCGGATGAATAAAATATATGGAATTATGAGCTTCTATAAGGATGTGCTTCCTCAACTCACCCACATTAGGGACACATAAGTGACCCTATTAACAAAGCACACCATCTCCCCCTTGGGAGAAAACTTCAACTCTCTGCTGATGAAATGCACCTTTCAATTGAAGCAATATAGGATCACTATCCCATTTCTCCTTAACCTTCGCTACCAATGAAGATTCTGATTCATTTTGGACTATCACACCACCATGTGACGTGTCCATAAGACAAACTCCTAAGCGAGCAAGCCGGCAAACATCTATGGCTAATTCTTTCTTCTCTTCCTCAACATGTGCCACACTACCCATGGATAGCCTACTGAGGGTGCCAACCACTACATTGGCCTTACCTGAATGGTAGAGCACACTCATATCATAGTCTTTGAGGAATTCAAGCTATCTCCTCTGACAAAGATTCAACTCTTTCTGGGTGAACACATACTGGAGGCTCTTATGATCTATGAACACATCAACATGAACACCATATAAGTAGTGTCTCCAAATCTTTAGGGAAAACACGACGGCTACAAGCTTGAGGCCATGAGTCGGGTAGTTCTTCTCACGGACCATAAGCTGTCTGGAAGCATAAGCTATGACCTTACCCTGGTGCATCAACACACAATCTAGGTTGACCCTGGATACATCACAATAAACCACATAATCGTTTGAACCCTCTGGTAGAGTCAAGACCAGAGCTGTAGTCAACCTGGTTTTCAATTCTAAGAAGCTTTTCTCACACTCATCTGACCACTAAAACTTAACCTTTTTCTGAGTCAACTTGGTCAATGGGGTAGCTATGGATGAAAATCCTTCAACAAACCTCCGGTAGTAACCGGCCAAACCCAAGAAACTTCTTATATTAGTCGGAGAGGTGGGTCTGGACCAGTGCTTGACTTACCTCAATTTTCTGAGAATCCACTCGGATCCCTTCGCTGGATACCACATGACCAAGGAAAGCGAACGAGTGTAGCTAAAATTCACATTTGCTAAACATAGCGAATAGCTGGAGATCTTTGAGGGTTTGCAGAATAACTCTCAGATAAATCACATGCTCTTCCTCATTCCGAGAATAAACAAGGATATCATTAATAAAGACGATGACGAATAAGTCCAAATATTGTTTGAACACCCTGTTCATTAAGTTCATGAAAGCTGCAGGAGAATTTTTTAGTCCAGAAGACATAACTACAAATTCATATTAACCATACCGAGTCCTGAAGGCTGTCTTTGGGATGTCACTATCTCTGACTCTGAGCTGATGATAGCCGGATCTGAGGTTTATCTTAGAAAAGCAACTAGCACCCTTAAGTTGGTCGAATAATTCATCAATCCTGGGGATGAGATGTTTATTCTTGATTGTGACTTTGTTCAACTGACGATAGTCAATGCACATCCTGAGAGAATCGTCTTTCTTACGCACAAACAACAGTGGAGCACCCCTTGGAGAGATGATGGGTTTGATGAAGCCTTTATCTAGAAGGTCTTTGAACTGTTCTTTCAATTCCTTAAGCTCAGCTGGAGCCATTCTATAAGGAGGAATCAAAATAGGCTGGGTATCTGGAAGGAGATCTATTCTGAAGTCGATTTCCCTTTCGAGAGGAACTTCGAGAAGATCTTCTGGAAACACTTCTGTAAACTCATTCACCACTGGGACTGACTCTAGAGTTGGGGTTTCGGAGTTTAAATCCTTAACCCAAACAAGATGATAGATATACCCTTTGGAAATCATTTTCTTGGCCTTAATGTAAGAGATAAATCGACCTACAGGCACTGAGTTACTACCCTTCCACTCTAAGACTGGCTCGTTTGGAAACTGAAACCGAACAATCCTGGTTCTACAATCGACTAAGGCATAACAAGAATGTAACGAATGCATGTATAAAATGATATCAAAATCTATCAGTTCTAACTTTACAAGGTCTCCTGAGGTGACTTTTTGGGAAATTGTGACAGGGCAATTTCTATATACTTGTCTAGCTATAACTGGGTCACCAATTGGAGTAGAGACTAAGAAGGGTTCTGGGAGAGTTTCTGGACTGACATTGAAGTTTACTACTATATAAGGAATTACAAAAGAAGGTGTAGCCCCTAGATCTAACAATGCATAAACATCTAAATGGAAGACTTGTAATGTACAATTGACTACATCAGGAGAATCTTCCTGATCCAGGCGAGCCTAAAGAGCATACAACCTGTTCTGGCGCTGACCCACCACCTGTACCAGACGAGGCGCCTTGCTGAGTGGGGCGAGCTACTGGCGCTGCTAAAGTGATAGACTGAGCCCTATTACCTCCTTGTCTTTGCCTGGTAGAATGGCAATCCTTCAACCTATGACCAGACTGACCGCACCCAAAACACCCATCGCTGCCTGCAAGACACTCTCCCGGATGGTTCTTACCACACTTTGGACAAAATGGAAAAGTCCTGTTACCTGAAGCACTCCTAGGGACTTAGAGTCTAATGTCCTCCCTATCTGATCTTGTCGAAACCTGGGGGACAAAGAGCTAGCTGATGAAGGGGCTGGGGCTGTAGACCTTTGCAGATATTATGACCGATTTCCACCGCCCGACCTATGCTGAGAATATTCATAGTTTCATGTTCTAGCCTTTTTGTTATCCTTAGCCATTTCCTTGAGCTTATCTCCCTCAACCTGCTGGGCATGGGTCATTAGTCTGGAGATATCCATATCCCCTAATAGCATAGCATTTCTGCACTCGATCTTCACCAAATTGGATACTCCAAATAAGAACTTACTCATTTGTGTTCTCGAATCGGCAACCATATGTGGAGCATACCTGGAGAGCTGAGTGAACTTTAGCCTGTATTCTTGGACTGACATCAAACTCTACCTCAAGCTCATAATCTCCTGAGCCTTAGCCTCCCTCAACTCTCTCGGGAAGAACCTCTCTAGAAAAGCTCCAGTAAAATAATCCCACGTTATAGGAGCTGCATCCGCACCCCTATTGTCCTTCCATTGCGTGAACCAGATATAAGCTACATCCTTAAGTTGGTAGGATGCTAGCTCAATACTATCAGTACCAGTCACTTGCATTACCTCAAGGAATCTACTTGACCTCATCAATGAAGTTCTATGGGTCCTCACCAACCTTCGACCCTAGAAACTCCGACAAATTCATATGAACAAATCTCAAACCCTGGTTGTAGCTGATCCACTGGTGGGGTTTGCAGGAGCTGGGGCCTGCTGATTGTTCTGGTTGGCTATGGTCTGAGCTTACTGCTAGATCGCATTACAAAATTTTGCATTCGTAACCTCATGGTTCGGGACTGGAGGAGCTACGTTAGCATTTCGTGCGTTAGCTCTGCGAGGAGGCATGATTTGAAACGCATAACGACGGATTAAAAAGGAAATGTTGATTCACACTTCACGCACGATAGGAATAGCAAAAGAAGTGAAGCTTTTCTTAGAACACCTAGTAGCCTCCCTCTCATAGGTGTAGCGCGCTTCACACTCATGAAAGAGACTCTACTTAGTGCGGCTTTCAGACACCCTAGGAGTCTTGAACCTGATGTTGTGATACCAAGTTTGTCACGCCCCGAGGTTACCCCCTAGACATAACACAGGACCTAGGATCACAAGTGACCCCAAGCTAACCCTGAGTCTGGCATGTCGCAAGCATATTGAAATATAACTAAGTAAGCGGAAACATAACAGTAAAGGGAGTCAAAACTAAAAGAACTTCAGGTGTGAATATAACTAAATACCAATGGGAAACAACCCAAAACAACTGAATACTGACTCTATATCTGAAAGCCTCGAATATTGACGAGCTACTGGGACACATCCCCAACTAACTCTAAAAATACTAAAAACTGATAATGAGCTAACTAAATCCAAAATCATAAAGAAACATCCTCGAACTATGAGGACTCACCACAGAAGCTGCTGAGTATGGATAAGAAGTCGAGCTAAGCGTGGTCTGGATGCTGAACGCCTGAACCTAACTCATGAAACGATGTAGCACAAAAGTATGTGTAAGTACTTTGAACGTACTGAGCATGCATGATATAGATACTAAGTTGAACAATATAAACTGGACATGGAAAATAGGCTGTACTGAATTATAACTGAAAGTTGGACTAGATGCAATGACCAATTACTAATCATGAAGATAACATGTTGAATTGTATACTGAAGTAAATGCGGACAACATAGGCAATGCAATAAAAGTATGATTGTGGGAGCTACTATTAATCGACATAAACCACATAAGCTAGTCAGATGTATACGCCCCATCGAGAGGACCCAATATACCTTGCCAGAGGTATAAAGGCATGACTGTGGCGTGATCACTAAAAATTGATGCCCAACAGAGGGGACTTCTGAACCTACATTGGCACGTAGTTAGGGGACTTTGAGAGTACGTTGAACCCTTGTCCAACTCGGTGCTAAGTCTACTTCCAATTGAATATCTATAGCTAAAATGCAACAAAAATACTGAGTAGCTCAAAATACTGACATGTTATCTAAGAATGCAACATAAATATACTAAAAGCTATGGAATTCGAATTCTGAAGCATGATTTTCTGAGTTATCTACCTAGCGAGTATAATTCATGAAATACTGATAATTAGTACAAGCTAGAGTTTTGAGTTCTATACATGGGACTAAGCAAATTTTCCAAGAAATATGTTATTTAGATCGTGGAAACTATAGGAGCTAAAATCACAATGAATCTCCAAGCTTTTAGAAAACCTAAGTCTGAACAATTTATGAGAAATTGAAAAAACTGACTGAATTCTAGGGACCTAATGGGTCAAAGGAACCCTCTAGTGAAATCCCACATACCTGGTAATAAAAACTACGGAGAAATCCTTTGGATTTTGGGGCTGAACTTCGAAGAATACCTCTGCTTGTTCTTGGGAGAAATCGTTGCCTCTTTCTCTTATTTTCTTTCTAAGTTGGATGATTTTTGGAGAATGAAGGTTCTATGTAGTTTCTTGCTAGATTATTAGGCTTAGACTGAGTAAAACGACGTAGTTTAGGCACCAAACAGTGTATTTAAGTGCCCAACACATAGGGGAAAAGACCAATACGACCCTGACTTAAAAGCTAACAAAGTGACTTCAGGAGAGCCTAGACGGGCCGTCTAAAGCACCATGGACCGTCTAATGGGTAGTGAAGAAATTCGACTTGATAGGGCTTCACTAAAATGGGCATAACATTTTACTCCAAACTTCAAATGGAGCACACTCAGTGGCGTCGGAAAGAGGACTTAAAGATCTTTAATTTGATAGGTGATGGGCCACCTAATTCATTTTGTGCTGAGAGATATGGTCGATTGAAGTCACCCCAAGCTCAAAGTCTGACAAGCCTCTTTCACGAGCCACTTCATGGCTCGTGTGAAGCTTCACGGGCAGTTTAGGCGACCGTGGTTCTTCACAGACGCTTGGGGTAATGTGCCCTTTTTCACAGGCCACTCCACGACTCTTGTGAAGCTCCACAAATCATCTAATGGTCCATGGTCTTTCATGTTTTTTCTAGGTGAACAACCATGAGCAGGGTGATGGGTCGTGGTCCTCTTCACAGCCCGTGGACCCCTCTGTGGTTTGCCCTTCTCTCTTTTTCATTCCTTTTTCCTAAGTCCCAGGTGTTACAATGGTAGCTCATCTAGTTTACAGCAGCAGCTATCTGTGTCGAGGTCTTAGTATGGTTGTGGATCCAGGTCATATGATTCGGCAATGCCATCTACAGACTCACACAAGACCCCAGCGTACTTATTCGGCTGATCCAACTAGAGATTAAGCACCTCAGACGAGTGGTCGAGGCAGAGGTCAGTCTGCCAGAGGTGGCAGGATTTCTGGTAGGGGTGCTATAGCTCTTCAGGGTGGAGGTTAGGGTTCTACTCATATTACATGTGGCCGGGACAGCCAATGTTATGCTTTTCCAGGGAGACCTGAGGCTGAGACTTCAAATGCTATGATCACAGGTATTTTCCTAGTTTGCCATCGACCCGCGTCTGTATTGTTTGATCTAGGGTTTATTTTCTTATATGTGTCTACCTATTTTTCCTCTGGGTTTGATATGATGTTTGATTTCATGCATGGGCATATTCATGTTTCTACACCAGTGGGTGAATCCTTAGCGGTGGATCGAGTGTATCGATCATGTCTTATTTCTTTGGCTCTCTCTGCATCATGTGATTCTGGATTGTTTTTCTAAGACTAAGACCTTAGCGATGCCAGGCGTCCTGAGGGTTGAGTGGACGGGTGCTAATGGTTCTTACCCTAGCAAAGTTATCTCCTTCATTCAATCTCAGATATTGGTTGATCGAGGGTGTTTGTCCTATTTGGCTTTCATTTGGGCTACTAGTGTTAAGCCACCTTCCATGGATTCTCTGCCCGCGGTTAGAGAGTTTTCAGATGTGTTCCCTACTGATCTTCCATGTGTTCCTCCGGATAGGGATATTGATTTTGCCATTGACTTAGAGCTGGGCACCAAGGCCATCTCTATTCCTTCTTATCGGATGGCTCCAGCTGAGTTGAAGGAATCAAAGGATCAATTGCAGGATTTACTGAATAAGGGGTTCATTTGCACTAGTATTTCTCCATGGAGTGCTCCTTGTTGTTTGTGAGGAAGAAGGATGGATCCATGAGGATGTGTATTAATTATCGGCAGTTGAACAAGATAACAATGAAGAACAAGTATCCTCTTGCTCGTATTGATGACTTATTTGATCAGCTTCAGAGTGCATCTCTATTTTCTAAGATTGACTTGAGGTCCGGTTGACTAGGGTTCAGATATCCTTAAGACAACTTTCAAGACTCGTTATGTCCACTATGAGTTTTTTGTGATTTCTTTTGGTTTGACTAACGCCTCTGCAACGTTCATAGAGTTGATGAATGGAGTATTCCAACCTTATTTAGACTCTTTTGTTATAGTCTTCATTGATGACATCTTGGTGTACTCCAAGAGTGAGGAGGATCATGATCGGCATTTGAGGATTGTGCTCCAAAGATTGAGGGAAGAGAAACTTTATGCCAAGCTCTCAAAGTGTGAGTTTTGGCTTGATTCTATTGCATTTGTAGGACACGTGGTGTCCAAGGAGGGTATTAGGGTGGATCCAGCCAAGATTGAGGCAGTTAGAGGTTGGACCAGGCCTACTTCAGTCATTGAAATTCGGAGTTTTGTGGGACTTGTAGGCTATTATAGATGATTTATTCAGAGCTTCTCCACTATTGCATCTCATTTGACCAGATTGACTCGACAGAGTGTGAGCATCCAGTTGTCTGATGAGTGTGAGGAGAGCTTCCAAAAGCTTAAGACCTTGTTGACTTCAGCTCCTGTTTTGACTTTACTTGAAGAGGGTGTGGACTTCACTGTTTATTGTGATTCTTCTAGAGTTGGGTTCGGGGGAGTTCTGATGCAGAAAGGTAAGGTAATTGCATATGCTCCTAGACAGTTGAAGACTCATGAGAGGAACTACCCTACCCATTATCTTGAGTTGGCAGCTGTGGTGTTTGTGCTTAAGCTATGGCGGCATTATCTATCTGGGGTGTATTGTGAGGTCTTCACCGACCATCGGAGACTTCAGTACATCTTCAGTCAGAGGGATCTGAACTTGAGGCAGAGTAGATGGCTTGAGCTGCTGAAAGACTATGACATCACTATCTTGTATCATCTAGGGAAGGCCAATGTGGTGGCCGATGCTTTGAGCAGGAAGACTTCTAGCATGTGAAGTCTTGCAACTATCAGTGTTAAGGATAGACCATTGGCTAGAGATGTTTAGAGGTTAGCCAACAGTCTCGTCCGATTGCAAATTTCTGAGGAGACGGGTGGTTTGATTGCTTTCATTGAGGCTCGTTCTTTCTTAGTTGAGTAGATCCGTGAGCACCTGTTTGATGTTGAGAAATTTTGTCTCATTTGAGACAAAGTGTTGAGAGGGGAAGCCAATGAGGTTGTCCTTGATTCTAATGGTATCTTGAGGATTGGAGGCAGGATTTGTGTGCCCAAGATGGGAGGGTTGATTAGACTAATTCTTGAAGAGGCCCATTGATCTTGATATTCTATTCATTTAGGAGAAACAAAGATGTATCATGACGTGATCCAGCATTATTTGGTGGTGTAGCATGAAGAGGGATATTGCAGACTTTGTTTCTAGGTGTTTGACTTGCCAACAGGTCAAGTGTGAGCACTAGCAGGCCAAAGGTGTGTCTCAGAGGATGCCTATTCCTACTTGGAAGTGGGAACGGATCACTATGGACTTTGTTATGGGTTTGCCTACTACCGTGGGTAGTTATGACTGCATTTGGGTTGTGGTTGATAGACTGACCAAGTCTTCCCACTTTATCTCGGTTCGGCTGAAGTAAACGATGGAGAAGTTAGCCGAGCTTTATATCAGTCAGATTGTACGACTGCATGGAGTTTCAATTTCCATTGTCTCTGATCGAGGTTCCTTGTTTACTTCCCATTTCTGGAAGGCTTTGCAGCATGGTTTGGGTACTCGGTTAAATATGAGTACAACTTTTCATCCTCAGATAGATGTTCAGTTCGAACGGACGATTTAGGTGTTAGAGGACATGCTTCGTGCTTGTGTGATTGATTTTGGTGCTAGATGGGATCAACATTTGCTCTTAGCAGAGTTTGCCTACAACAACAGTTATCATTTCATTATTCAGATGGCCTATTTTAAGGCGTTGTATGGCAAACGGTGTAGATCTTCGATTGATTGGTTTGATTCAGCTGAGATGGATTCATTAGATACAGACTTGCTTAGAGATGCTATGGAATAGGTCCGTATGATTCAGGATAGATTGTTGACATCCTAGAGTCGACAGAAAAGCTATGCAGATCGACGAGTTTGAGCCCTTGTGTTTATGGAGGGTGATCATGTTTGGCTTCGAGTGACACCCATGAAGGGTGTGATGGGGTTCGGCAAGAAGAGCAAGCTTAGCCCTAGATTCATTGGACCTTTTGAGATTTTGAGCCGAGTGGGAGATATGGCCTATAAGTTGGCCTTGCCACCTAGCTTGTCAATTGTTCATCCTGTGTTTCATGTCTCCATGCTTCAGAAGTACGTGGCGAATGAGTCCCACGTACTTTCTCTTGATTCAGTTGAGTTGGGTCGAGACTTGTCTTTTAAGGAGGAGCCTATAGCCATCCTGGATAGAAGCATCGTTCAGTTGGTGAGGCGACTTGTGAGTCGGATATGCGTGCCAGATATCCTCATCTTTTCGAGGCTTCAGTTACTTTCTTTTGCTTTATGTTCGAGCACAAACATGGTTTTTAGTGGTATATATATATATATATATAATCCTCAAAGCTTAGTCCTAATGATGTACTTGTTCGGAAACCTTTTTTTTCTTTTCCTTTCGAAGGCTGGAAAGCTTAATTTGGAAGCTTCTTTTTTTTCCTTAATTGATATGATTTTTTGATGTTAATTATTCAACAAAACAATTGCTATATTTTAAACCCTTGTGATTTTTATACAGTACGTAATGGAAAATTTGTGTGATTTTTTCAATGCATTTCCCGCCGAATTAACTCATGATTGGAAAAACACAAGGTGAAAAATAGAGTCTCATTGAAATACTATAAACTTTCTTATTTTTTCGTGCAATCTTGTACTAAGAAACTTTCTTATTTTCTCATGCAATCTTGTACTTTCTTTTCAATCGAATCCTGGAACTACCTTTTCCCGATCAAGTAATATTCATTCACTTCTATTTCAACATGATATTTGATTTTTGAGCCAAACACAGTATTGTCACACCCCTTTTTCGACAAGGAAAGGGTTTTACCAATTTAAGTGACAGTATTGATTAGGGATTATTTTATTTTTCAGAGTTGCCACTTGGAATTGAGTTATGGTGCTCCAAGTCACCTTTTTTAATCCCTAATCAAAAGGAAATGATTCTTTATTTTGGTCTGCGAATTAGAAATTCGGGTAAGGAATTTTTTTGAACGAGGGGAAGGTATTAGGCATCCCTCGAGTCCCGTGATTCTAGCACGGTCCCTTTTATTAACTTATACTTACTTTAACTATTTTTTGGATATATAATTACAGGCCATGATTTGCTCGCATTTTTTAAATATATTTTGAATTTTTATTTGGTCTTAACCTAGATGTGTAACCGCATTCTTGGTCTTGACATTTAATGACATAACTGTCTTCTTTGCATCGCACCTAACATTCTCTGTCTACAAATTTTAGATTAAATTATAAAAAGCTAATTATTAGAAAAAGTTGGTTAAGGTGTGTCACCACATGCTTGAATTTCTTTTAAATGTCTTAAAAAAGATGTGTAACCACATTCTTAATTGAAATCATTTTTATTATTATTCTTTTTTTGTTTAGTTTAAATTATGCTCGTCTTTAATTGTCTCAAAAAAAGATGTGATACCACATTCTTTATTTAAACTCATTTTATTATTATTATTATTTAAAAATAAAATAAAATTTATACTTGTATAATGTTAGAGACATTTATTCGTCTCTTGTGAATTTAAGATTATTATCTTTTCTATACTCTATTTTCACTTTGCCATCAATTTTGGACTAATTCGCAACTCATCCTACTCCCTTATAATTGTTTAAAGACAAATTAATTAATTTAAGGCTATAAACTCTAGCCAAGTAATTTATGAATCAAGGTAAAATAATTCTTTCACTATGTATTTAAACCACTTGCTCATCACTAATACAAGCTCAAAAAGTAAATAAAATCACTTAAAGATATAAAATATATATCATTTCAAAAATTGTTAGTTTTCCACGTTAATGACTATTCTAATCTTAAGTGTTTATTAGCAACAAAGTGCACCAATCACTTATTCAAATTTTCAATCGGTCAATTATAATAAAATTCAAAAAGTCACAATCTGTTTTCAAATCAACTCTTAGTTACTGGTCACATTTTTTTCTTCTCTTTTTAACATCATATTGCTATTCCCTAAAAAATAGTTACAACCCAATATCTGTCATTCTAATTTCTATTTACAAATCATAAACACAAACACGAAAAATAAAAATACAAATAAAACTATGAATAAATAAATAAATTTAAAGTCAGATATAAAGAGAAAATTCAACACACTATTTCAACATGGAATTAATATATAAAGGCCAAAATAATAATAATAACAACCAAAACTTCGTCTTGAATGATCTGTGACCGAATAAACTTGACTTACATAAAATATATAAAAATAGTAACAAGAAAAATGAACCTTCAAAGCTAACTTTTAGGTATCCAAACTAGCAGTCGTAAACAAGATCTCAATTCTGTCTTTCTTCTCAATAAAAGATGAGTTTCGAGGAAGGTATTGGGAACTAAGTAATTCCCAAAGATAATAGTTTTAAATTGAGAAAAGAGAAACATTGCTTTCTAAATAAGCTATGAGTACAGAGATACTTCAAAGCAGTTACCTCTTTTAAGAGGATCTTTTGAGTAATTACCTCAAATTGAGAAAGAGAATGTTTTTAAATATTGAGCATGAGTATATATATTTATTGAGAGTAGTATTGAGCATCGATATGGGTGAGAGTTCAGACAACTCACAGCCCCCATAAACCATGTAGCCAACATGGGTACAGGATCATACTTTTTAGATGAACCCTTAGTGCCTTCGGGCAGAGCTTAGTGAATCCACTTAGTTGAGGTGTTCTATACCCCGGTAAGGTATATGACAGTTCTGGCAGCGTGAGCGAGACGTTGTATCATCACATAACTCATAGTGATGGTTGTCGGTTAGAGAATCTCCCAAATAAGATTAAAGAGTATTTTTATTGCATTTTTATACATAATTGAGGTTATATCTTCTGTTTTAGAATGCTTTAAACATTGCATCTTTGTTATTGCTTTTGTGTTGGAGTTGAGTTGAGGTGAGTATTTCTCTTCCAGTCCTGTCAGTTCAGTTATCTATGCTTTCAGTTCTCCTTGCATGCTCGTACATTCAATGTACTGATGTCATTCGACCTGCATCTTATAATGATGCAGATACAGGTGTTAAGAATCATCAACAGGCACTTCGTTGAGATCATTTGACATTCCAATTAGCTTTGGTGAGCCTCCTTGCATTTCGGAGGATTTTCCTTTTTCCCCTTTCAGTTTTGTCTTTTTAGGGTGTTGTCGGTCTAGTCCCAGCATCCATTGTTAACTATAGAGGTTTCATAGATAGATAGAATTGAGGATTCTTTTAGTAATTACTTTCCCATGGATATGTTTTTTGTAAATTATTACACTTACGTATTGCTTGAGTTAGTTTTCCGCTTGTAGTCAGCCAGGATAAGGGTTCGCTTGGGGACCAGCAATGGTTCTCGAGTGCCGGCCACATCCAGGGTGTAGGCTCGGGTTGTGACACCTCGAGTCCCGTGGTTCTAGCACAATCATTTTTATTAATTTATAATTACTTTAACTATTTTTTGGATATATTATTACAGGCCATGATTTGCTTTCATTTTTGTATTTCATGAACTTTTATTTGGTCTCAACCTAGATGCGTAACCGTATTCTTGGTCTTGACATTTAATGACATAATTGTCTTCTTTGCATCGCACCTAACATTCTCTCTCTACAAATTTTAGATTAAATTATAAAAAGTTAATTATTAGAACAAATTGGTCAAGGTGTGTCACCACATCCTTGAATTTCTTTTAAATGTTTCAAAAAAGATGTGTAATCACATTCTTAATTGAAATCATTTTTATTATTATTCTTTTTTTGTTTAGTTTAAATTATGCTAGTCTTTAAATGTTTCAAAAAAAGATGTGGTACCACATTCTTTATTGAAACTCATCATCATCATCATCATCATCATCATCATCATCATCATCATCATCATCATCATCATCATCATCATCATCATCATCATCATCATCATCATCATCATCATCATCATCATCATCATCATCATCATCATCATCATCATCATCATCATCATCATCATCATCATCATCATCATCATCATCATCATCATCATCATTATGATCATGATTATTATGATTATTATTATTATTATTATCATTATTATTATTATTATTATTATTATTATCATTATTATCATTATCATCATTATTATTATTATTATTGTTATCATTATCATTATCATTATCATTATTATTATTATTATTATTATTATTATTACTATCATTATTATTATTATTATTATTATTATTATTATTATTATTATTATAATACCTATGAAATATCTTGATTTATCAAATAATTATTATGAAAATAATCTGGCTCTGATACCATTTCTCAGGATCGGAGGCCGTCGGGCGGTAGTCTGCCATGACAACTACTCAGACTATCGATCGGATAAAACACAACCGAAATATAAGAGAATTTTTATCTGATTTTAATAAATGTATGGACTGAGTTATATACTCTTTTACCCAAGCAAGGGGTCTGTCTAGATTGTAGTACATACTCGAGTTGAGCCCATGTGTCTAGAAGTTCTAACCGGGAAAAATCTGCCCTTTTTCTCTAATATCGGGACTTACATCCACCGGCTTACTAGACGTAGCCACTAAGGCAAAGCCAAGAAGAGTAGTGCTAGGATCTGACTGTACCACCATCTCGGAACCAAGTTAAGAATATCGGAATAAAAATTCCTTCATACTTAAGTTGAGTCTAAGCTATTTTCATAGTTACTATAATCTAAACTTCAGATCTTTGACATCGATATGAAGATGTTTAGACGGACATAGCCCTGGCTTAAAATTATAAAATAATAAAAAGAAAGTAAAGTACCTTAGTGACTCTTGTTATGCCTTCAAAACTTGAAGATTTTTTTTTTCTAGAAAAATTTTACAAGAGAGAGATGTGAACTTAACTAAAACTTGAGGTGCCTTTTGCTTCCTCAATCGATCCTATAAATAGAAAAAGAAAGAAAGAAAAAGCAAAAATAAAAGGATTTTTACATAATATGGGGCCCATATCTGTGCCCTAGTGAACAGTCTTTCTACTGTATCCACATGCTGTGGGTCTTTCCTGTCTTCATATCTGATTTTTTCCCTTTATGCTTTTGATTAAAGCTTCGGCTCTTTTCAAGGCATCTTCTGTCATGTCATGCTCTTCTTCCACTGGTTGAGAATCCAATGTGATATCATCGTCATGACTTGCGTCACTCTTCATTGACGTGTCTGATTTTTCATAGTGATTGAGGGAGCGTAATAAGTTTCCTTTTACCTCCTCCAAATAATTTTCAATCATTTCAGTTTTATCACCTTCCTGAAAGGAAATCCTCCTAGCCATGTGTCTAACTGAACTATCTTCAATTATTTCCTTTGCAGGGATCTGAGAATAATCTTGAATTCTTTTGGTAATTGAATCCAAAAGTTCTTGACCGAATAATATTTTGGTCTTGGGATCTTTTTTCATTAACTTATCCCAAAAATTATTGTAGAATCCCTATTCAAGCAAAGTATTTGATCTTCGCTGAAACCTAGTTCTGGAGTCCATTTGTGGATCCAAGGAATTGAGAATTCAATGAAGAAATAAATTTGATCAATTTTTTCTATACAACAGATATGATCTATGTGATATAAATCATTCAATCTGGGTGAGATTTTCGTCCATTCTTTATATAGTTTTAAAAATAAATCTGGCAAAATCTTTGCTGACAGACCGTGGTATGACCACCATTTAAGAAACCAATTTGGAATCTCAGTCTCAAATATCTTTGAACATACTTTGATGAACCAAGTATGTTTATGCTTGCTGTTATTATAGTACAGCACTTTATCAAAGGCTTGGATATAATCCCAATAAGTGAAATTTATTCTAGTTTTGTTGAGACTTATTTGTCTCTCATTCATGGTGGAAATCCCCCATTCTTCTACAGATATAATCTGCTTGATGATTACTTTTGAGAAACTATATTCCTCTGTGCTTGATCCAGACATTCCTGAAAAATGCTGAAATTCGGCACTCCCTGTTTCTTTAAGAATATTTTCATAATAAGTTCGGATTTTGTATGATTCACCCGGGTAGTATAACCCATTTATCAAATATCTCTGGAATATTTTCCATGGTTCTTGTTTTCTCTGAATTTCAGAGTTTTCTACTGGAAATATTATTTCCTTATTTGGGACTTGTTCAAATGATTTTATATCATCATTGTCCTCCTTTGCTATGGAAGCAAAAGTATCATTTTGCTTTTGTGATTCTAAATATGCTTGTAACTGTGCATATAAAGGACTGTCTTCTGGAATATCTTCCAGATTTATTAACGATGTTGATACTTGGGGTATCTTTGCATTAATTAGCTTCTTTTGTCCCAACTGTATAACTGGGGAACTAGTACTGGAACCATATGATGACCCCGGCAATCCTTGCGAATAAGAGTAGGCTGATCTTCCTCCTCCTCTTGATCTTCCTCGCCCTCTAGGCAGATTCATTCTACAAATATCCAGAATATTTTTAATCAGATAGTTCATCATAAATAAAGTTATCTCTAATTCCATCGTCGGACAAATCATTTTCTTCATATTCGAATACAGAGAATTCTTCTCTAACAATATTATCTATAATTTTTTCAATAATAACCTCTTTCATATCACGAGGTAAAGGTATTACTTGCAAAATAGCAACTAACAGATAATTATCTAGAAACAAATTATAAAAAGAGGGATTCATTGAAGATATTCTCTAGATAGGAAATCAGGTAAGGAGTTATCACTTCCTTTCTTATAAAGAATTTCAAAATCAAAAGGAGCTAATTGCGCTTGCCATCTGGCAAATATTAATTTTGACGCGTCATGTTTAAAATCTTTGTTAAACATAAACTTTACCGCTTGGGCGTCTGTTTTTATTATAAACTTTTGATTATAAAGATCATCTTGAAATTTTAAAACGCATTTGACAATTGTCAACATTTCGTGAGCCACAGTAGCGTATTTCTTCTGGGCTTTTGTCCATTTTCCTGAGTGAAATCTTATCAAGTATTCACATTTGTCATGGGGATTTACTTGTTTTAATATTCCTCCATAACCTACATTTGAAGCATCTGTCTCAATAATTTTTTGCCAAGCTGGGTTAGCTAAAGTTAGACAAGGCAAAGAAATAACTCTTTGTTTAATATTTTTAAATAAAGCAGTATGACTGCTATTCCAAGCTTTCTTATGACCTTTCTTCAACCTGTCATAGAGAGGGGCAAGGTCACGAGAAAGATTTTTATAAAAAAGAGAAATATAATTCAAGCTTCCCAAGAATTTCTGTAATTGAGTTCTATCAGTAATAATATCAAGAAATTTTGAAGCAAATTCAATTGCCCTTTGAATAGGCGTTACTTTTCCCTGGCAGATGTGATGACCCAAAAATCTAATTTATGTTTGAAATAGACTCATTTTTGGTTTTGATATAACTAAACCATTTTGTATAACAATTTTCTTTAAAATATCAAGATGCTTTATATGCATTTCTAATGTTTTAGAAAATACTAGGATATCATCAATATAGACTATAATAAAGTCTAGATAAGGATTGAAAATATCATTAATAATTTTTTGGAATTCGGATGGGGCATTTTTTAATCCAAAAGGCATAACGTTCCATTCATATTGCCCAAAAGGAACATTAAACGCCGTTTTATAAGAATGTTCTTTAAATATTTGAATCTGTCAATATCCTGATTTTAAATCAAATTTCAAAAATATATTGGCATCATATAATCTTGAAAGCAAATCTTTTTTATTCGGGATCGGGTATTTGATCCATTTTAAGAATTTATTCAAAGGTTTATAATTTATTACTAACCTGGGAACACCACGTTCTTTTTCAGCTGCATTATTAACATAAAAATCAGTACAGGACCATGATGATTTAGAAGGTTTTATCAAACTCTTTTGTAATAAATTGTCAATTTCCTTTTTGCAGAATTTCACCAATTCGGCATTCATCTGGCAAGGTCGAGATTTAGTAGAAATATCTTCCTCTGAAAAATCTTCCTCATATGGAAGAGTAACAATATGCTTCTTTCTATTCCAAAAAGCACTAGGATGGTCAGCACAAATGTCAATTGCCATTTGTTCAGAAATTAATTTAATTTTTTCTTGAACTTTAGTAGTTTTTAGCGTATCTGCTAAATTGATGCTGAAACATTCCAATTGTAAAGAGTCAACATGCTTTTGTTTCATATTAATCAAAGCATTAATATCTCGAGAAACTGGGTTAGTGATAAAAGTATAACTTATTTTTTGGTTATTATAACTTGCACAAAATCCGTTAGCATCAATATGAGTAAACGGATAAATAGCACTTATAAAAGGAGTTCCTAGAATAATAGGAGGGTATAACTGATTTTTACCAAAAAGAAGAAATGCGGAATACAAACTTTATTTTGGCAAATGCGAGTATTAGGTAATTTATACTTTATATCTAAAGCATGACCTGATGCAGACTTAACCATATGGGTAGTTTTTTCAAAATATTTTGTAGGCACAAGACCTTCTTGAATGCAGCTAACATAAGCTCCACTGTCAATCATTGCTACATCAGTTATTGAGTAGCTATTATTAATCAAAATAGTGCACTTAACCTACCATTTATGAGCAGTTATGACCTGCATAGTTCCTAAGAAAGAATTAGAATTATGATTAAATTTCAAAATTTGATTAAAATCTTGAGTTTCATCACTATCCATTAAAATTTCTTTTCCTTTATCAGAGGCTTGCTCAGTTGGAGAAATATTATTCTCTATCTGAGTTATCCTATGATCACAAATCATTTGGTTTTGTTTACGATTTTTAATCTCCTTTTTCAAATTATCAATTTCTATTTTTAAGTCGTCAAACAAAGAATTTCTTGTTTGAATATATTTGTTACCAAGCCTGTCATTAACTTCTTTTTAAAGAGTAAGGAGCTTGATAACTAAAATCAATTTTTTGTTTTTCAAATTCTTTTGAAGTACTGGAATTTGAAATATTTACCATGTTAAGAATTTTTTCTCGAAGGTTATTATCAGTAACCTCTTTTAAAATTTCTATAACATTGTCAGAAGTAATAGTATTAACATTCAAATCTTGAAATTGAGATTGTAATTTATAAAAATCGTCATTTTCGCAAGAACAATTTTCATCCTTGCAACTATTGCACTGATTTTCATAAACCTTTTCTTCATCTGAAAAGTCGACCAAATTAATCTCATCCTCTGAATCTGAAGATGAACTATAGTCGTAATCTGCTTCTGAGCCCAAAGTGTACAACATACCGTAAATCTTTTCGTGTAACTCATTGTCAAGTTCTAGAGCTTTCAGCTTTACTAATTTACAATTTGGAGCTATATGTCCAAAATTTCCACATCGGTAACACTTAAGATTTGCCAATTCTTTCTTTGACCTGTTTTTAGCAAACCTGTGAGACCTTCTATGGCTTTTACTAGCCTCTCTTTCTTCTTTAGATCTTTTTCCTTTATCATAATCTCGATACTTATGACTTTTGTCCTTTTTCTTTTTATGCTTAGCCAAAGTGTCAGCTGCACCTGCTACACCGAATTGAGCACAAAAATCTCCTAATTGATTCTTCTCTTTTAGCTTATCCATCTTAAGCTTTCTTGATAATCTTAATTCATTACACAAGTTTAATCATTCCTGTGTACAAACTCCTATCAGTTTTCCATAAGTATAATTTTTGTAAGGAATTTCTCCAAAATTTTCTCTTAGAGTTTTCCTAACCCTTTCTGCAAATAACGACGGAAGACCATCAATAAATTTGGTTTTCCAATAATCCAACTTATTTTCGGGCAGTTCTGTCAAATCCCCAACTTCCCAAATAATTCTCTCTCTAGAAGGTTCTCTCAAGCCTCAAGGAAGAAGAAGGGCTAGGATCCTCCATTGAAGGTCACCGATTTTCTAGCATTTTCTTGTGGGCTTTGTTGAGGTATGTTAGCATTCACCATTGGAGACCTTTCCTCCAATGGGTCCCTAGTTTTCTTCAATTTTCAAGGTTCAATTCCCCAAATTGAGTTAGGGTTTTTGATCAATTCTTATGGATTCTTCAATTATGATTCAAATTGTTGATTTTATGATTCCTAGTGCACGATCTAGCGTGATTTATATGATTTGAGTAGAAATTGTATGAACCCATGCATGAGCCATGATTCCTAGTTATGAATTCATGATGAAGTATGATCCATGCATTTATGAACTTATGAAATTGATGAAAATATGCATGATTCTAAGATGAATTGACATGTACCCATACTAGATCATGATTTATGCATATGAATATCTTGCATAAGAGATGCATGTATATGAATAACTTGCATAAGAGATGCATGTATATGAATAACTTGCATAAGAGATGCATGTTTTATGAGAATTATGCTTATAATTGCTAGGGTGCATATAGATGATGGCATCCATGAGTTGTGAAAAGGTTTTCTTCACAATAAGCTAAGCATATGAATGT